>CM053584.1:294599785-294720207 GCA_028627135.1 Pseudochirops cupreus
TATATATATGATGTGATGTGGTTCTGTTAACAGCTGTGTGAAGACGACCTCCATCTCACGAGCTACTTCCGGTCATACCAGGGACAAGAATGGCAGCTGTGAGAAGAGTGATTTGCTTCCTACAGCAGAATTTAGTGAAGATCAGTTTTCCCACTTCATATCACCTGCATAAGTCCTCCATCCAGCTCAACTCCAACCGAGCTTCTCTTACTGGAATGCATGGGAAGGCTTATGCTCAGTTGTATCCAGTGATACTGGTCAAGCAACATGGATCTACCATTTACATCAGACATAAGGAGCCTCGGGGGATCCTTACAATGCCAGTAGATATTGACACACTTTCTCCAGGGGAAAGAAGGATGAGACTACGTAAACTGAATGCCAGGTATATGGAAGTGGGGAAAAAAGAGGCAGAATTTGAAAATGACTTCAATGTGGAACAATATGCAAAATTTTGGAAGAAAAACTGAACATGTTATGATGTTAAGTTTGTACAAAAGGTGAGTGCATTTGATACACCTAAATATATTACTGTTTTTAAAAATTAAAAACTACTGAAGTTAAAAAAAAGTATTGAGGGATTGATTTTCAAGATATCTCACAAAGAGGGAAAACAATTGGAAAAAATAATCAATGATACTGTTACCAAAAATAATAGCAGCAATCTCCAACTTCTGCACAACTTGGCAGGTTGGGTCCCCAGAGAGCAGTGATTCCTATTGTCAGATAACATGGTAAAGACAATTAATACAAAACATTCTCCTAAGAACCTAGCTCACTCCTTCCCATAAATACAGCCTCCATGGGAGGAGTGAGCTTAAACTTAGAACAGCGTAATTGTAGTGAGGCACACATTTAAGGACTGTGTGTGACAAGGTGAAACTCACAAACCTGTTCTGGAAGTCCTTCTCTCTGTGTAGAGACTTCACTCAGAACCCTTGCTGTTGTTGTTTCTGGTGGTGGTGTTGTGTGGCATGTATGTGTGTATATGTATAAATGTGTATATACATATATCTACACACATATCTATATATCTTAAATATATAGACAACTATATAGTGCATATTATGAAATGTATAGTTTAAATATACATGTGTGTGAATACACACACACACACATATGTATATAATCTTAAATAGGCTCTACAGAAGGACAGGAAGGTAGGCCCAGAATTCAATAGGAAGAAGACAGTGAGGTGCATTGCATTTGGGAAATTATTCCGTTCTTTCCGTGGTCTCAATGATCCTCCCTGATGCAAAACCTCATCTTTTTTTTAATATCAATATTCTCCCATATAACTATACATGGGAGATATAACTATACCATACAGCTGTAAATTATGGAACACTCTAGTCTCTGAAGAATCAAAATTGTGGATAACCCAAAGGAAGGTGGAAAGAATTATAAGTAGGATTTAGCATATTAGCAACAGATAGGCTGCCCCAGCAGTGAAAATAATAACAATAGTCGTAGGAATAATCATTAATAATGATAAGGATAGCTAACATTTGTATAGTACTTACTATGTACCAGGCATTGTACTAAGCACTTTACAATTATTATCTCACTTAATCCTCACAACAATCTTGGGGGGGTAGACACTATTATTATTACCATTTTACAGAAAAGGAAACTGAGACCAAAAAAAAAGTCTAAGTGACATGCCCAAGGTCACACATCTAGTTAGTTTCTGTGGCTGGATTTGAACTCAGCCCTTCATTCGTCCAGACCCAGTGTTATATCCGTTATGAGGAATAACAGAAGGATAGCACAAATGCTAACTTGGAAACCAGAGAATGTTAAAAAAAAAATTTAGATGGAAGAGGCTTCCAGATTATCAAATAGAACCTCCTCAGTAAATCTTGAGGATTTATGAACGGACAGGAGTCACATAGGATGAGAAAGTATAGATATGTTGCTCATTCTACTTTGCACCTGCTGCCCTACCTAGTTTCAGCTGGTGTCCCATTCCCCCTGACCTGTTTACCTGCCTCCACTGTTATGCTGTATCCTCCCTTTAGATTACAAATTCTTTGAGGTCAGGGGCTGTCTTTCTTTTTACTAATAGTATTTGCCAGTGCTTAGCACATAGTAGGTGCTTAATAGTTATTTATTAGATTGGATTGTTGCAACCTGCCCTGTGGAATTCACATCATGGATCTTTTGAAATAGTAGTGATAGACAGACAAACAGATAGATGAAAGAGCATTTAAGTGCTTTCTATATGTCCAGCACTGTGCTATGTGCTGAGAATATAAAAACAAGAATATAAAATGGTCCCTATTCACAAGGAAAATACTAAGAAGGGAGGAAAAACCAAAAAGGAATTGAAAAGCAGAAGGAAAAGGGGAGGAAGGAGGGTACCCATGAGAGAGGAAAGCAACCAGTATGGAGGAAGAAGGCAGAGAACAGAGAGGGAGCTGGAAATGAAGTGAGCTGCTAAGTTGGGGCTTCTCAGGATATAGAGGTTCAAGGCAGGGATTCAACAATTAGTGAGTAAGCCTCGGAGTAGAGTCATCTTCCGCTATTGATGGGTGGTAGCTAAGTATCAGAGTGGACAGAGTGCTAGCCCTGGAGTTAGGAAGCCCTGAATTCAAAACAGCCTCAGACACTTTCTGGCTGTGTGACTGTGGACAAGTCAACCTCGATTTGCCTCGATTTCCTCAACTACAAAATGGAAATGGTAATAGCATCCATTTCACAAAGGGGGTGTTGTGAGGATCAAATGTGTAAAGTGCTTAATGCAATGCTTCGCACAGAGTAGGTGCTTTATAAATGCTAAGTGTTATTATTTTTATAAGGCAGTTAGCGTTGGGGGGGAGCAGAATAGAATAAAATGTGGTCTCCTCTGTTTGCCATTTGAAATTTTTAACAATCTATCTCTCACCTACTTTTCCAAGATTATTTCACATCACACCCCCTTAAGCACTCTACAATCCACCCAAACTGGTCTTCTTCCTGTTTGCTCTATGTAGCGTTCTATTTCCTGACTGTAACTTTGCATAGCCTGTTCCCCAAGCCTGGAATGTTTACTCTTGTCATTTCCTCCTGTTGGAGTTCCTAGCTCCTTTCCTGACCCCTTCCCATTGTTAGTATTCTCTCTTATTCTCCCTACCCCCTAAAGTTACTCTTTTTTGCTTATCTGTTCATATGTTCTATTTCCTGAGTATAAGCTCCTTGAGGGCAGGAACTGTTTTATTTATGTTTCTGTATCTCTAGTACTTAGTAAAATGCCCAGCTGGCACATAATAGGCACCAAACATACATTTCTTGAACAAAGAAATGTGTAAATATTCTGACTTCATTACAACCGTCATGCCAAGCAGGAAGACCATGAGGAATAAGGTGCAACAAGTCAGTTTATAAAAGAGATAAATACTTTCTCCAAAATTAATGAAAGAAAACAGTCCCTGTCTGGCAGATAGTTTCAAGTGGCATCAGAGGAAAAAATAGAATTGGACAATCTAAGATTAGTTTAACCCATGAGACTATTTAAAAGAAAACGTTCCCAAACTATCTAATTACAAGTAATAATACAGGTTAATTTTTTTCTGCTTCAAACTGGGACAAATTATGAGAATTGTATTCCTTCTAAATAAGCCAGTGCCATAACTATTGACATTGAAGACACTATGTCACCATTACTCAGTGTTTCACATGAAGTTATAGATTTATAACACGTATTTGGAAGGCATTTTGCCAACAAAATTCTATATAGATTGCTCGGCAATGTCTGAGACACAAATTAAATGAATTGTGAAATAGCGTTGGTAATTTTAAAACATTCTTGATTTAATGATGCCCATTTAACATTTGCACCGGTATTCACTGAAAGACAATAATTACGGCAATGAGACTGTAAATGCACTTTTGGACTGTGGTCACCATGGTAGATTGCTAACTGCTGCTGAACATTTCATTTTTGACTCCAAGTCAAAGGAAAAGTTTACTCTTTCTAACTGAGCAAGGATCTTAATCTTTTTTCCATTCATTTCAACTCTCCCAGCTTTTGAAATTTTGTTTCTCTGCAACTGCGTGTACTTCTGAGATAAGGGCTGCTCAGATTGAACTTTCTGATGTTCCTCACAGAGTCTTCTCTATTGTGGCAACCCCAAACAAATACTGAATTATAGCTTGGAGACACAGGAGTTGACTCTGATGTTTTCTTTTAAATTGTTTTTAAGCAAGGCCAAAGCATCTATATGCAGAACTGACAAACTTAATCATCCAGTATTTTGAGTAAGGACTACAAAAATGGACATTTATTGATCAACAAATATCCATTATACACCTATGTGCCATGTGTGCTAGGTACAAGGGATACAAGTACAAAGAACTTGGAATGACTTTATATTATAACAGAAGAAACGGCATATAGTAACAAAAATATCCACAGCATGAATTTGAAGTTAATAAATGCATGTGTGTGTGTGTGTATATGTATACACACACACACACACACACACACACACACAAAGTAGTTAAATATAAGGTCACACGGAAGGGAGAACAAAAGCAATTGGGGGCATCAGGAAAGGCTTCATATGTCTGATGAAAGATGTCTGATGGCCTTGTTCAAGTGAGAGGACTCTTGAAGGTAGAGATAAGAAGGCAGTACATTTAAGACATGAGGAAACAAGAAGATTGACTTTTTTTTTCTTTTAATTCAGATGTTAGGTACTGTAAAGATCTTACTTTAGTTTAAAATGTCGAACTGGTTTAAATTGACTGAATAAAATAATCATCCAGAGTGAGAGCTTAAGATTGCTAGCTGAGATGTATAATTTTTTTGGCCTTCTTGGGCCCCCAAAATTAGAATAGTAAATTTATTTTTAATTAAGAATAGACTTCATAAATTTAAAGTAGAAGAGACCCACTTCCCACACCTTTATTATTATTACTATAATAATCAACTAAAAGTTAGACTATTTACCTGGAGAGGGTACATAAAATTATGGACTGGTCAGAAAGGAATTGCTCTGACCTGAACTGTGGCAATAATTTCCTCTCTAATCTGAATGACTCTTCTAGTAGAGAATAGATATATGGATATTCTTACCTTGGTCTCTCCCCCTTTTTACAATGATTCACACTGTGAAAACACAGGGTGACAGAAATTGTGCCCTCCCAGTCAGTTATGTGTCTAACTCTAGGAGAAGATATGGAAGGAGAAAGGAGTGGCTGTTCTACTCCAAGGAAGACTCATAACTAATTCTCTATTAGACCTGAAGGGGAAGGAGAAGACGGGAGCCATTAAGTCATTCAGTCATATCACTTTGCCAATGCGTGTAACTATATGTCTTTGAGATTGGTCGACTTGGCTCAGGGATGCCCCTGTTTCAGAATGCAGCCCTGAAAAAATGAGTATGTTTCATTATAACCACAAATCCGTAAGAGTGAAATTCAAAGAAAAAGGAAAATGAAAATATTGTGTTTAGGTTTAAACAGTTTGTCCTAAGGTCACCGCCCCGTAGTGATTCATTTTCCCCACCAAGGAAAGTTAGGGGCACCCCTTTCATGAGTCAAAATCTTTTTCTTGTGGATTCCTTTGTTTTGAACATTTTGTTTCTTGATTTTTATATCAATATCAAGTTGCATATCAAATGGAAAAGTGGCCGAAAGCAACTACCACAAAATAAATGTGAGAAAATACTATAATGTCATAGGGGCAACAGCATAATAGAGTTTTCTTGCTTGTAGTAAACTGAACCTTTGACCTTTTTTCAATGACCAAATTGATCTCCAGTGGTCAGGAAGAAATTGATTTACTTCTAGTAAATAAATTAAGTTTTGGGGGTCCATTCCGATCCTCAAATTGGGCCATTTTAGGCAAATAAAAGCTTCACTTCATATTTAACAAGAAGCAAACACATCACATTCATGATTCTGAGAGGAGATATGACTTAAAAACAGATATGGAAGGAAGACTGAGGACAAATTCAACCCAGATCAAGAACATTTGTATCATTTTGATTTTCTTTTACGTATATCTAGCATAGTGCTTTGCACATAGTGTTTAGAATATGTTTTTTGATTCTAGTTGTCAGAAGCAAAGCACTGGGCTGGATGGACCATTTGTCTGACCCTGGCCCTCTTTAGTAAGTTCTCGAGTTAGGTAACAGTGGCTGATTAATTTAATGGCCTGATTCCCAGTGACTCTGTAATTCAGGTCACAAAATCAAAATACTTGGTATTAATTAGTACTTTCAGCAGCTTAAACAACACAATACGCATTTGGCAAGTGCCTACTGTGTGCAAAGCACTGTGCTAGGCATCGAGGAAGATGAATTATGGTTGTATATGAATTATTGTTGGTCAGTTGTTTTTCAGTCATGTCTGGCTCTGTAACTTATTTAGGGTTTTCTTGGCAAAGAAACTAGAACAGTTAGCCATTTACTTCTCCATTTCACAAATGAAGAAACTGAGGCAAACAGGGTTAAGTGACTTGCCTAGGGTCACACAACTAGTAAGTGTCTGAGGCTGGATTTGAACTCAGGACTTCTTAACTCTAGGCTTTGTGCTTTTTCTACTGCTCCAAGTAGCTGCCCTATTCTAATAAAGACCAAGCCCAAATAAAATTATGCAGCAGATCCAATTTACCTTGATACTTATTTCATTTCCCTTATTAGGAAGGTCCCTTTCCTTAAATAGTTGTCTCTGCAGTTTTATCTTTTGAGGAATCCTGAAAGTTTTTGTGAAATATTTATGGGAGACACCTTGTTCAAGGAGACTCTTTAATAAGGTGACATCTTGCTTTACTAAATCAAATGCTTTTTTATGGTCCACTAACAATAAGCAGATGGGATCATTTATTCTCTATGCCTTTCAGTCAAATGTGTGGTAGTAAAGATATGGTCTGATGCAGTAATTCCATTGTTGGGAATATACTCTGAAAATGTTATGAGAAAATTAAAAGAGAAAGATTTTCATAGTAGGGTTATATGTGAAAAATTAGAAATAGTCTACATATCTGAAAATAGAGTATAGCTAAACAAATTGTGGTACATTGATATAATGGAAATAATTAAGACTGATGAGTGTGATACTATTTAGAAAAAAAAAACCTGTGTGAAATAATCCAAGATGAAAAAATTAGAATCAGAAGGAGTAATGACATATACAATGACCATGTAAGGGGAAAAGTAAATAAGAATAAGCAGACAAAGAATCCTGATGGTGAATCAGAGAGAGTGACTCAAAATCATTATATTTTCCACATTCAAATTAATCAATTGAAATGTAAGTCATTACTAAGCAAGTTTAATTGGTTGTATTGATATTGAAAATTAAGTTTTTAATAAAATATTGAGATTTTAAAAAATATGTTATGCTATAAAATATGGTTTATGAAGCCTATCTATTTCTCATATGTTTTATCAAGGATGTTCAATGCATATCTACATTGTTCTCATACAAATTTTGTTGACACAGGAAAGCAGACATAGTGGTTAGTTATTGATAATGATTTTGGTGGGGGTGGGTAATGATAGAATCTAGGATTTTTTTTTCACATTTTTGTTATCTTCCTTTCTTTCAGATATTTTGAGAAAGTCTACTGATGCCCCTCAAGCTTGCATCACCTACAGCATGAACCATCTTTCTATATAGTTTATCTAGTCCAGATACTCTTCCTATTTTTGTGTTGAGTACGTTTCTATGTTTCTCATCACATTAGGGGCCGTGATGTTAGAGTCCAAAACTGTTGTCTCTACTTTCATCAATAGAGAAAATAATTTATCTTTGCATACCTTTATTTTTTCGTGTTTTGTGTTGTTGTCCTCCTCTTTCAGAATGATTTAATTAGATCTCTCACAAAACTCTCTTAAAACTTTTTTTTCCTTCATTGCCTCTTGCTTTTTTATAAGTAGATACTACTCATTATCTTTAACCGTCCTGTAAGGTTTTATGAGCAAATTTATATTCTAAACTGGCGTTGTCCTTGGATGTTCCTTGGCACGGAGACTGAGTATTTCTAATGTAAAGCAGTTTCTATCTTCATTGGTTTTCTTCTTGTAGCTCTTGATTAAATCAGTTAAACTTCTAGAAGAAATGATAATGCCCTATATCATCTCTATTTTTCATTTTTAAGCATCAAGAATTTGTTTAAATAAGCTGGGTTGAAATTACTTAAATTGCACACTGTATCTTCCTATTTTTAGTCTTTCTTCTGACTTGCTATTGCTTTTGATTGTTGCTCAAAAAAGTAATTGGTAACCAATGACATTGGAAATCTTTTTCACATCAGTAAGGAGTTGTTTCTTGCATGTCAAAGTAAAGGATTTAAGTTTTGGATTGGTATTTAGTGTGCACCAAGTCTAATACTGCCTCTCTTCTCAAAGAAAGTGTTCATGATATTTGAGAAGCTTCTTTGTCATCTACAAACCCTTTCCTCTCTGATATCTCACTTTTGAACTATGTTTTGCAATGCAGTTTTTCACTATTCTGTCTGATTACCATTTGTGCACTGAAGTCATTAAATTATAAATTCTACATTGCTTTATTTTGAAAGGTCTTAAGAATCTAACTATTCTAGTATGTTTGTTTGTTAGGAAGAGAGGATTTGGACCTGGTTTGTTTTTTTTTGTTGTTGTTGTTGTAGAAAATTCCTAGCACGGAAATTCCCTCTATTGAGGTATGTCAGCAAAATTTGTAAGTGAGAGTCTTCAAATTTTTTTCCTGACACATACTTTAGCTACACTTTTATTGAAAATAGATATTACTTTTTAAAAAAATTATTATTTTATTTTGAGTTCCAAATTCTCTCTCTCCCTATAGCCCATTACTAACCCATTAAGAAAACAAGAAATATGATATCCACCATATCTGTGAAGTCAAATAAAACACAATTCCATATTAGCCGTGAAGCAAAAAAAAAAATCAAGATAATAAAGTAAAAAAAATAAGCTTTAGTGTGCACTAAAGACTGTATCAGTTCTTTCTCTGGAGGTGAATAGCATTTTTCATCATGAATTCTTCAAAGTTGTCATGTATTGTCATGTCATTGTATTGATCAGAGCCCTTCACAGTTGATTATTGTTATAATATTGCTGCTACTGTCTGTGTACAATGTTCTCCGGGTTCTGCTCACTTCACTCTGCATCACTTCATATAAGTCTTGTCAAATTTTTTTCAGAAACCATAACCTTCATCATTTCTTACAGCACAATAGTATTTCATCACAATCATGTACCTCACAATTCATTCAACCTTTCCTCAGTTGATGACCATCTCCTCAATTTCCAATTCTTTGCCACCACGAAAAGAGCTTCTATAAATATTTTAGTACATATAGGTCTTTTTCCTTTAAAAAAATATCTTTGGTATATAGACTTAGCAGTGGTATTACTACGTCAAAAGGTATACACAGTTTGGCTCAGTTCCTATACGTTTAAGAAATGAAACTTTTTGAAGAGAAACTTGTTGTAAATCACTCACCTCTCCCACACACATATGTACATACTCCACCCCACCCCCAGAAAGTACCAGCTTTCTGCTTCCCTTCTGATTTTGGCTGCATTGGTTTTGCTGATGCAAAATCTTTTTAATTTTTTATTATCAAAATTATCCATTTTACCCCATATGATCATCTCTAACTGTTGTTTGGTCATAAACTCATCCCTTTTCCATAGATCTGACAGGCAATTTTTTTCCATGCTGTCCTAACTCGCTTCTGATATAACCCTGTATGTCTAAATCACATACCTGTTTTGACCTTATCTTGATATACAGTGTGAGAAGTTAGTCTCTTTCTAGTTTCTGCCAGACTGCTTTCTAGTTTTCCTAGCAATTTAGTTGAATAATGAATTTTTGACCCCAAACCATGGATCTTTGGATTTATCAAACAGTAGGTGACTGTGGTCATTTACTTCTGTGTATTGTATATCTTATCTATGCACTGATCAACCACTCCAGGAAATAGATGCTACTTTTATAAATTCATATCAGTTTCTTATAATTTTGTATGTCAGAATATTTTAGGCAAAGATTATTTCACAGTTTGTTTCTTTGCTTTCTATTTTGGATACCTTGTTGTACAGAAACTATTTTTATATCATCAAATCTAGAGCACATAGTGCATAGAGTCTGGATGTAGAGTTAAGAAGACCTGATTTCAAATCCTGCCTAAAACACTTTAATGTTAACCTGCCTACTCAGTTCTCAAGTTGTATCATAGTTCAGTGAACTAGTCCCAAGATAGTATCAGAGTATCCTATCCAACTTTAAATATTACATATATATATGCAGTATGGAAAAGATCATTAGCCAAAAATTCTTTTGAAACACACCCACTCACACAGATAATAAATTTCTAAAACATGGATAAAATAAAATTAAAATACGAAGAGAAATGATATAAATACCTTAGATCATAATAGCAGGAAGAAAGACAATTGAGTATGCATTAAATCCTTGGTGATTCAAACGAGCTAAGCAGAGGTGAGTCTCAATGAATAAGATATGAATAGAATGTTTTATTAAAATTCTATTGCTTTAAAGTTCATAGGCTGATTCCTACTAAGTAGTTGAAAGAAAATATTGTAAGGTAGAGACCCTTGGAGACTGACTCTAATGAATAGATAAGAATGATTTATAATTAGTGTACCAATTGTCTGTATACAAATACATGCTTCTAAACGGCTTGTAAAATGTGTTCTTTTAAGTAGTCTGATTATGCTCTCATAATTGTGTCTGAAATTCCCAGAAGACCTGGGTGCAAGTTAATGTGTCTAATACCTACTGGTTATATGACTCTGGGAATATCACTTACCTCTTGGGGTCCTCAGGAAACTTTCTAAGATTAAGTTTCAAGAAACAGTTACTTTAGTAGAGGGAGTTTCCTCATGAGAGTTTCCTGTACTAAGGAAATCGCAAGTCTGGGCTCTGCCATGTCCTGCCTCACCCACAAATGGTAAACATGTCTAGGAGACTTACGGAGGGTAGAGGATAGAATGTCTTGCATTCAAGAAGACCTTGGTGTAAGTCATATCTTAGTAGAGTGCCAGACACAGAATAGAAAGATCTTAATAAATATCTATTGTTCTCTCTTTTCGTCCCTCCCTCCCTCCTTTCTTTCCTCTCCTCTCATTTCCTTTCCTTTCCTTTTCCCCTTCCTTTCCCTTTCTTTCTTCTTTCTTTCATGACATATTGGATAAAGAGCCCAGACTGAGGTCAGGAAGATCTGAGTTAAAATCCAACCTCAGACATTTATTAGTCATATGGTCCTGAGCAAGTCACTTAGCCTGTTTGCCTCAGTTTTCTCAACTGTAAAATGGAGATGTTAATATCATCTAATTCATAGGGGCATTGTGAGGATTCAATGAGATAAGAATTGTAAAGCATTTAGCACAGTGCTTGGTATATAGTAAGCACTAGATAAATGTTAGTTCTTATAATTACTCTCTCTCTCTCTCTCTCTCTCTCTCTCTTTTTCTCTCTCTCCCTCTCTCTCTCCCTTTCTCTCTCTCCCCCTCTCTTTCCCTCTCTCTCTCTCTCTCTCTTTCACTTCTCTCTCTGATATATACTCGATTTGTAGTTAAATCTGTTAAATTTGTAGTTAAAAGTCACTTAACATCTCAGTATCAGGCAGCTCTCTAGGAAGGAAGGAAAGAAGGAGGGAAGGAAATATTCATTAAGCACCTACTATGTTCTAGGCACCGTGCTAAATGCTTTACAAATATTGTCTGATTTGAGCCTCATAATAAACTTAGGAAGTAGGTGCATTATCATCCCCATTTTCCAGTTGAGGAAATTTAGGCAGAGATGAAGCAAATTGCCAGGGTCATATAGTTAGTAAGGGACTTGAGGCCATATTTGAACCAACCTTCCTGATTCCAGGTTCTGTGCTCCATATACTGTGCCATCTAGCTGCCTTGAGAAATGAATGAATGAACAAAAAAAGGAGCATTTATTTAGAGTTTGCTATGTTTCAAATATTGTTATGCATGTTGAGAGCCAAGGTCTAGATATAGGGAACAAATGAGGGAGACAACCACCAGCTAGGATGGGGAGAGAGGATGGGGACTTGGACTTTAGCTCCAGGCATGGAACTAAATTGGGGTAGTTGGGGATTAGGGCAACTGGTAGGATGTCAGGAAAGTAAGTACAGGCTATAAGGTGTAAAAAAGTTGTTAATAGGCATTGGCAAATAGCATATGTTCAATCAGAATTATCTCCACTAAGGAAATGGCCCTTACACTTTTTCCTCCCTCAAGTAGTTAATACTTAGCATTCCTTTACCAAATCCTCTTAAGTTTCTTTACTGGTTATCAAATAACTTGGACCAGTGAGGGTTTCTGGTACATCTGTGGTGCAGACAACTAAACAATTCAATTCATCGAATATTGATTAAAGTACCTACTGAATTTGTAGTACACAGAGCAGAGATGCTTTAACTTCCAGAATTTAGAGAGGTAATAGTCTCTCGCCTCATGGAACTTATAGTCTAGATATCTAGAACATGCTTTTTTAAACACCATTTCACAAAGTAAGTTTTTTTAAAAAGTAATATCTTAAAAAGGAAATTGCTTCTTCCAAATGTGATTTTGAGACAAGTATTCCATTTCTACTAAAGTCTTCACAGCCAACAACCATACCTTGATGACCAATTATGAAGTTGAGTAGAATAACACAACTACCTGAGTAGGAGTTAGGGTTAGGAAACCAGGTAGATAATTGTCCAAACTTCCTACACTGAATGAACACAAAACAATCCAATTCATGCTTATCAGATGTATTCTATAATATTTTATTTTAATTTTAAAATCATGTATTACTTTCTTTTGCAGTATGTTAATTCCTGTACTCATGAGAACTTTTCATCTTTTTTTCTTTTAACAAAAGACAACAATAAACTAAGGGCTATAGTAAATACTATCAATAAATAAAGTAATACTTGACTGTTTTGGGAAAAGGGTAGGGTTACTAAAAGGGAAAAGAAACAATTTTTCATATTGATTTACATTTGTGCTTCATTGGCTCATTTCTAAATTTCAGTCACCAACATGACCTACTACAAATCAGGGTCGGGGGGGTTTAAAATGTATTTTGCTACCAGGAATGAATAAGAAACAGGAAGAGAAAGGACATCTGACGTTCTGAACGAACAAATTAGGACACTGCTAGGAATGGGGACTGACTGATTCATATCAGGCTAGATGTGATGGAAGGGAGGTTGCTCATGAGAAATAAACTCTATTTGTGGTTTGCTTGTGTGAATAAGGTGTTACCATTTACATCATACAAGCTGTTAGAATGAGCCACAGCCCCAGACTTCCCACCCTCTCCTTTCAAAGAATACAAGTGGTCTCTGTTTATAGGAGAATAACAAAGGTCCCATTAGAAGGGGAGAAAATGTTTAAGAAGGCAAGGAGAGGATTAGAACCTTTCTTTAGAAGAAATTTCACAAAATATGAGTTGATCAGGGTTGTAGCTAAGCAAGATACAAAATCAGTGGAGTATATGTTTCCTGCCCTGATTCCTCTTTCAGTGATCCTCACCCCAACTCTCTAAGGTATCTGGTATCCTTTTGCATGTAGCCCAGACCTCTGGCTGCCCCAAGTGGAAGTCCACTCTGATCTACCCTGTCTGGACGGTACCTGTCACTCACACCCCAATCCTATGATTGGATTTGGCTCGACATGCCACCCCCCCTTTTGCCCCCCGCCCCGAGTTATCTGTGACTTGTAGTTTTCCTTTCCTCTGCAAAATGTAAGTTCAAAAGATAAAAATTAGAAAAGTCAATAGGGACAAAACAGACTAGGAAGCCAGTAAGGATAGGATATAAGTCTGGGCATATTTTGTGTGTCTTTGAAGTAGGGGATTTGGCTTTTTAACATCATATCTAAGTTTCTACATTTTGTAGTTAAAAGATACGATTTTAACATAATTCCTTGAGATAAATGAGATGTATTCAAATTCCCCCCAAAAAATATAATGTGTGTGTGTGTGAGAGGAAAGTATTTCTTCTCAAATGTACTGTAAGAAAGGAATTTAGAGTAATGCCACCTAATAATTCTTCCTTGAAATATTATATAATTGAGTCGCTTTGGGGGTTTTTAAGATTGATCTTTAAAGCTAGGCCTGCTCATGTAGATATTCCCTAGGGCATAAAGTTATATAACTTCTGCAGGGACTCATCCTGGTATCTCACCACACTTTGGGTTAGGATTTTCTACCTAACACCTGACCTCATGCAGTTATTTAAAGTCTTTTTGTTTTAGAGGAAATGAAGACCAAGAGTTAACATTCTCTATAAAATCTGTCAGCTATTTCAGACTGATAATAGGTCACCATTTATTTTCTTCCTTCCTTCCTTCCTTCCTTCCTTCCTTCCTTCCTTCCTTCCTTTCTTTATTCCTCCCTCCCCATCTCAAAAATTGTATTGAATTATATTGATAACTTTTGTTTTTACATCAGCCATTTCCCACACCCCCTCAGTGACCCTTCCCTTTCAACGGAGAAAACAAAAGAAACAAGCATAATCCATCAACGTAGTGATTTCAACTGATGCAGGTTTCATAGTCTCCTACTAATGAGATTGAAAAGAGGGAAGTGCATTTCTTCATCAGAGTTAAGATTGTTCTTTATAATTTTGCATCTTTGGGTTTTGTTTTTATCGTTCTCTTATGTGACTGTAGTACTTGTATTTATTGTTATCCTGGTTCTGCTTACTTAACTCTGGTTAAGTTGATATATCTTCTTATTCTCTCTCTTGCTTGCATTAGTCATTTTCCTATACTAGCCTGATCTTTTTTTCAAATTAAACAATCTTGGATTCTTTAACTCTTTTGTTCTTGGACCTATGTTGGTAGCTCTCTCTCAGATAATAAAATTGTTGCAAGAGACTCAGCTTAAAAAAAGGTGTAAAAATTAATGCATATGTTTTGATAGATCCATGGGATCCACAGAACAAATAATTATATTAATTTATAGCCGCAATTTGGGGAAGGAATTTATGACATAAGAGTAACCCATGGCATGGGATTATTAGATTATCCTATCTGTGAGAAATGCAGGGCTGATTGCTACAGACCCAGTAAGCTTTTTGTATGTGGGAGCATTTACTCTTTTCATACATATTTGCCAGCTTAAATACAGAAAGCAATGTGCAAGCCTTGTTCTTAAAGGAAGAACAAATGACTTCTATAGGGAAACTATTGCCCATTAAACAAGCATAATTGCCAGAAGAGTCTCATTCTCATCCAGGCCAAAAAGATACATTTAAAAGTTTCCTGCTTTCAAGAAGAAAGAGAGGAAATGACTTAGTTATATTTTTTCTATCTTTAAGCAAGAAGAATTTGTTATACCATTTATGTTATGTATGAAGTAAAATATGATGAATTACATGTTGGAAAACAATGATTTTCTATAAGCAACTTTTCCATACACAATGCTAAAATGTTAATTCTTCATTTACTATTACAGAACAATACCATCTTATATGACTTGACACTTAAAAGAATTAAGGGAGGAAAAAAAAGGACTTGGTCCTAGGGTTAGTTTTTTTACTTAATTGATGAAATTTAATTTTCAGAAAACATATGAAGCAATATTGCAGACCAGTGTTTTGGTCAGTAGTATAGAAAATAGGCAATTCTGTTAATTTAATCAATAAACACTTATCGATCATGAATGCCTGGGACTATGCTGGGTGTTAGGGATAGAAAATTCACAAAAAGTGAACTCCTGTCCCATGAACAAGTCCTCAATCACTCAATAAATATTTATTAAACCAAAAAAATTAATGCACAGCCATGCATCTATATATCCCAACGATAACCATTATTATTGCCATCAATTTTTTTTTTCTATGTTTACCATATTAAGATCTTTGAAGCATTCACTGGTGATACGAGGAGGTATTTTGTCCTCAGGAGGGTAACAGTTTAGATGGGGTCAACAGATCTACAAAAAAACACCAATATAAAATAGGTAAATCCATTTTTTCTACCTTCAGAAAGAAATACATTTAGACAATCTTGGAATTGTACTATTTTCAAATTACCTCAAGTGTCCCTTTGTCAATGAATATATACACTCGAGTATGAAACAAAGATTAAATTCGATAACTATAATCAGCTTCCACATGTTTTTAGTTTTGAGCTATTTCATAAACTTAAAGCTTACAATAGAGAATATTCTATCAATGTATGAATAGGAATTATGGTACAGCAAAAAGAGCATTGACTCTAGAGTCAGAAGAATTGGGTTTAAATCCAGTCTTAGACACTCATTATCCCTGTGATCAAGGGTATATCCTTTCACTTCCCTGGAGCCTCAGTTTCCTCCTCTGTAAAATAGGAGGGTGGACTAGATGATTTGTGAGGTCCATTCCAACTCTAGAGCTATGATTATATGATTCTCTTCATTCGGAATTAAACCATCATTTGGTTTTTAAAAGCATTCAAATAGAACTTAAAAATGATGATCTTGATATAGCAATATTATATTCAAGTAAGATTCATTTCTTACTTCTGAGTTGATTAAAGGTTGTGATTATGGCTGACTGAAAATGCCCATATATTTGCTTATTAAATAAGACAACTAAGAACAGAAACCCAACACTGGTTCATGGCCTCAATTGTTCCAATTGACATTATTGATAATGATGATAAAATGAGTGGTAACATATCTGATGAGGAGGACTATGTCTTTCCTACCAGAGGATAACAAAACTGAATGTATTTATGGTATCTCTGAAATATTCACATGAGAAAAGATGCTTTTTTTCTTCCTGGCCTGTGAAAAATTATCAGTGAGGGTAAAAACAGATTCTGAGAAGGAAAAGTTTGGGTTGAATTAAAGTCTCCAAATTAATTTCAGACTTTTTGTTTAGATTGTCTTTCAACAAGAGAGGGAAAAAACTAAGAAAAATTCCTATGGGCAAATTGCTTCCAGTCAAAAGAAGAAAAATAAAAGGAAGGGGGATTTCCCATCTTTAAAAAGGAGTGGGAAGGAAATATATATATGTATACCAATGATAACTTGGCATGGAGTTACCTTCCTCTTACTAAACTTGCTGGAACACTTTTCTCTTAAAAAAACATACACATACAACACAATTCCACACACACATAGACACACTCCCTTTTTTTCCATCTGAAAAACAATGAAAATTATAACACTGCTAAAGTGTACTTTCCCAGTGGTTCAGGTTTTAACTTGATTTAACTGTTTTTGTATTGAGACAAATGGGGAGACAACTATCCCCACTCTAATTTCTCTAGCTTCCAGCACTTTTCTGTGATTTATTGTCTTTATAAAATGTGTTGTTTTATTCACATCCTCTCCTCGTACATTTACCATACAAACTTCTTTGTCTTTTCCTTAACTCAGTTCCTTTCCTTATGTGCTATGTATCTGATAGAAGGCTTGAGTGTGCCCAAAAGATAAACTCTTCTCTCCTATTAAATAACGGTTTGGCAAGGATTGTGGTGTTGCATTTCTTAAGTACAAATGAAAAATCAACTAAACAACACTATTAAGGTAATTGGATTCCTAAGTACATATTCTAAGTACTAGATCATGGTGAGCACCGTTTCCATTTGCTTACATAACAATCAGCATACAAATTTTTTATTGGGTACAAGAAAGTCTCCAATGCTTACATTAAGAAAAATGCTGGAAACTTCTTAGTTCAGAAGACTGGAATGGAAATTTTAGGAGCAAAGACCTACTTATGAGCTCTCTGATCAAATTCCCTGAACTGTCAATGCTTTCTACCCCCCTCAAAAAATATTGCCTTCTGTTTACTTTGTATGCACACATGCTGTTTCCTCCAGTAGAATTTAACCTCTTGGAGAACAGATATTTGGTTTCTGTCTTAATATTCCCCTCTTTGTACACTCCTACATAATGGCTGGCACACAGTAAATGTTTCTTGAAATGTTAATGGAAAGAAACTCCTTACTGGTAGGGATTAGGCCATTCATTGTATTTATAACCCCTGATACAGTGCCTGGTACACACAGTAGGTGTTTATCAACAAGTAGAAATTCTTGTTGATTGATGGTTATTTGAATGACGACAAAGCGGAAAAAAAAATTGAACTACGATGTTGCAAAATTATAAAGACCAAGATATATGACTGGCCCATTAACTAATCCAGCCCTAGAAATATAATTCTAGAAAAGTTGGAGGGGACAGGGAGGAGATAGTAAAGAGATTCAATCCCTTCCTCCAGGTGTGTCTGGCTCCTTGAAAATTAAAGGTGCAAAAAGTTAATGCTCAATTATCTGTCTCTGTATTCTAGTAAAATTGTCCTTGAAATTACACTTTTAGGAATACCTAAGAGATTTGGTAAAAAGTTGTCCTTAGCATCCTTACTATGAGTGCTGAGGTCCATTAGGTACCTTCATAACTAAACCTACTTTCTGGGGACCAAGACAAACAACTTACTGTTACAAAAAAGTATACATATTTTACTTGTATACCAAATTTTGCTTTATTGAAAATAATGTAATGATGAAGTTCCAGGAGGGTTTATTTCAAAGCTATTTTTTGATCACTGGACACCAGCCTTCTCAAGATCAGAGGTCAAGGTCAGAGTTCAATATCCATGCATGCCTATATGATAGCAGTTGTGCTATTATAGGATCATAAATTTAGAGTATAGGAACCTTAGAAGTCATCCAGTCAATTTTGCAGATGAGATGCTGGGCCTGAGAGAAGTTAAGTGACTTGTGTGAGGTCACACAGGTAGTGACAAAGCCATGATTTGAACTGAGCTCCTCTAACTCCAAATTTGACATCCTTTCCACTGGTTTGTTCTGTCTCCTTATTAATAGTTATTGAATAAAAAATATATATACTGATAGAAAACTGCTATTTAAAATTGTACTTTTATTCATAAGTACAGCACCCATAAACATTTGAAAAATAGTTGTGTGTGTGTGTGTGTGTGTGTGTAGATAGATATGTGTTTGAGACATTATTTCTTCAGTCTACAGAAAGACTACTTACTTATTTATGGAATTGCATATTGAATCGAAGACCCCTTGCAGCAACTCTTGGGTAGCCAAGGGTCTGCAGCCTACAGGTGAAGAGTCTGCCTTAGATCACACTTGCATACCTAATTTTAAGGGTCCAAAGCTATTGGAAATTCATGCAGCTTTATGTGGTTTTTGACTTTTTTTGGGTGGCAAAAATTGAACTTAGCGTGCTAAAATTGCACTCAGAAAGGAGTTATATCAGATGTAGCAAAACAGTGGGGGTTTTTTCTAAGAAATCTTGAGAATGCTTTAAATCAAAGAGAAAGTGAAACCATTTTAACAGAAGGGATGGCATGGGAGAAACTGCAACAAATTCACTGCCTCAAAAATATTCATTGTCCTTCTTTCTGGATCAATGTCTACTAGGTGAGTAGAAATAAATTCTTATTTAGTTCATTTTACAATGTGTGTGTCTCTATACCTAAATATATCTCTTTGTAGGGGATATGGAGGGGGAGAGAAGGGAAGAAGGGATGAAGGAGGAGAAGAGAGAAGAAAAAAGCAAAAAATATGTGAGTGCTGGCAAATGTTTTGTATAAATTTATCAATTTACCTGTACACAAGATCCTAACCCTAACCCAACTCAAATCCTAACCCTAAATGTGCCTCCAACCATGCCTCTGACCATAACCCTAACCCATCTAGATAAGAAGTAGGCATCTGTTGACCCAGTAAACTACAAACTCTTAAAATTTTAAATGCTCATGGTCAATGAGGCTTTTTCCCTTCTTGTCATATGTCTGAAGGCTTAATCCAATTCTAGCGAATTAAAAAATGTAGTAATCATAGATGAGATGAAGAAGAAAAACATACATTAAGCAAATGAAAGTATGTTGCAGGACTCAATGTAATTTACTTAAACCCATTTGGGAAAAAATTGGTCTTAAAACACTGAAATATTTATTAACTTTGTATATTTTAATGTTTTCTTATCAATGCATATTTGCACTGCCATATATGTGTTATGTACTTATTGTTTTAAAACCATGTAATGTACAATGAATCTAACACTTGAAAAATTTGATTGTGTATTTTAAAACTACAAAACTCAAGAGCTTATCTTATTTAAACTCCTAAACAGATTTCTCCCTCTTAATATTTCAATGTATATACTTTTTCTGGAGCAGTAAAGCTTATTAGAATATTTCAGCATGTAACATCAACTCTTTTTCAGATATATTGAGTTAACTTAGGCCCATACTTACGAATGTCCCACAGAAATCAGTATAGGCTCTTACTCTCACTACCCTCCCTGAGGGAGGAGACAGTTTCATTTTTGTCTCTGCACCCTCAGAACCTAGCACATAACTAGCAAGAGTAAATCTTTGTTGTTGTTGAGTTGTTTCAGTCATCTCCAATTCTTTATGAGTTAATGTTTTCTTGGCAAAAATATTGGAGTGGTTTGTCATTTCCTTCTGCAGCTCATTTTATAGATGAGCAACTGAGGCCAACAGGGATTAAGTGACTTGTCCAGGGTCACACAGCTAGCAAGTGTCTGAGACCAGATTTGAACTCATGAGGATGAGTCTTCCTGATTCTAGGTCCGCTGAACCACTAGCTGCCTGAATTGAGTTCAACTCTGCATAGTATCTAAACTCCCACAGTGAACTTACAAGTATCATATAGATGAAATACAGTTCTACCTGTCCTCACCAACCCAGTCTATTTTACTTGCTCTATATAATGGACATTTCCACTTGAGTATGACTAAAAATAGATCTGTTTCTTTTTTCTGAAGGCCTCTGCCTTAAATGACCTGCCAATCACTCTATTTGGTAATTCTATCTTATTTCCAAGGATCTTTTGCTTTTTTAAATACTGCTATCTTCTAATTATTTTTTTCTTTTCTTTTCTTGCTTTTTGGAGGGCAATTGGGGTTAAGGGACTTGCCCAAGGTCACACAGCTAGTTTTTGTGTTAAGTGTCTGAGGTCAGATTTGAACTCAGGTCCTTCTGACTCCAGGGCCAGTGCTCTATTCACTGCACCACCTAGCTGCCCCTTCCAAGAATCTTAATAAATAAACATTCAGGCCTAGAATAAGTTCCTTCTTGTTAATAAAATTTAGCTTGTCTTCCACAAACTTAACGATTCCTTCTTTTATGACTACAGGCAGGGTTAGCCCCCGGGAAAACTATGCAGTGTCAAAGTTTATTGTTGGTAGCCCTATAGTGCAGTTCTTATCTCCCTCCCATCTTCCCACCCAGGAACATTCAGTACTCCCTCACATTTTCCACATTGCCCAGTCACCAAGAAAACTGATCTCATGAAGAGCTAATGGAAGGGTTGCAAGATTATTTGAAGACTCAGAAGGTTCTGGCTTCCCCATCAAAGTTACCTTACTTCGATGATGATGATCTGCATGTATTTGATGCACACCTATAAATTTCTATGTTGTCTCTTCTCCCTATCTCTTGGCATGTCATTCCCTTGAGATAGACAATGTTGTGCTTTTGACTTTGTATCCCTCATGCTTGGCACAATTCTTGAGCCTTAGTAAACACTGATTAAACACTTATTGATTGGATAGAGAACAGAGCTATAACTGGAAATTCTAAAGTAGGAGCAAAGAGTGCAAACTATGCTTGGGGGCAAGTGGCATAAAAATTGCTTACAAAAAATTTTTTTAAAAGACAAATTTGAAGGTGGGGTAAGGTGGGAGGTGGGAGACATATGGGAGAGAGTTAGAGACTAGGGGACACTTCAGAGATGCTGAGGTGGTTGGAGGAAATAAGCTGAAACCAGACTAGGGAGGAGCTCACGTGGCAACCAGGAATAGGGGTGGGAGTGACTGCCGCTTAATGACTTCCAATTTTAACTTATTATTATTATTATTATTTTAACTAATTAGTCTTGCTAGCTTAGAAAACTCAGTTGCTTTAACTTGCTAAATGAGCACAAATGCTATCCACTCTCAAGATTTCACCTCCCTGTGACAAAGCTCTGGTTACCCTGATTTAGTTACATCTCTAAATGAGGATGATGCTTAATAGACTACTGACTCTACCAGAACAAAATTGGGCACTATGACACAAAACTCTGAATAGAGGAGAGTTTTTAAGGGTATGGAAACATCCCAAGTGGCCCTCTCCATATTGCTAACTTTACTTTCAGCTCACTGTTTAGTCTACTCCATTTCACACTGACAGCCTTTCCTTACTTCCCTCCCCATCTCCTCCTCTCTCCTCCTGCTTCCAGGACCCCTCCGTGTTGTGGCTTCCTCTATTAGAATATAAACTCCCTGAGAATAAGGACTGCCTTGTTTTTATTTTGTTGTGTTTTGGCTTTGTATCACTAGCACTAACCAGAGTGCCTGGATCATAGTTAGCATTTAATAAAGTTTCTATCAATCTATTAATCTTTTATCATCCATCTATCTATCTATCTATCTATCTATCTATCTGTCTGTCTGTCTATCTGTCTATCTCTCTGTCTATCTATCCATCTATCATCTACTTCACCTACTTTTCAGTAGGGATGAATGACTAAAATCTGACATATCTATCTATCTACATACATATACACATATATAAAGTATTTATATAAATAGAAATGTATATATCAAACATTTGTATGTCTATATGTTTATTACTCTGACTCAAGCAAACTTATATAAGATGGTCTTGGTCTTGGCTTGGCATGGTTCAGGGTTGGTGTTACGTTTTTCCTTATTTGAAAAATATTCCCCCTATTTTAAAACTTATTTTTCAAAACAACCCCAACCTGAGAGTCAAAATTTAACTCCTACTAGCTGGATAGGTCAAAAACAATATTAGAAGGTTGGGGTCTATTTTCCTCCGTCCTGTGTGACCTTAGGAAAGTCGCTTTTCCTTTTATTTCATTTTCCTCCAGTACAAAATGGGGGCAATAATAACAATATCTGCCCCTCCTTCCCTTTAGGTTATGTTGTGAAGTAGAATTAGATAATGTCTGCACCAGGCTTTGAGTTCCTTAGAAGAGAGGCACTATTAAAAAAAAATACAAGGTACTGTGTATTACTAACTTTATGAGGTCTGATGAGATCAAAGCCTGAGGCTATGCGGCTAAATGGGCACTTCCCTACATAGCTAACATTTAAGGTTTTAAACTGCTTTTATGGTACCTCTCCTTGTCAAATCTAAAAAAGCTTTGAGCAAGGATTCGTTAATTAAGTCTCATAACTGGTAAGCAAAGTGAGCATTATTTTGCAGACAGGAGACCTAAAGCATATGGAAGTTAAGATACAGGAAAGGTAATTAGAGGTAAAGCATATCCAGGAGTTTCAACTCTCAGAAGTACTGGTATCCTACTAGCTCTGTCCACAAAAGACAATTTCAATTCAATTCATTTCAATTCAAGCACAATTAATCTATGTATCTTCAAGGCACAATGCTGAGTGGTGGGGATACCAAGACAAAAAGGAAACTTTCCCTGCCCTCAAAAAGGTTACATTCTATTAGGGGAATACAAATGTATACACATAAATCATAGAAGCATAAATGTAAAGAAATATAAAGTACCAAAGAGATCGTCTATTCTGATGCCTTCATTTTATCTATGGAGAAACTGAGACTCAGAGAAATTAAGAGATTTGTTCAAAATAACACAAATAGTAAGACAGATAAGATAGAAAAATCATTTATTAATTCCTACTCGGTGCCACGTGTTATGATAGTGCTGGAAATATAACTACTAGCAAAAAGAAAGATGGTCTCTGCCTTCGAAGAGCTTATATGCCAATCTGGAAAGACATCACAAAAACTGAGCTGAAATGGGAAGTAGGAAGAGATGGTACAACTGAGAACCTGGGAGAGGCAGAGCAGAGCTGGGGAAACGATGAAGGAGGGAGCTTGGCTGGATTGGGTACTTTCTCAATATGGAGGTTGTAGGTGGAGCTCCCCAGTCAGAGGAGTGGATATCTTACAGGGTGAGAAGACTGCAAAGGAGGTCCTAGGTAAGTTAGTAAAGGCCCACAACTCCTTTTACAGCATCCTTTATGTAACATCAATATTGCTCATGGTGTTACTACAAAGTATGTGCAAAGTAATACAAAATAATTCCAACCTGGAGAGGGTGCTAATACTTGGGTGGGAGGAGTGGAGAAGGATGAGAAAGGTTCTCACTTAGGAGGTGAACCTGAGCTTTGGTGGAATCTACAGATTGAACTAGGAGATTGTAACAGGAGGAGGTGAAGAGGGCGTAGACTCCCAACATGAATTTTTGTTCAAAGACATGGAGGTAGGAGGCTAAATGTCATGTATGGGGAACAACCTGTAGATGAGTTTAATTGAAACAGAGAGGGTGGGAAGAAGAATATGACATAAGACTGGAAAAGCAGGTGAGAGCCATATCATGAAGGGTTTGGTCTTCACATTTCATTTTAACTTTGAAATAAACAGTATTACAAGCAGATCTTGGCATGGAGAACCCTACATACTAACTTGGGAAAATAATGTCCAAAGATACATAGTTTTAAAATATCAGAATAAACCTTTAAATCTTGAATATACCACCCTTTCCAAGCCCCAAATTATGTTGCAAGCATTTTATTTGTTTGTTTGTTTGTTTTTTTATGGGAAAACATGGATTGCTTTCTACTTTTATCTTATTATAATTTCCCCTGACATAGTCTTCAAGGATGCAAGCCAGAGACAATCACCCACAACCAGATTTCAGGGAATCTCTTTTCCCAGGGAGTCAGTATCCATTACCTGTGCCTTCTTCTTTCCCTTTTGGCTTATGATGTTTGTATAACATTGCTTAACCTGGCTTTCCAATGTCTCAACTTGACTGCATAACATTTTAATTTATTTAACTCTATTGGCAAAGTCACAGAGTAAAATGCTAGCATATCTTATTTTTGAATCTCCATGTGAATCATGCCTAATTGGCACTTGTTTCCATCTGCACAGCTTTCCTATCTTCACTCCTGGAATGAGCTGCCCAGATTTGCACATCCAACCTCTCCATGACCTCATGAAGCCTGTGTGCCTTTACAGTAATTTTCTACAGCAGAGTCTTCTACTCTGAGCTACAAGCCTGAGAGACCCAGATTGACTTTGAACCCAAATGCCATAATAAGAGAGTTTCTGCTTTTATACTACCACTATAGAAAAGTCCTGTTTTAATTATAGCTTCCTTTGGAGCCTTGATAAAAGGCTATCCTTCAATGTCCATGCTAAGGGTAGGGAACTTCTTCTGCTACTTCAGTAAACAAAGGCAAGAAGTTAATAGCCCGGGGGCCTCCTACTTATTCCCAGAGAATAACAGAGTGTATAATGGGGTTTTCTTAAGCTCCCATATCTGTCTGAACTATGTTGCTTTGGCCTGTTCACTGCAACAACAATTAGCATCAGCTTAGATGTGAAACATCAATTTACAAGGGATTGAACTGAAACCACTAAATGTATTTCTCACAGGTTTCTCAAGAGCTTTTATTTGACCTCCTCCTACAGATGATTAGAGCTTCTCTATATAAATCTGCATTGGACTGGTTTGGCAGAAGCAGAAAATTGCTTGAACTCTCCTCCCCTCTGGCTCTATCCACTCATACCCCCCCCCCCAAAAAAACAAAGTCATTCCTCTCATATGCATTTTCCATGTGTAATCCTCATAAAGATGGAACTGCCTACCTGAGGGAAGCCCCTCCAGATTAAAAAACTATCTTCCCTACCCAGCTTGCTGAAGGCTGAAATTCCATAATTATAGCCAGTTATCGTGAAAACATCTGCTTTAGGTTATATCATGTAAGTGCAAGTGATTCATTATAATTTATCATCACTTTTCACTGGACTGACATTAGCAAGATGAACTTAAATAGGTAAAAATATAAAGTTTTATGGTTTGGTACAAAAAAAATCAACTTCCCAAATACATGATGGTGGAGGCATACTTATGGGGTTTTTTGAAAAAATCTGGGGGGATGTTAGGCCGCTAGATAGTAAAGTGAATGGAGCATTAGACTTAGACTCAGGAAGTTTGCAGTTTAAATCTTGCCTCAAAACCCTTCCTGGCGTTGTGGTACTCCAAAAGTAACTCTGTCTCAATCTCTTCAACTGTAAATTAGGGATAATAATGTCACTTAACTCCCAGGGTTGTTGTATATATCAAATGAGACAATGTGTGTCATTGCAAACCTTAATTCTTTTAATGTCATATGTAGAAGATAGCTATATATTACATATAACATTTCATAATATATACGTATATAATAGCTATTATTATTGGGAAAATACGTCTTCCTGACAAAAGTTAATAGGTTCATGCCTCAAGCACTGAATATCATAATTTGATAGTCTTATACTTCCTTATATGTGATCTTTTGTAGGCTCTTATATCATTTACTTGAACTGAGGAGCCCTTTATCAGTAAAGCAATCTCATTTTCCAATTTTTTTCATAACTATTGCATAGTTCCTAAACATATATATTTAATAACTATATTGATAGCTTGTTTAAAAGTTACTTCAGTTTGCAGATCATAAATAAAAAATTTTAAAGATCACTTAAGACGGTAGATTTACCTTAAATTTTTTTTTGCCTTTTTTTTTTTTTGGAGGGCAATTGGGGTTAAGTGACTTGCCCAAAGTCACACAGCCAGTAAGTGTGTCAAGTGTCTGAGGCTGGATTTGAACTCAGGTCCTCCTGACTCCGGGGCTGGTGCTCTATTCACTGTGCCACTAGCTCCCCCCCTCTGTCCCCCCCGCCCATTTACCTTAAATTTGCCTGTGGATGATCACCTATGGCTGAAGATTTTGTAAAACCAATGGTGTCAAACTTAAATAGAAATGTAGCCCTAGAGGTCTATGTTAAAAAACCACACATTAACATATAATATTGCATATGTATACACATACATGCATATCATACATATATGTATATATGGCATTATATTATATTTTTACTTATTTTGTCAAACATTTCCCAATTACATTTTAATCCCGCTCAGAAGAGGAGTTTTGAAGGCTGGGAGTTTGACACCTCTGATGTACACTGTCTCAGGAGAAATAACGTAACTCGAAATCAGTGGTTCTCAACCTATGGGTTATGTTCAATGTGTAACAATAAAAATACATCCTGCATATCAGATATTTACATTACAATTCATAACAGTAGCAAAATTACAGTTACGAAGTAGCAACAAAAATAATTTTATGGTTGGCGGTCACCACAACATGAGGAACTGTATTAAAGGATCGCGGCATTAGGAAGGTTGAAAACCGCTGCTCTAAATGAAGAAAACAAGTTTAATAAACAAGGATTTATTAAAAACCTTCTTTGTACTGGACCCTGTTCTAAATGCAAAGATACAAAGCAAAGTGAAAACATTGGCTCAAGGAGTTCACAATCTAAGAGGAAGACAAATTAAAGTATTTTAACATAATTCAGGGATTGGGCAGGAGATGACAAGTAAGAGATTTTAAAGGGTTATTCTGGTATTTTTAGTTAATTCTTACACAATCTCCCAAAATTAGTATTTTATCTTTTCTTTCTATTATATCACCTTTTTTAATATTCTAACATCTGAGCCTTGCTGCCCATTCATATGTAAAAATATGTAAATAAAAATGTAGTAACTTCTATGTTACAAGAGGAGAAAGAACAGGGTGTTATGACCTGAAAGCCAGTCTGACAGTAAAGATTCAAAACACTCTGACACAGGTGTGCTGTGTGACCCAAAGCATGTTACTCTCAGTATATCAGGCAACTCTCTGAGACACTAAGTCTGCAAAAGTGGTACTTGTCCACATTAGTAGAAAGAGTTTCTTCATCAAAAGTTTTCAGTACCATTTAAATCACAGATTCAATTTAAAAAAATGTGTAAGGTACTGTGCTAGGTACTGGGGAAGATGGGAAGACAAAGGGTACGGTCCTCGTGAGTGTGGAATCATATCCATTTCATTTTCACCTAGATATGCTAGTACTGCCTTGTTTACAATTATAAGAGCTCATTTCTGTCTGTGCAGTGTCAAACGGTATCTATGACTCAAAGGGCATGCGAGGAGTGTTTATATGAACTTTAATGTCCTTTAATCTTTACAGACTTTTTTTTTCCAAATATCTATGAAATGCAAAGAGAAGCTAATTTTTTTTAAAAACTAGTGATAAGTGGGACCAGCTTTTACAATTTCAGGCCTTTCAAGAAATACAAGCCACAATGACCATCCTGTACATGATTATGAGCAAACCGTGCATGGTAAAACTCTAAGCAAACAATTACTGAATAAAAGGCATTTTTAAATGACTTGCATTTGCACATCAGAAATAGATGAGATAAAAAAAGGAGAAAGATTTATGGCTGAAAGTTAATTCTGACAGTCTTCACACTGAAGATTTCCTCTTTTTTAATCTACATTTTCAGTCTATCATATATTGAAGTATCTGCCTGCTTCATAATATGACCTAATGCATGCACTGACCAAGACAACTAGTTGCAGTTGAAGAATTTCAGGCATCAAGAAGTTGACTAGAGAACATATTCTTTCAATCTGGAGGCCCTCCCCACCATATTCCCCCTACACACATTGCAAAATACTCTGGTTCTTCATTCTTGCTAATCTTGTATTCCTTTACATTTGGATACCAGTTTATATTTGCTGGTGACAGTTCCCAGAAATTGGGAAACCTAGAGTCACACAGAATCATAGAAAGTTAGGGTTGGAAGGGGCTTCCAAGATCCAACCTACACCAAAGCAAAAATCTCTTCTGCATCATAGCTGGCAAGTGATCATTCAGCCTTTGCCTAAACATATCCAGGGGAAAAGAGTGGGGAACCCCTACCTTTCTGGTTCAATTACAAGTTCCATGTGAGAAGGTATCATTTCATTCTTTTAATTTGCAATTATAGTGTTTGGCATATAGGAAGCACTTAATAAATACTTGTTTATGGGTTGACTGATTGATTCCCATGTCAGTTCATCCTTGCTTCCCTGGACTAACATCCTAAGTAACAACCTAACAGTCAGTAGTGAGGCAAATAGCCAAACCCAACCCATGATGTAGGAGAATGAACAGTGCATCCCCTGAAAGTTCACCTGAGTTTCCAAACCAATGGTCAAGCAATCACTAAACATAAGGGAAGAAGAGGCTGTGAGAACTGGCTGGTTATTCTCCATCTGCCTCATTATTCTGATATCTTAGGGTACAAGTCAGATAGCAATAGTGGTCTGGGATTCCTCAGGTGGCTTTTTCCTGCATCCCATATTGTACCCAGTTTTAATGTTACTTACCTAGAGAATGTAACAGTGAGTTGTTTTGTGTATCTTCCCTTGGCTTTTTCTTGTCTTTTCATTTTCTTGTGAGTAAGCCATTGAGCTGTATATTTTGTTCCAGAATTGTCCAGGCAAGGGCTGAATGGTACAATTAATTGTTGGATGCTGATTCTATGTCCTGAGGTTATTTCCCCTTTCCCAGGGTATGTCTTCTTCAGAGTTCACAGCCACTGACTGATTCCCCAGTGCCCTTCCAAATGGTAAAATAGCTTAGGGAGCACTGGAGATGATGGCACCTCAGCTCCAGGGAAATATCCTACCTATTTACCCTAATAGCTCTACCACTGAATCTCTCCTCCCTTTTGTAGTTAAACTTGAGGAGGACATCTATAATTGAGGTTTCCACTTCCTTGATTCTCACTATCTTTTGAACTCTACAATTTGACCTCTGACCTCATCATTCAATGCTTTCGCCAAAGTTGCCAAAGATCTTTTAATTGCCAGATCCAATGATCTTTTCTCCATCCTCATCTTCCTTGATTTCTCCTCAGCTTTTCACATTGTCAATCATGTTCTTCTCCTTGCTACTGTCTTCTTTTCAGGTTTCTGTGACACTACTCTATCCTGGTTCTCGTCTAACTTGTCTGACCACTCCTCAGTCTTCTTTGCTGAAATTCACGAATGGTGGTTGTCCCTCAGGACTTTGTTCAGGGCCTTCTTTTCTTTACCCTCTACACTTTCACTTGATGATCTCATCAGCTTTGATGGATTCAATTATTATCTCTCTGCTGATGTCTCTTAAGTTTATTTATCTAACTCTAACATCTCTCCTCTCCAGACTCATATCTCCGACTGTTTATTGAAGATCTTGAACAGAATGTCCCATAGATATCTTAAACTCAACATGTCCAAAACTGAGCTCTCTATCTTTTCCCCAGATACTTAGTGTTTAGTTGTTTCAGTCATGTCTGACTCTTTGTGACCTCATTTGGGGTTTTTTTGGCAAAGATACTGAAGTGGTTTGCCATTTCTTTCTCCAACTCATTTGACAGATAAGGAAACTGAGGCAAACAAGGTTAAGTCACTTGCCCAAGATCACATGGTTAGTAAGTATCTGAAGTTGTGTTTCAACTCAGGTTAGCTGCCCCTAAATACTCTCCTTATCCAAACTTCCCCATTACTGTTGAAGGTACTGTGATCTTCCCATAGGCTCAAAATCTAGGTGTTATTTTTTATTCTTCTCTCTCTCATCCCCAACATCCAATCTGTTTCTAGGTCTTAAAATTTTATTTTCATAGTATCTCTCATATCCATCCCCTTCTCTCCTCTGACACCTTTCACCACCAAGTTTTTATAACCTCAGTCCTGAACAATTATAATAACCTTTCACTTTGTCTTCTTGACTCAAGTTTCTATCCATTTCAGACTATCGTCAGTTCATCTATCAAATTAACCTGACATAACTTAAGCCACAGATGTTGGAGAAGATGTGGAAAGATTGGAAAACTAATTCATTGTTGGTGGAATTGTGAACTGATCCAACCATTTTAAGAGCAATCTGGAATTATGCCCAAAGAGTTATTAAACTACCTATACCATTTGACCCAGCAATACCACTCCCTACTATGTTTCTGAAGATGATTAGGGAAAAAGAAAAATAGCCTATATGTTCTAAAATATTTATAGCAATTCTCTTTGTGATGGCAAAGAACTGGAAACTGCATGAATGCTCACCAATTGAGAAATGTCTGAACAAGTTCAGGTATATGATTGTGATGGAATACTACTGTGCTATAAGAAATAATGAGTTCTATAATCTTAGAAAAATGTGGATAGACTTGCATGAAATAATGAAGAATTAAATAAACAGAAACAAGAGAATGTTATATACAGTAACAGCAATATTGTTTTAAGAATAATTTTGAGCAACCAAGTCATTTTGACTATTATAAATATTCAAATTAACTACAAAAGACATATGAAAGAAGATGCTATCTGCATCAAGAGAAAGAACTGATGAATAGAAGTATGTATAGAATGACTTTATATATGTATATGTGTACATATACATACACACATGTATATATACATATATACACACACACATACATATTTGTATCTAATGGTAGCCATTTGGGGTAAGAGGTCAGGGGAAGAAAGAAAAAAATGAAAAAAACCACAATAACTTTATTTTATATTTAAAAGGAATAGCAAGTTGCACATAATAGATTTGCAGTTTTATATGTAATCATATTTTTTATTATACTATGTTATGGAAATGCTTGTTTTATTCCATGTATTAAAAATAAAATTAAAAAACATTCTAAAAATTGATGTGGGAATGGATAGAGTGTCTCCTGGTTTGTCTGTGACATACAGAATGAGCCCAATGCAAGCCTCTTGCTCTTACGCCAACAAATCGATAAATATTTGCTAAAAAGAAAAAAAAGGCAAAAAGAAAGGAAGTCCCTTACCTTAAGGAACTTAATTCCACTTCACATCACTGACCAATTCTGTAATGACTCACACATGACTATTTTTACCTTTCTTTATATCCCGGTATATCTTCTACACCTGTTGACTGTCCTTGGGCCTGCTGTATACCCCTTTTCTCCGCCCTCCCAAAGAGGAAGGAAAAAGGCTCTAAGAAGACAGTGTCATCAGTGTCAGGGAAAACATGAGAATCAACCCCACAGGGACAAGCCACAATCCAGATAACACATTTGTGTCACCAGGACAGCAGGGTTGAAGCTTGCCCATATACTAAGGACAGGAGGAATAGAGAGGACTTTCCAAAATTGACCCATTATTCTATTAGCATAGGGCACATAAGTAAGTGAGACCAAGAAACAGAGTAGAAAGGATTCCCAATGCATCAAGCCAGACAGCCAGTGAAGTCGTATCTTTATTCCTTCTTTCAAAAAGAAAACCAACAAAAAACCAACTTGGGTAGAGTGCTATAGTTGAGGTTAGGAAGACTTGAGTTTGAATTCTGCCTCAATTACCAGCTGTTTGACCCTGAGCAAATGACTTAACCTTTCAGTCACAGTTTCCTCATCTGTAAAAATGGAGAAAATAATAATAGCATCTGCTCCACAGGGTTATTGTGATGATCAAATAAGATGATACATGTAAAGCATTTTGCAAACCTTAAAATGCTATGTAAGTGTTTGACGATGATGATGATGATGATGATGATGATGATGATGATGACAATGACAACAGTGACTACATACTTACCTGTAGCCAGGTACGGATACAAAGAATGCAACAAAACAGTTCTTAGCCTCAAGAAGATTGCATTCTATAGGTACCAGATTTCTCTAAGAAATGTTCCTTGTGCCTTTGTTGTTATATTCTGACAGCCCTCTACTAGAGGAAGTATCCATCCAGAGGGCTGATTTGTGTCTGCTTTGGTTAAGCCTTGTCTCTCAGTATAAATAAGTAAGCTGTTCCTTCTTACCTCCAACCCCCAGGGAGGGAAAAGAGTTTTCAGGCATGTGGGAATCAATAAAGAACTGGTCAGTGAAACTAAGTAGAATTAAGCTCCTTAAGGAAAGAAACTTCCTTTCTTTTTTTCTTTTTCTTTTTTAGTAAATATTTGTTGATCTCTTTTGTTTTTATATCACCCATATTTCCCCCGGTATCTCTCCCACTCCTCCCACTCAGAAAGCCATCCCCAATAATAGATAATTGTTTTAAGAAAAGAGGAAGAGAAAAAATCAACAAAGCCTATCATAGAAAAATAAACCCTGAAAATAAATGTAATGCTCCAGTCCCACAAACCTCTCATCTCTACCAAGAAGTCTGGGCAGGCATCTTCTCGTATCTCTTCTTTAGGGCCATCCTTGTTCTTTGTAATTTTGCAGCTTTCTTGTTTGGTTATTTTGCTGTTGTTGTTTTTTCCATTCACATTCTTGTAGTCCTTGTGTATACAGTTTTCTTGGTTTTGCTTGTTTCACTTTCTTTGTATCCCAAGCCTGCCTAATGAAGTGAACATGCTTACTGAATTGAACTGAATTGTTCTGCCAAACAATCAAATTTGCAACTACTTGCAAGTTACCTGATACTCCTGAAACTGTTTTCTGTTTTCTTAGCTATATGTCTGTGGGGTAGTCTATAACCTCGTAGACCTGTTTTTACCTCATCCCTGTCCTACCATACCCATGAACTTTTCATAAGGTTTTGAAGGGTATCTGAAGATAGTGTTATGGATAGGATAATAAACTAGAGTTACAATAATTGGGTTCGAAACAAGAATTTGCCATTTCATAGCTGTGTAACATTCAATAAATCACATTACCTCTCTATGTTTCATTTTCCTGGTGTAAAATAATAGTTAGATTGGATAACATCTATATTTCTTTCTAGTTTAAGACTTTATTTTTTATTCTATGATCTTAGTGATACTGTGAATTGTAAACCACACAATTATATAGCTAAACCTCTACCTGTCATAATCTACAATAGTTTCTAAGTAAAAAAAAATCTACCGGTACAAGACCACAACCATAATCCTAGTCATTCATAAGGAGATTCCAAGAAGATAAGATAGTTTAAAGAACTTTCAAAGGAGGTTTTTTTTCTAAAGTCAGTTCAATTTTGGCCCAGAAAAAAAAAAGACAAAAATCTATCTCCCTTCATCTTTGCAAAGGTGGAGGAATATAGGGATAGAACACAGCAGAAACTCAGTTGTGTTGATTGATTGTGCTGTACTGGGTTTTTTTTTTCCCCTTTTCTTTTTTTTACTACAAAGGATAGGTCTCTGGAAAGTTGAAGGAAATCTTTGGAAATGAAGGTATTGCAAACACAAAGACATAAACAAAGCACAAGAAATTTTTTTTTAATTCAGTGGCAGTCTGAGAAACATTAATAAGAAGCTTGACCAGAGTAAAAGCCATTTTAAATCAATAAATTAACCCAGGGTCTGAAACACAGGGTGTCTTCCAATGAGATTAGGAAGAAGGACTTGCATTGTAGATTGACTAGGTTTTCTTCATTTGAGGACAGTGCCTTTATCTTTGTCTGCCAATTTTATCTGTGAACTCCACTATATGGGCTCTTGTGCTTGGATGAGAGCTCAGATACTACTTACATAATGAATTCCATGAAAATATTTTGAAAATCATACATCTGGAAATTGCATTAGCTATCATTTTTCTAAATGGTAGATTAGATGACCAAGTTCAGGCCCCCATCAGGTTTCTTGAGCTATGCAATAGCCTTCTAACTGGTCCTGCCTTAAGTCATTTCTTTCTCAGCTATCAAAGTAATCTTTCTAAAGGGCAGCTCTGATTATGAAGCTCCTGAGCTCAATGAGTTCCAGTGGCACCCAATAACCTCTAGGATCATATATCAAGTTTTTTATCATTTAAAGCCCTTCCCAATCTGACCCCTTTGCACTTTTTTTGCCTTTTTTACATCTTAATCTTCTTCACACACTATACAGAGCAAACTATAATTGTTTACCCACAATTTCTTGCCCTACTTTCTTTACACTGGTTGTCTTCTATGCCTAGTATGTTCTACCCCCTCACTTCTTTCACTAAGTTTTCCTAATCATCTCCGAGGTTCAGCTCAAATACTATCTTCTATATAATGTCTTTTTTCTGGTTCCCAACCCTGCCCTAGCTGCTCATACCTTGTCCTTTCAGTTTATCTTCATCTATTATGTATATCTTATATGTGAATTATCTTAGCAAGATTCTGAAGATCACCTGGCAAGATAAGGTACCAGACAATGAGCTCCTCTCTCGAATTGAACTGCCACACATTCAAATTCTACTGCAGAGATGGCAACTTAGATGGGCTGGACCATGTTGTTTACCCCAAAGATTATTTTATGGAGAACTTGCAAAGGCAAGCATTCACACAAAAGTGGGAAGTTGTACAAGGACACTGTCAAGATCTCTATGAAGATCTTTGGTATCGGTTGTGAAATATGGGAGACACTGGCCCAGGACTGTCCACCATGGTGTGCAGCATCAAAGAAGACCCTGTGCTCTATATGCAAAGTAGAATTGTGGTAGCTCAAAAGAAATGTGAGATGTGCAAATTTAGAGACATCTCCATACCAAATGTTTGTATGGACTATTTGTGCCCAATCTGTGGTAGAGCCTTCCAAGCTCATATGGATCTGATCAGCCACAGTTAGATACACTATACCTTGACCTCAACATTTTGATGTTATTGGTCCTCTTTAAGTGTGAAGGACAACAATGACCTTGACCCCAACATCATAACGTCTTTTTGGTCCTCATTAAGTAGAAAGGATGAACAACAACATATCATTATATATACCTAATTATTTTCATGCTTATCTTCTCCATTAGCATGTAAACTCCTTGAGGACAGGGATTGCCTTTTTGCTTTCTATTTTCAGCACTTTGTATAGTTTCTGGGATACAGCAAGGGCTTAAAAGATACTGTATGACTGACAAACAAAAATGAAGGTATATTTGGGGCTCTTTTAACAGACAGAAATTATTTTAAGCTTTCATAGATTAGGTAGTCACCTACAGGATGTGCTTTGAAGGGTACTATTTTCATACTGTTGGTCCAAAATACCTCATTCATCAGGTGCCAAGGTGGCTAAGATTAAAATAGGAGATATTTATTTCTCCCACTTGAGCACTGTCTTCTCTAGATAGGATCCTTTTGAATGTAGACACCCCTAAAAGGGTTAGGTATTTGATTACTAACACCTTGGTAAGAATTGGACTTTTAGGAAGCCTTTTTCTGAGATAGGAGATTAATGGGAGATTATAGGAGATTAGAGGAATGAAGAGATAAGAAGGTGGAGCAGATAAACTAAAAGGAAGTAGAAACAGCAGTCTCATAGTACCTGGTCTAAGGCAAATTTCCTCTGCTTCACAATTTTGCCTAGGGCCAGTTCTGCCCTATAAGGCAAAGGCTGAATGATCCTTTTTGGAGTTATGTGGTAGAGGAATTCTTATTTAGGCTCAAGCTGGCTTGGATGACTTCTGAAGTCCTTTCAGTCTCTGAGATTTTGTGATTTTTGAGTGTAATACTATAGTAGAAAATCAATTGATCAAGAGGGATCCTGACCAGTTGCTCCCATTATACCATTGGTAACAGCAACAACAGAAAGTCCATTTCTTTCCAGAGATCTATGCTTGTCTCTGTACTATTTAACATTTTTCACAATGACTCACACAAAGACATTTATGGTATACTTAAAAATTTACAGAGACACCAAGTTAGGTGGGGAAAATCATATACTAAATAACAGAGTCATTATCTAGGAGGATCTTCACAGACCAGAGCATTAGAATGAATCTAACATGATGAAATTCAGTGGGAATAAATGTAAAGTCTTATGATTGGGTACAAAAAAAAAATCAACTTCATAAATACAAGGGAAACAGAGACAACAGTTTTAAATCTGAGGATTCTATTGGATTGACTGGGTGAGTCCGTAGTAGGATGTGGAAGCCCCTCTCCAAAAAAGGTTAATATGATCTAGCCAATCTGATAGGTATGAGGTAGTACCTCAGAGCTGTTTTAATTTGCATTTCTCTAATCAATAAAAGTCTCATTTCTCAAATAGATAGAGAACTAAGTCAAATTTATAAGAATATAAGTCAGTCCCCAACTCATAAACGGTCAAAGAATATGAACAGGCAGTTTTCAGAAAAAGAAATCAAAGCTATGTATAGGCATATTTTTTAAATGCTCTAAATCACTATTGCCCATCAATTGCAGAAGGACTGAGCAAATTGTGGCATATGACTCTGATGGAATACTATTGTGCTATAAGAAATGACCAACAAGATGGTTTCAGAAGAATCCAGGAGTACTTAAATGAACTGATGCAAAGTGGAATAAGCAAAAATAGGAGAAAAGTGTACAAAATAACAGCATTACTTATGATGATTAACTGAATGATTTAGTTATTCTTGGCAATACAGTGATCTGTATTCCAAAGGACTTATGAAAAATGCTATCTAGCCCCAGAAAAAGAACTGATGGAGTCCAAATGAAGACTGAAGAATGCTTTCCTACTTTCTTTATTGTATTTAATTGGATTTTCTTTTTGCATTTTCTGCATTTTATTTTGTGAAATGGCGAATATGGAAATGTTCTACATGACTATATACACACACACACACACGTATATAATTAATTGGTCAAGGAGAGGGATAGGAGGGAGGAAAAGAGAGAATTTGGAACTTGAAATTTAAAAAAAAGAATGTTAAAATTTTTTGTTTACACGTAACTGAGAAAAAAAATAAAGTTTTTTCAAAAGTTCCAGAAACAAGGAGGTGATAGTGTGTACTTTGTCTTAGCCTGACCACATCTGGAGTATTGTGTTCATTTGGGACACTATAGTTTTGAAAGGACATTGAAAAGCTGGGGAGTACCCAGAGGATGCTAAATTATTTCTCACAATAACCTTATAGGGCAGGGAGCACATATTTGTTATTATTCCCATTTTATAGTTGGGAAAACAGATTCTGAGGGGCAAACTGAGTCACAAGGCTGGTAATGGGACTTGGACCCTGGTAAGGTTCCTGAGTTCCTTGGTATTCTTTCTATTATATTCACTATTCTTTGTTAGATAAAGAGAAATTTATACTTTTGAAAAGCTATATTCTACAAAATTGGTTATCCACAAACCTCTCCTGTAGAATAGACTTGAGTTCTGGGTATAGTGAGATTGGTGATTCCCATTTATTTACTCCCATTTTTCCTCTGCAGGTATTTGATCAGATTCGTTTTCAAAGAAGGGATACTCAGTAAGTCAAGTGTATGATCTTCCGTATGAGACAGATCTTCAAAGGAATTTCTACAGCAGAAAAAGTAAGTTAAACAATTTTGTCAAGCTGTCTGACCATATCAGTTGTTGTCAGAGCTTACAACTCTAGTCATTAAGAGCCCTATGTTCAGTACATTGTTCACTGAAGACTCAAAATAGCTACTCTTTTTTTCCCCACAAGAAAATCAATCAACTAGTGTTAATTAATTGCCTAGACACTGGGAATAGAAAGAAGAAAATGAAACAGTTCCTAAATTCAAGAGGTTTACATTTCACTGTGGGGACATATGTAACACATGCAAAAAAGACATATACAAGTTTATGCAAAACAACTATTTATGAATTGTCTGCAAAATAAATGCAAGGTGATTTGGGGGTACAGTATGTAATGGTAACTGGAGATATTGGGAAAGGCTTCATTGAGGTGCTGGTGTTTGAGATGAACAAGATGGAGATGAGGAAGAATGCATTCCAGCTATGAGAGAGAGCCTATGCAAAGCTACAGAAGGAGGAGAAGAAGGATCTTATAAAAGGAATTTCCAGGACAGGCTGGTTGTACTGAGGAGTACATGAAGGAGAGTAATATAAAAAAAACTGAAAAAGTAGATTGGGGCCAGGTTGTTAATGACTTTACATGAGAAAATTGTATAAAATACTAGAGATAATAGGGGACTGCTGGAATTTTTAATGAGGAATGAACTAGGAACATCATTTTGGAGTCTGACTCAAAGATGGATTGGAGAAGGAAGAGATTTCAGGCAAAGAAACCAATTAGAACACTTTTGAGATAGGCCAGGAGAGAACTGATGAGGGCCTGAATTAGGACAGTTTCTCTGAGAGGAGCGAAAGGGATGGATGCCAGAAATGTGGAGGTAAAGTGTGTAAGACTTAACAACTGACTCTGTGTGTGTGTGTGTGTGTGTGTGTGTGTGTGTGTGTTCATGGGATGAAAAAGAGTCAGAGGTCAAGGGTGCCTTCAATGCTTTATGTAAACAGGAATGATTTGGGGTGAAAGATAAAATATACCCTTAGAGTAAAGGCAAGTGAAAGAGGCAGAGAGTATATAATAGATAAATCTTACCAATGATTACCTTTTTCTCTTTACCTAGGTGTAAATATCACCCAAGAGCCCTTACATTTCAAGCCTATTTATTTTGTAATTACTTAAGGGAAAGAGAGCCAGTTTGGACATTTTTGCTTGAGAGCTCTAAAGCAAAAGTTACACAACTTGTTTGCATTTGTTGTTTGTTTTCTGAGACGCCATGTGCAGTGTGTTTTTTATGTGTATATTACACACACAACAGTTTTCCAGCTTCAAAAGCCATACCAAAAGGTAACAGTAGATGGCCTGCCTCTCATAGGAAGGGAAATCTCAGTTTCAGCCCTGGGCACTTAATAGAAGGACAAGAACCTATTATTTCCAAGGGAAGAGGCATTAACAATATAAGGTACAGAACAAGCCAGAGTCTTCCCTAGGACATGATAGGGGAATTAGTACTCAAAGAGGGGCAGACATATTTCTAGGACACACTGCCCTATGGTTTCAGAGTGATAATGAAAGCAGTGAAAGTTTGAACAGGGAAGTTAGCAAACCATAAAAGTTAAGTCCCAAAGATTCCTCCTGTTACATGGGTTTCTCTGTAGTTTTTTTTTTTCTGTATTGCTGGGGGTGGAAGTTAGAATAGGAAGATTCATCTACAGACAGGAAATATTTATGCAGAAATCAAGAGTATGTGTGTCTTTCCTGCCTCATTGGAAAGTGGAAGGACCAGAAAGGCCAGGAATTTTCCATTGCACAATCTGTTCCTAACATCATTTTCATTTTCACTTTCCCTGTTTCCATTTGCAGTTTCAATGACACAGACTAGATGCGGAGTTCTTTTAACAGCAGAACAGTCAATCTAGGTTGGACTTTTAAGTCTTTAAGCTTTGTATAAATATAGATAGTCTTCTAATTTGCAATTGTCCAGCAGTATGCTAGTAATATCTTAAATAGAGCTCAAAGATTAAAAAATATTGATTTAGTTGTCCCAAAAGCATAATTTTAAACCACTAAATCAAATCTTTTTTTAAAAATAGATTTTTCTTCTCATGAGTCAATTCTGTAAATATTTGTTAAGTATTTAATATGTGCTAGTATAACAGCAAGCACCCTAGCATACCCAGGATGGCTGCTAGCACAGGTTCTTTGATTTGTTTTTCTAAAGTAAAGCAACTCAAAAAGGGTTAACAATCTTACTTTAATCAAACATCTATCATTTACCTAGTTCAGGGGAAAAACTTAGCACCTTGAACTTCAGATAATACAAACAGAAGTTACAAGCAGATAAAAAGTACAGACAGAGAAAATAACACAATTCAACAAACTAATAGACAGGGTTTCTAGCTATCTGACCATCACATACCTACATAGTTAGTTACCAGAGAGAGAAGAACCAGCACCTGGGTTTTCAAAGCTGGGGGCTCAATGGCTGCCCAGAGTCTCATGTGACCAAACCATACAACTTTTCCCATAGGTGAGCCCCAAAGCAAAACCTTACATCAGGGAGTATATATAACCTTCTCCAGGGTCAGAGAACATCACAATCTGTGTGACTCACTGCCTAATTACAAAGTAACAAGGTGTGGGTCTTCCTGAAAAACAAGCTCCCCCTAAGCAAGCTTCTCCTGTTGGGCTTTGCTCCATCCTTCAGCAAACTCCTTCCACCACAGACTCCAAGTGACCACATTCAGCCTATTGGGGGAAGAATATATTTTCAAATCAGGGAAGGTCCTCAAATTCCCTTAGGTTTATTAAGGGGCAGAGAAGATCTTCAAATTCCCATTACCATTATAGCCAGGTATTATGTCAGGTATTGGGGATACAAAAGTGAAAAATGACACAGTTCCTGCTTTCAATAACCTTTTAACTCAATAGGAGAGATAAAATATGAGCCTTATAACAAATTAGAATGAAGTAATTGCAAAGGAGAGGCCAAAGAGAAGAATATAAGAAGGTGTGGGGGATTAATTCACTTTTAGCTGGTGGGATCAGTGAAGGCATTACAGAAGAGGTGACATTTTAGATAGACCTTGAGAAGGAAAGCATAAATATAGTGGTGGTCATGAGGGCTAAAGTAGGCAAGAAGAAATGAAGAAAAAATAAAACCTTGGATAAGTCATGTAGTTTCCCTGAGCCTCAGTTTTCTCAACTCTAAAGTAAGGACATTGGACTAGATCAGCAGTTCTCAACCTGTGGGTTATGTTCAATTTGTAACAATGAAAATACATCCTGCATATCAGATAGATTCATAACAGTAGCAAAATTACAGTTATGAAGTAGCAATGAAAATAAATTTATGGTTGGGGTCACTACAACATGAGGAACTGTATTAAAGGGTCGTGGCATTAGGAAGGTTGAGAACCACTAGACTAGATGATTTTTCAATTTCCTTCAAGCTCTAAATCCTATGCTCATAGTAGAATCCTTTGGTTACAATATAAAGTATATGAATGGGAGCACTGTGAAATAAGTCTAGAAGGCTAAAAAGTTTTTAGCGTTTATGTTTTACCATAAATTTAGTGCTGGAATAGAATTTAGGAGTCACTGAGGGTCATAGATGCTGAGAGGACATTGTATAAATAAGAGAGGCTGGTCAATGGGGTCTGATGCCACAGAAAGGTCAAGCAGGATGAGGAAGTCATTGGATGAGGAAATCAGGAAGTCATTAGTGATCTCAATTAATAAGATCTTTGCTTAATTTTGTTATGTATATAAATACATTTAATAGTCCAATTCTGCTATTGGATGAACTAAGATGAAGTTACTTGCCCAAAATCATTCACTGGATGAGCTAGAACTAAACTGATTTTTACAACTTCCATTCTCAGGCTCTAACCAGATGGCTTACTCCCTACTGGTATCTTGCCTGACACTGATATTAAGTTTTATTTTTATTGTTTTATGGCTCTGTTCTAACTCAAGCTCAGGTTTCTTCTAAACTTTGTCCTGCATTCCTGGACATCTAAGGATGTCTATCTAAGGTCCTGTGATATCAAAAGGAACTAAGAATCAATCAAAAGAATGGTTTTGAATGATAGAACCAGTAGGCAATCAATTCTGATTGATGGTTTTGCGGTCCACAAGAATTGATTATGTAATTCTTAGTCTTAGAATGGACAGTGCTAGAAAGATGAACCTCTAGTTTGTGGGAAAAGTAATATAAGCATGCATAAGGTATATATGTATACATATAAACATACATATATGTATACATACATACATATTATGGAAGAAAAGTTCCATTGTATTTAAGCTTAATTTTTAAATGTTAATTGCATTCTTGAAAGTAGTGATTTTTGCAGCCATAGCAAGATTATGCCCACTTTCTCTCTAATAATTACATTTATATAGCTTCAAAGTTTGAAAAAAAATTTTCTCCATACCAATCTAATGAGGAGAGTTGTAGACATGCTCCCATTCTTGTTTTCATGAGTTCAAGTCCAGGCTCAGAAACTTATTAGCTGTGTGATCCTGAGCAAGTCATTTAACCCTGTTTGCCTCAGTTTCTTCACCTGTCAATTGAGCTTTTCCAAGAAAACACCACATGGGGTGGAGCCAAGATGGAAGAGTAAAAGCAGGGACTTGCTTGAACTCTCCCCCAAACATTTCCAAATACCTGCAAAAAATGACTCTAAGCAAATTCTAGAGCAATAGAACCCACAAAATGATAGAGTGAAACAAATTTTCAGCTCAAAACAACCATGGAAGGTCAACAGGAAAGGTCTATTGCACCAGTCTGAAAGAAGACTATAGTCCAGTGTGGGCTGTACCAGCACAGACAGAGCCAACGCAGGCCTCGGGGAACTGAATCACTGCCAGCTGTGGTGGTTTCCAGACTTCTTAACCCACAAACACTAAAAACAATTTAGAAGGACAGTAGGAAAGGTTTGTAGGACCTGAGTGAGAAAGGAGCAAGGTCTAGTCCTGGTCCCTGTCCCAGGGTAGTAGCTGTGACAGCAGGGCAGTGACTGCTTCTGGACCTCTCCGTCCACAGATGGTGGGGGGATCCAGCAACTGGTCATAGGAGGATTGCAGGGATCTCTTTGGTGGTGCTGAGGCAGGATTCTTTTGCTTTGTCTGTCCTTGGCTCTGGGTCACAGTCCTGGGATGAGGAGGAGTGCTGGTATGGTGGAGCTTGTAGCGACAATGGAAAGGGAATCTTTCTCACAGTTCCAGGGCAGAAAAGAGTGCTTGTGGTCACTCACAGACCAGAGCACAGACCAGGAGAGAAGTAAACACCTCTGCTTTCATCACAAAACCTTCAAAGAACTGAAAATTTACAGGTCCCTAGAAATATCTCTAAAAACAGCTGCACAAAACCCCTGAAGTTTGGGACAGTATACTTTCCACACTGGAAGCAGAGATCTACATTAACAAAGAGCTAAAACGTCAAGTAATTGTCTGGGAAAATGAGCAAACAGTAGGGAAAAAATATCAGACTATAGAATCTTCAGTGACAAGAAAGATCAAAATATACAACCAGAAGAAGACAACAAAGTCAAAGCTCCTACATCCAAAGCCTCCAAGAAAAATATGAATTGATCTCAGGCCATGGAAGAGTTCAAAAAGAATTCTGAAAATCAAGTAAGAGAAATAGAGGAAAAATTGGGAAAAGAAATGAGAGTGATACAAGAAAATAATGAAAAATGGGTCAATATCATGCTAAAGAAGACCAAAAAATGCTGAAGAAAAAAATACCTTAAAAATAGACTAACTCAAATGGCAAAAGAGGTCCAAAAAGCCAATGAAGAGAAGAATGTCTTAAAAAGCAGAATTGGCCAAATGGAAAAAGAGGTCCAAAAGTTCGCTTAAGAAAATAATTCCTTAAAAATTAGAATGGAGCAAATGGAAACTAATGACTTTATGAGAAATCAAGAAACAATAAAACAAAACTAAAAGAATGAAAAAATAGAAGACAATGTGAAATATCTCACTGGAAAAACAACTGACCCAGAAAATAGATCCAGGAGAGACAATTTAAAAATTATTGGACTGCCTGAAAACCATGATTAAAAAAAGAGCCTAGAAATCATCTTTCAAGAAATTATCAAGGAAAACCGCCCTGGTATTCTAGAACCAGAGTAGAAAATAGAAATTGAAAGAATCTGCTGATCACCTCCTGAAAGAGATCCCAAAAGGAAAACTCCCAGGAATATTGTAGCCAAATTCCAGAGTTCCCAGATCATGGAGAAAATATTGCAACCAGACAGGAAAAAAACAATTCAAGTATTATGGAAACACCATCATGATAACACAAGATTTAGCAGCTTCTATATTAAGGAATCAAAAATCTTGGAATAGGAAATTCCAGAGATCAAAGAAGCTAGGATTAAAACCAAGAATCATCTATGCATCAAAACTGAGTATAATCCTTCAGGGGAAAATTTGGACATTCAATGAAATAGAGGACTTTCAAGCATTCTTAATGAAAAGACCAGAGCTGAATAGAAAATTTGTCTTTCAAATACAAGAAGCATGAAAAGGTAAACAGGAAAGAGAAATCATAAGGGACTTACTAAAGTTGAACTGTTTACCTTCCTACATAGAAAAATGATGTTTGCAACTCATGAGACCTTTTTCTGTATTAGGGTTGGAGGGAATATATATATATATATATATATACACACACACACATATACAAACACAAATATATGTATGCACATACATATATATGTATACCCATACCCACACACACACACACACACACACACACACACACACACACACACACATACAAACAGAACAAGGTGAGTTGAATATGAAGGGATAATATCTCAAAAATAAAATTAAGAGATGAGAGAGGAATATACTGGGAGAAGGGGAAAGGGAGAGGTGGGATGGGGTAAATTATCTCACATAAAAGAGATAAGAAAACATTTTTACAATAGAGTAGAAGAGGGGGGGATGAGAGGGAATGAGTGAACCTTACTCTCATCAGATTTGGCTTAAGGAGGGAATAACATATATACTCAATTGGGTATGGAAATCTATCTTATCCTATGGGAAAGTAGTGGGGAAGGGGATAAGAGAGGGGGGTGATGATAAAATGGAGGGCAAATAGGAAGAGGGGGTATTCAGAAGCAAACATTTTTGAAGAAGGACAGGGTCAAAAGAGAGAATAGAATTAACAGGGGGCAGGATAGGATGGAAGGAAATATAGTTAGCCTTTCACAACATGACTGTTATGGAAATGTTTTGCATGACTATACATGTATAATCTATATCAAATTGCTTGCCTTCTCAATGAGGGTAGGTTAGGAGAGAGGAAGGGAGAGAACGTGGAACCTAAAGTTTTAAAAATGAATGTTAATGTTTTACATATAACAGGGAAAGAAGATATACAGACAATGGTATATAGAAATCTATCTTGTTATATAGGAAAATAGAAGAGAAGAGGATAAGAGAAGGGGAATGGGGTGATAGAAAGGAGAACAGATTAGGAGAATGCATACTGTCTTGGGGTGGGGAGGAGAAAATTTGGAACTCAAAATTTTGTGGAAGTAAATGTAGAAAACTAAAAATGAATTGATTAATGGGAAAAAAGTCTTAGCTACTCTAATTAATATAATTATCCAAGACAATTCCAAAGGACTCATGATAAAAAATGTAATCTGTTTCCAGTGAGAGGACTAATGAATTCTGAGTGCATATTGAAGCATACTTCTTTCCACTTACTTAATTTTGCTTAGCTTTTTTTTTTGCAACATGGCTAACATAGAAATATGTTATATAATTTCATATGTATAATTGATATATTGCTTGACTTCTCAAATACATGGGAGAGGGACTGGAGAAAAGGAGAGAATTTAAAGATCAAAATTTTAAAAATGTTAAAACCAAATAAATAAATTATTTTTTAAAAAACATCCAATGAGGTCACAAAGTAATTGTAATGGGAATTTGAAGATTTTCCCTGCCCCCTAATAGGCCAAATGTAATCACATAGATGGTGGGAGAGAGAGGATGGCAGGCAAACAGACAGCTAGGCTTGTGAGTGTTGGTTTGTGGGAAGGCTAAAGGATAGTATGGTTCTCTCTGGTGTTACAGTGTGTTAACTTCTTTGCTACTATGATGGATTTGGCTTTCTGGTTTGGGGATTCGGTTTTCCAGTGTCTGAATACATGTTTTGCATCTGTCTTCTATATGGAGAATCTGTTATATTTTGTGATTGAGAACTATGCTGGCATATTTATAATCACCATTGGTGCTGTGAATATTGAATTGGCTCTACACAAAGAGAGGAACATGACTGAAAGAACTGAACAACAACAACCTCTACTAGTAAATGTAGCCCTCTTTCCACTATATCACAATCTTGGGCAGAATAATAATAGCAATAATATTCCATAAGAAATTAATGTTGATGGTCATAGTAATATGAGCATTCTATTATAATATCTAGTATTTTCATAATATCTACTATGTGCAGCACTATGATAAGCATTTTACAAATATTATTTCATTTGATCCTCTCAGCAACCTTGTAAGGTAGGCACTATTATTATGCCCATCCTATAGTTGAGAAAATTGAGGCAAACAGAGGTTAAATCACTTGTCCAAGGTCACACAGCTAGAAAGTATCTGAGGTCAAATTTGAACTCAGATCTTCCTATCTGCAGGCTAAGCCTTCTATCTACTGTGCCAACTAGCCACCTTTATTCTATATGAAAGGGATTAAGGTATGCTGGAGGTTGTGGTTTAAAACCTAATGTTTATATAAGCTTTGTAGCAGAGAATCCCTCCTTATATTTAGGGGTCAAGTATACTTTGAGTGCCTCTAAATTCTCTGGATAATCTGTCCCTTCCCAGATTACAACTATCTCAACAACAAGATTACATATTATATACTCTCCATGAGTGGAATCAAAATACCTTTGGGTTATTTAAAAGTTTCAGTTCTTTATACCTGAGAGCCACAGCCCAGATCTCCACACAAAAGACCTCCTCAGGCATGCATGGGAGTCACCTCAACCACTTGCCATTTCTTATTGGTAACTGAATCAGTGTAAATATTCCCTCATGCTGCAATCAAAGGATGGGCTCTCAACTCAATCAATGCCTACCATTGAATCTTTTGGACAATTTGCTTTTTTTTTTTTTCACTCCCCATTCTCCCCTGAGGCAGCTAGCCTAGTTCATGCAAATTACATGGACTACTTTCAGAACTCTAAAAACAACAGGAGAGGGATAGAGCTGTTCTTACCAGCACAGACACCAACTTTGAAGGAAGAAGGGGCCTCCAGTAAGGGAGAAGGAAATCTTGTAGATTCTACTTCACTTGCATGGACCTCTGTAAAATCTGCAATTGCAACAAACTGCTATTGTTTTAGCTCTAAACCTTGATTCTTGAGTATCTGAAGCATTAATCCTGGACCTTGTTATAATTTCTGGTTTTGACCCTGCTTCATTGTGAGCCTCTATAACCAGCCTCTGGCTCTTTCAGCTATATAACTTGTCTATCCTGTTCTTGATCTTAACTCATTAGTACAGAATGGCTTAATACCATCAACAGGGGAATTTCTTGATTATCCTTCATTCCCCTGATCCCTAAACTAGAGAGGTTTAATCAGCCTCAAGGTCCTCACTCTACCTCAATCTTTCTGGACCCTTGACATGGAACCCAACAAAGGGTTGAATGAAAGGATGGATGAATAAAAGAATGGGCATATAAATAAATAATCACTTATTGCTCTGTACCAGCCACTGGGAATACGAATACTAAAATGGCCTAGTACCTCTCCTTAAGGAGCTTACATTCTAAAAGAAAAAGACAAAACATATAAGTGAGTTATAGCTAGGGAAAGGAGTTTTGGTCTGGAGATTCAAAGGTACCAGAACCACAGGACAGTGGATTGCTACATCTTTTTTCAGTAGCTTTGCCAGTATTGATTTCAGTACTATTCCCAGAGCAAGAGGTCAAAAGCAAGAAACCAGAACTTTGACCCAACTGGCCAGTTTATACAAGTACTTAGAAATGTTATGATAGATTCTGAAACACTGTATATCCATTTATGAGTAAAATTATATTTCAAAGGAGACTGAATCAGGTTTATTACTCAGAATGTAACACTTTTCTAACCTTCCAGCAGTCCCCTCCCCTTATAATCTTGTGTCTACTTTCTAGGAGAAGAATAAACAAAGAGAATAATTGCCTCTTCCCCCCCCCCCCCATAGAGATTATTTAAATACCTGGATACAATTCTTTCTTTATCCCAAAATAAACATAAACAGGAAAGGGAGCTATCCCAAAGTTCAGCCCAATGCCCAATATGTAGTGAAACTGAGTCTATCAAGAGAAACTACTGAAATGATGATAATAACTAACATTTGTATAGTATTGTAGATATTTTAAAGCACTTTACATATGTAAGGTCATTTGGTCCTCACACTATCCCTGTGAAGTAGGTTAAAATACTCAGAATCATAAAAATAAACAGAATAATTCCACTAAATTATACAATATTCAAGTTGCCTCTGGAAGAGACAGAACATTCTTCCTGAGAAAGCATAATGTCATAGTGAAGTCATTGAATTCAGAATTAGAATAACCTGAGTTCAGACTTCCTCTCACATGCACTATCACAAGCAAGTCGTCTAACCTTTCTAATGTCTCAGTTTCCCCATCCGTAAAATGATTGGCTTGGATATGATAATCTCCAAAAGTGATCCTGAAAATCAATGATCCTATGAATGGTGGCTTTCATAGTCTTCTTTTCAGTAGCCCAAACTAGTTCCTATGTCACCAACTGAGCAATTTCCACCCTCTGAGAGAAAGGGACAAGTAGTTCATGAAAGTGGGGCACAAAAGTAGGGTAGCATGTAAATTCAGAATAAAGCTGAAAAATAAGATTGGTGGTCAAGTATGAGTTTAGGTTCCATTTACCAGCCTCTGAATTGCAGAAGCAAAGAAATTCAGAAATAACCTACTCCTGATTGTGGAAGAAGGAAGGGGAGAAGAGAATAAGCATTTGTTAAATGCCTACTATGTGCCAGACACTGTGCTAAGTGCTTTACAAGTATAATTGCATTTGGTGGAAAGACATGGAGGAAGTTCCTCTTGCTTATCTCAATCCTTTACCAAAGAAGAAAAAGGGGAAAGAAGAGAAGATAAATTCAGTAAAAGTTGAGGTTCACTAAAAAAGACTCCTGGGATTTTTCCCCAGTGAATCTGGGAGTTTTTCAAATATACCTGAATAAATATGTGGAATACATGAGTTCAAATCCTGCCTCATACATTTACATTATGACCCTATGCAAGTCATTTAACCTTTCTCAGTCTCATCTGTCTTCAGCTGTAAAGAGGGGATAACAATAGAACCTGCCTGGCAGTCTTGTTGTGAGCATCAAATAAGGTAATGCATAAAATGCTTCGGAAATCGGAAAGCTCGATATAAATACTAGTTATTAGTATTATTTGGAATGTTCGTAGCAGTATTAGTAGTGGTGGTGGTGCTGGGAATAGTGGGTAGCAATACAAATTTGAAAATAAGCCCCAGAAAATCTTGAAAAAATCCTGAAAATCTTGGGAAATAGTTTGCTGACTGAGGGAAGAATGTAGAAAGAGAAGACTTTCTGTCTCTTGTCTCTCTTATTGCTGGAAGGCACCAATATGAAAACTATGCTAAATAAACTATGTCCTAGAATGCACCAAATGATCTGCTTTGTATAATGGACTCAGCTTTATTACTTTTAAGAGGTACATATTTCTTTATGTGGTTCTCAGATCACCTCCTTTAGTTTCTAATTGAAACCCTTTTCAGGGGGGAAAGAATGCCTGTATGCATTTAAATTTATTCATTATATTCTTTATTATTAGCTATCTTCCATTTCTTTTTTTCCCCATTAACTGATTGTCTTTTTTTCAAAGGGTAAAAAAAAAAGCAGATATTGCTTTGGAAATACACACTGCCAGAATTTTTAATGAAAGAAAGGAAGTTTAGTATCTGCAGGGTGACAAGATTATGCAGGAGGGATATTTTGCATGGCTTCAAAGAGCCTCATATTTTTTCTGCTGTAGCATCACGTTAGCATGAGAGAGACAGAGAGAGACAGAGACAGAGGGAGACAGAGAGACAGAAAGCGACAGAAGAGAGAGAAACTTTCCCTTTTGCAAACTCCTGCGGAAGAAATTAAACATACATGACTGGGTATGAAGATACAAATTTCATCAAGTACCTTTTGAGAAGTTACAAAACTCGTGATGAAATAACAGCTTCTTTAAACACAATATGTTCACCATCTTTATCTTCAGTTTAGTCAGTTAGGAGGCCCCAGGCATCGGTACATGATTATGAACAAATAAGAGGTGGATAAAGGGGGGAGGGACTTATATTAGCAGCTGAAATGTCTAGTTCTGAGAGGGGGACATTTCTCCAACCTGTCATCCTGAACAATCAACTATGAAGTTCAAATCCTGTCCTTTAGCCTGTTTGTCAAAAGCCTTTTGTTTTAAAATTTGAGTTCCCTCTTCTTTGAGGAGCCATGTGGGCAGAATCCAAAAGCCAGCTCTTCTGCCTGCCAGGGATAATTTTTCCCCCTCCTTTTCATAGTAAAGATTGACTTTTGGCTTTTAAAAACAGCAGGGCATTGGTAAAGTCAGAACTATCTTTTAAATGTTAATTAATCAACTTACTACCTGCTATTGATTAACCACTGCTAAAGCATACTAGCTTCTACCATTACTGAGTTAATTTAGCTGAGTAATTTTAATTACGGCATGTATGCATTTGCTTTTTTAAGAACTTGTCCAATATCACTTTCACAAGCCAGTCCGTATGTGGATTATAAAACATTATTATTATTATGGGAAAATATTTATTAGGCATCACAAGGCAAGATACCTAGACATAGTCCTGGCCAACTAAGAACTCTCAGGTTAAGATGGACAATGCTGCGGTGTTTCTAAATCAATCTTATACTGCCTACTGACATGTATTGTACTATCTGCTACACATCATTGTTTAATTTTTGACTCAGTTATGTCTTGTGTCCCCAGCTAAAATGTAAACCCCTTGAGGGTAAAGAACACATTTTATGTTCAGTATTCAGCAAATGTGTTGACTAGTTGACAATATGAGATAAGCAGACAAAGGAAAAGCACAACAAACCAATACACAAATTGATAGCAAATGTACATATCGGCAAAACGGTAGGCAGGCCTGTACAATGGCACAAATAAAGATTTTTCAAGGTTAAGAAGCAATTTAAGTACATGGATTAATAGTCACTAACATATTTTTGGTTGCCTTTTAATTTTTTTTTCCTTTTTTAAAAAAATGTTTTATTCATTTTAAACTTAAATACAAAAAGGGGAAAAAAAGAACATCTCCATGTGCACAGCAGAACATAATGAGAGGATTCAATAGAAAGCCATGAATTTCCATTTTAAAAATTATGTAGTAAATAATACACTTTGTTTTCAAAGCTACCCAACTTTTCTGCACTTCCTTCTAAGTTTTCTTTTGTTCTCTGCTTTGCATTCTTTGTTTTTTTTCTTCCTCCCTCCCCACCCCACTCTAGCAAAGGCTACAATTAAACATGAATACATATCTATACATACATAGATGTGAAACTATACTATGGTTGCCTTTTTTTAAAAAAGTATTTTCCATGATTGTTTTCACTCTTTCAGAATTGTCCTTTGTAAAAAAAATAGCTCAAAAATCTTTCCCTCAGTTCCCTTAAAATTGTCTTATTACCAGTATAGATTTCTTCCATCTGTATTTGATTGGGTCTTGTCATTTTTCCTGATAATCTTAAAAACCATTGTCTTTTACTCACATCTTCTGCTAGGTGCTGAGATGGCAAAGTTGAAAGGCATAACAATTCTTATTCACCTAAGACTACACTTAACAAGGTCCTACTTGCATTTTCCCTGATTTTAAAAAATGGAATAGAAATGGCTCCATTTTCCCATTTTGTATTTTGGTTCACAGAACACGGGCATCCAAGTCATAAGTAAGTGCATTTTAGGGGTGGGGGGCAGGGTAAGAACACAACCCAGAAGACATTTGAAAGAGGAGCCAAAGGAATTTTATATCTTCTACAGACACAGGAGAAGGAAGCTGTTCAACTCTTTTCTGTTTGATCCAGACTTTGTGAACAGGGTGGAATTCCAGAAGCAATTTTATTATGGGAGAGGCTAAGGAGAAGCAAACAAGCATAGATTCTGATTTGAAAAAGATTCAAAGGCGGGAGTGGGATAGACATACATAATGGAAACATCAAACAAGTGTGCCTGAGTCAGGAGTAGGGCTACTGACTTGGGAGAAAGGGAAATGAGGTCATTGAGATTATTCTGTGAAAGGCTTTAAAAGAGAATATGATTGGCATTGCTCATTCTGATAGGGAAGTTGATTGTGGAGAAAGGATGTAAAAGAAAAATGAGCAGTTCTGCCTTTACAATGTTTGCCAGTCTGCCCCAGATTGTCACACTTTGTCAACTCCTATACTCCAGAGCATCCCCTTGATTCATGCCACAAATATTTGCTTGATTATTTAATATTCTTATTTAAATTTTCTTTTTGGAAATGTGATAAGAAGATCATTTCAAAAATGATAAGCTAAAAACAGGCCAAGAAAATTGACTATAGACATTATTTGATCATGAGAATGAAAATATTCTAAGAAATAAAATCTATAATAAAAACCTCATCAATTCAGAGTTCATTCAGAGTGAAATGTGTAATACACAGATCATGGGCTGGGGTGTAGTTTGTCAGTAAGATCAGTGAAAAAGAGAAGATTATTAAGAAAGTGAGTACCATAATATGGATTGTAAAAAAAAAAGTTTGCCCACTTAATAATAAAATTTTATATTACTATCACCATTTACAGTTTTCCAAATGTGTTCATATACTAATTTTTTTTAATACAAGCTAATATTTATTCCAGGTTTCTGAAAACTCCATGAGAAAGATAGAGTGGGTTTTATTAGCCCCATTTTAAAAAATGAGGAAGCTGGAATCCAGAAAAATTAGACAATTTGCAAAAAGCCTTTAAGTTAGTAAATGATAAAGCTGAAACCTAGTCTCATGACCTCTTTTAATCCTGTGTACTTTCCTGTTGGAAACAGAAAACCTGGAACAACATAGTACTTCTAGAGAGTGGACTAGATTTGAAGTCAGGAACACTAGGTTTCAGATCCCATTTTAGCTCCTTACTAGCTGTATGACTCTGTGTAAGTCAGTTAACCTTTCTGTACCTTAGACTCTCATCTGTAAAAGGAGGGGCTTAGACTTTATGGCCATTAAGTTTCCTTTGAGCTTTAAATCTATGATTCTATGAAATGGCCACTTTGTCATTTGCAGTATGACCATGGGTAAGTCACTTACCCTTTTCTATCTGTTTTATCTTAAAACACTATATAACTATATCTGCATTGTTGTTTTTTGTCTTAGACGTGATTTCATTGGAATAGGGAACTCTTGGTAAGGAAACTTCCTCTATCATTGCAGATAAATAAATATTTTTCTACTTGTAGTCTTAGAAAGTTGTCTGGGTTCCTTCTGGTTTAAGTATTGTACCTTATTGAGGGTTACACAACCAGGATGTGCTAGAAGGGATGGCTCTTGAGCCTAGGTCCTCTTGACTCTGAAACCAACTCTCCATTGTATCACCAATCAGATACCCAAAGCAGCTGCTGTGAATATACAGGCATATTTCCAGGTTTGAATTGCAAGATATAACAGACTTTCTTCTTTGAAGACAAAACCAAGATATTTATTCATATACCAGAAAGCCAAATCCACCATGACAATAAAGAAATTGGTACACATTACTACTGCAGGGAGCACCACCAACCCCAAGCCTTCCCTTTGTCAGGCTCAGAAGAAAGCATAGAAGAAAGACAAGGTGCTAGGTGAGGTCTGAGGAAAGGAAAGGAAGCTATGTAGCTGATACTTCTCTGCTATCCCTCTACTCTTACCCTGACTACCCCTGAAACATTTCTATATCCAAATGGCCTCACTGCTCCATTTAAAGTAAAATGAAGTTCAAGAGAGGCAGCACATTTAGAGGTCCAGTAAATAACCTGCTATCCTGGAGCCAGGAGGACTGAGGTTCAAATTTCACCTCAGGCATTAGCTAGCTATATGACCTTAGGTATTAACTAGATATGTGACCCTTGGCATACCACATTTCTTCATCTGTAAAATGGAGATGATAATAATGATGAGGAGGAGGATGATAATGATGATGATGATGATGATGATGATGGTAACAGCATCTATCCCATAAGTCTATTATAAGGATCAAATGAGATAATTTATGTAAAACAGTAAATATATATAAAATGAAGAGGTTAAATTACATGCTAAGTTTCCTTTCAGTTCTAAAAGTCTACAACTCTGTGGAACATGGACAACTGAATACACCCATAATTTGAGAGAGAAGGGACTATCTCATATCTCTCAGTTGAAGTTAACCAGCTGATTAAAGAGGAAATGTTTCTTCACTACAGATGTAGAAGGAGACTCTGTTTTCCACTTGGACCCTAGAAGAAGGATGGCTACAAGTAGAAAGCAACACAGATCAGGGATTTAAAAATTTAGGAGTCTCAATCTGGACTTTATGGCCTCCCATGGATCATAGATTCCATGAAGGTACACTTTCATACCATAAGAAGAATGGATGGAGGCAAGTCCAAAGAAACATCTTTTGTGATGGAAATTGAAGATATCAGTTAAACAAAGAACATGAAAGGAAATGAGAGAGGGCACTTCTAGGTGTGAGATTTGTCAGCTTTTTTTTTCCTAATGAGGCACTCCAATTCTCAGTGAGTGCAACATGCTTAGACCTAATATAATAGCAAAACTCATCATGAAACTGGAGCCGACATCATTGCTGCATGAGCAATTTCATAGAATAACAACGGACTTGAGCTGGTTTATGACCAAAGTACAAAAAGGAAGCAAAAATGAGTAGTTAAAAACATCCAGCAGCTTAAACAGCCTGCTCTAACTAGCTATGTTTCTACAACACTTTAAGGTCTATTGCACCCTTTCCTTAGAGCAGCTCTCAAAGGTTAAGTAATGCCAGTATTATTATCCCTAATTTTATCTTTGTTGTTGTTGTTCAGTTGTGCCTGACTCTTTGTGATCCCATTTGGGATTTTCTTGGCAGAGATATTGGAAGGGTTTGCCATTTCCTTCTCTGGATCATTTGACAGGTGAGGAAACTGAAGCAAACAGAGTTAAGTGACTTGCCTAGGGTCATACAACTAGGAAGTGTCTGAGGTCAGAATTTGACATCAGATCTTCCTGACTCCAGGCCCATTGCTCTATCCACTCTACCACCTAGCTGCCCTTAAAAAAAAATGCTAACCATGCAAGTTTCTTGGTAAAGATGCTAGAATGGTTTTGCCATTTCCTTCTGCAGTGGATTAAGGAAAACAGAAGCTAAGTGACTTACCCAGGATCACATAGCTATTAAGTGTCAGAGATCACATTTGAACTCAGATCTTTCTGACTCCAGGCCCAGCACTCTATCCACTGAACCAATTTACAATGGAAGAAATTGGGGTTCAGAGAGGTTCCGTGAAATAATCAGGAATAGTGTGCAGTATACTAGCTGGAGTGGAGGGAAGAGCTGTATTTCACATTTAATGGATCCAGATTTGAATATTGGCTGTTACTAAGAGTTTAATCTTAACCAATTCATTCTGTCTTAATATCCTCTGTAAAATTAATTGGATTAGGTTATCTCTGAGATCCTTTCTAGATCTGATCCTATGATACTCAGAATGACACAGAATCCAAACCCTGATTCACCATGAGGCCCTTCTATTCTCTAGGAAGAATGAAGCCTGGGGATCACATAGTTTCAAGATTCATCCACAAATGTAAGTGTGATCTTTCTATCAGTTGATTCTGAAACTAAATATACTTAAATATAGGGTATTTTTTCTTAGTAATTTGTTGTGTATTATCAGGTATTTACATAATTGCTCTAATTAAGCTAGCTAGAGCTGTTCTTGTAAATATGTGAAAGATCACTGAAACATGTAATTACGTCCTTAAATCATTAATTAAAGTGTATCAGCTGGTGTAATTACTGTAAATATGTCTGGAGATGTCATTAGTCTATGTAATGAAGACATAGCATTCTTTATTAAATTACAATAAGGAATGTTATGTGTTGATTCATAACACTATATATGGTTTTTTAAGTTTTCCTTTCAGCATAACCAAAAAAACCTAGATTCATATTTTCTGGTTATGTTCATTACAAACATTTATAAATAAATGACAAATAGGTCCATTTTCCTGGTGGTACCTGACAGCATTGTCATCAAAGTTTTCCCAGAGTCCCTGGCCTGGAACTTTTCTACTTAGACAAAAGAAACATTCTGGACTAGCCCCAGGAAAAATTGTGATGTAAGAAAAGCAGGCAAGTAGAGAGGAAATACTGGATTAGTAATCAGGAGATCTGGGTCCTAGTTCAGGTTTTTTTCACTTACCAGCTGTGTAACCTTGGACCAATCGCTTCACATTTTTCCAAGCCTCTCATCTTAAAAGGAAGAAATTGGATTAGATGATCACTAAAGTCCATTCCAGCTCTTTCTATTTGTTTTGGCACTTCTAGCCTCTCCTTTCAGACTTTTCTCAGCTCTTTGGGTCCTAGAATCCCCCAGATGTCAATCCCATTCCCTAGGGTGCTTTTTTTTTTTTAAACTAGACTTCTTTAAGAAGACTAGTGATTTTCCAAGTTACCTCTCTTTGCAAGTTAATTGGAGAATCTTGAAGAGGGAAACTCCTTTCATGCCCACAGGAGTGACTAGGTGAACACTGAATTATAGACACTGATCTCCAAAGGCCAGGCCTGCAGGCAGTACTCAGGGCTACTTCCTGTCTTTTTTTCATAAAAGTGCCAGTGCTTAGTCAAGTGAAAAAGGAAATTGCTTTGCTAGGGAGATGCCAAAAGGTGGCCCCTGAAGCCTTGACTGGCTGACTGTGTAATGGTTATAAGGAAAAAGATACATAGGACTGAAAAGACTAGGGGATCCCCAGGGCAACACACAGGAAACCCCCCTCCTTCAGAAAATAACAAACAGAGAAAGCTTTCAGTTCTTCAAGCGCAAAAAATAAAAGCTTGTGACTAGAATTCTGTTTCTCTTTATTTCACTGTGTATGTCAAGAGAATGGAAAACTGAAGAATTTTCTTTGAACTTTGTTCTTGGGTCCAAATCTCACACGACCAGTTTCAACCTTAAATTGACATCTAATGTCAGTGTCTTGAAAGGTCTAATTCTTTTAAATAAGCTCCTAAGTTTTAAAAGAAAATAATTCTATGAACTTAATGGGAGCAATCAGAACTAAATTGCTGAATGCTGTTTTAAAGTTTTACATGTGAAAGACATTCACATTTTATAGTTACCATGCTAAGTTACTTTTAATGTTACCTAAGTTACCTTCAATAGCTAATTCAGCTATTACATTTTGTTTAGAAGACATTTCTTCTTCAAACATCAATCTCAAGCAGCAAGAATAGTATGTCATAGTCAGAATTAACCTTATTTGAATCAGGAAAGATTATTTTGTAACACTGTGGCTGTCAGAGACATTGTAAATGTGAAATGGCCCTAGATGCATTAAGGGAAGCTAGTGATGATAAACATTCCCACATCTTGTATGAATTTGAAATTTAAATTTAAATTTAAAAAAACCAAAATTCACAAATATTATTGTTGCTTGTGCCCCCCCCCCCCATAACTAAGTTGATGGCTTCTTTGATCACTATTTCCCACAAATGGATTTTCACACATAGTTATAAAACATGTCTTTAATCTGTTTGTTATTAATACATCATATACTTAACTGACAATTGTGTAGCAGTCCCTTTGGGGGCGTTGCACAGTTATCATGTTGTCAAATGGCACATTTCCCTGAAAGGTAAGAGAATCTCAGATGGGATCATCAATAGAATTCCTAGACTAGAAGAATAGGGAAATGCTGTAAGATCATAAATATCTGGATTATGGTAAGGTATGTGACTAAGTCTTCCAAATTATCCTCATGGGCAAGGAAAGCTGATTATTTAATGAATCACAGTATTATAGATTTAGAACTACTAGAGTCATAGGAGGTTTATTAAGTTCAACCCCTTTCATTTTACAGATGAGTAAACTGAGGCCCAGAGAGGTTAAGTGACTTACCTCTGTTCACACAGGGTCTGAGGAAGGAACTGAATTCAGGTCTTCCTGACTCCAGATCCAACATGTTATCTGCTATACTACCTGCTTGTCTCTAATGATTAGTAAAGTTAGATGGATTTGGAACTGGTTGAATGACTAGACCCAAAAAGCATTGATTAGTAGATGAATATCAACATGAATGGAAACCAGAGGATTTAGATCTGGAAGGGACTTTAAAGATAATATAAACCAAGCATAATAATTTATAGTTGAGAAACCTAAGGCCCAGAGGGATTAAATGACTTTAGCTACGGTCATATAAGAAATAAGCAGCAAAGTCAGGATTTGAAATCAGATCCTCCCTCCCCAAATCAAGAATTTTTTCCACCTTCCAATGGAGTGTCCCATGTCTCCTTCCTTGGTTCTGTTCCATTCAACATTTGTGTATGTAAAATTTGTGTATGACACAAAGCCAGAAGGGCTAGTTAACATTTCAAAAGGCAGAATTGCTATCCCAAAATATCTAGATAGGCTACAATAATAAATTGAATCTAATAAGATTAAATTTAACAGGGATAAATGTTTTAGAACTTGGGTTTGAAGCAATAAACTGCACAAGTACAGAATGGAGAGTTGTGGCTGGACGATAATCCATGCGAAAAATACTTCCTGCTTCTTAGTAGAAGTAGCACTGCCAGGTTAGTATGAGTCAGCAGAGTGTCATGGCAGCTGAAAGAGCTAGTGCAATCTTAATCTGCTTTGATAGAAGCAGAATGTCAAAGTCTTTTTCTACTCTACCCTCCTTTGATTCTACGTGGAGTACAGTATAATGCTTAATTCTAGGCATCACATTTTTGGAAGAATGCCGGGCAACTGGATTATGTCCAGAAAAGGGAGACCAGGATGGCAAGGGAACATGAAATCTTACACTTGAAACAATCCCATATCAAGATATATTGAAGAAACTAGAGATATTTAGCCGGTAGAATAGTAGACTTAAGGGTTATAATAACTGTCTTCAAATATCTGAAGGTATGTATGGAAGAATGATGAAATTTGCTTTGCTTGACTCAAAGGCAGAACTAGCAGCAATGAATAGAAGGTACAGAAGAACATAGATATTTTTCTTATAAGAAAAAAGAATCCTAACAATCTTTTGAAATATCAAAGTATATTCTAGGATGTCTAAGGAAAATGTCATTATGTTAATATAGGAAACTATATCCCTGCAATAATTCCACTGCCACTTCCAAGATTTCTTCTCACTATGCTGCCCATATTCCAGCCCTCATCCTCATCTTCCTCTCCTGCCCCTCACAATCATGACCTTTGCTTTTAAGTCCTTCCTCTGCTAAACCTCCATCCTCCCTTCTCCAGCTGCCCTTCATATTTTGTCTTCCTCCATTTGAATAATCACAAAAAGTTTACCCCCTTATTAAATTACAGTATTACAGTACTTATCATAGATTATGTTCCTCTGAAAAATAAAATTTATTTTTTCTCTATAATCATAACATTTGTTGTTGTTCAGTCATTTTTAGTTACGTCCAACTCTTTGCCACCCTATTTGGGGTTTTCTTGGCAAAGATACTGAAGTGGTTTGCCATTTCGTTTTTCACTTCATTTTACAGATGAGGAAACTGAGGCAAATGGTGCTAAGTGACTTGCCCAGGGTCACATAGCTAGTAAGTATCTGAGATCACATTTGAACTCAGGTTTTCCTGATTCCAGGCCTGGTACTCTGTCCATTGTACCATGTAAATGGCCCATATTCACACAAAAGTTTTGATACTTCTTGTTGAACACAAATTCAAGTGTTTAAACTCAACTCAATGCAGTTTGGTTATTAAGCACACACAATACTGGGTTTAGAGCACTGTGTTAGGCATTGGAAGAGATAAAAAGTTTAAATATGACTCAGTCTCTGCAATGAAGACGTTCTCTCCTAGTAGGGAGATATGTGAAATACCAAAAAATAACTTTGATGATATTGTATGATAAGTACATAAGATAAGTGCAAAGTATTATGGGAGGTCTGAATTGACTAGGGAAATAAGGGTAGGATTGAAGGAACTCTTTCTGGAGCATATAGCATTTGAGTTTGGCTTTCAAGGAAGCATAGAAATACAATAGACGGAATAAAACGAGAAGGAAATTCTAGGCTTAGGAAACAGTTGAACAAAGGAATGAAGGTAGAACAATTGTGGTATATATGAAGGGTACATGGTAATTTAGTTCAGATGAAGCATAGAGTACATGAAGAGACTGGTAATACAGATAGGCAATATATCAACGAGAGCCCAAAATGTCAGCCTCAGGAGTATGAACTTTATTCAGGAGTTAGGAGGGACCGCTGAGCAACTTTGAGCAGAATGACATGACCAGAACTGGGCATATGAAAGATAGTCTGGTAGTAGTGTGACAAGCTACATGAGACCTTCCCCGATACCCCTAGAGGTTAATGCCCCCAAACCCTCAAAAATTAATTTATATTACTTTTTATATACTTTGTATCTATTTATAGGGTGTGTGTGGGTGTGTGTGTGTGTGTGTGTGTGTGTGTGAATTGTTTTCTCCTGTTGACTATAAGCTGCTTGAGGTTAAGAATACTTTTGTTTTCATCTTTGCAACCCCAGTACCTACCACAAAGTAATATATGTTTGTTGGCTGACTGATTGAAATCTTAATAGGAGGTGTGAGACAGTGAACCCCTGTCAGGAGCCCTATGGAAATATTCTAGGCAGGTGGTAATGAGGGCCTGGCCTAGGGTGCTGATAATGGGATTTGAGAGGACAAAAAATAAAACAGTTCCTGTTGTCAAAGAGTTTACATTCTACTGGGGAGTCTAATATCTAAACAGATATGTAAGGTTATCTTGCAAAAACAAGATTGAATCGTCATGCAAGTTAATTAGCTTGAAGAGCAAAAGTACCAATACTTATGAGGATCAAGAAAGTCTTCCTAAAGCGGGTAGTACCTTAGTTACGTTTTGAAGGAAGCTAAGCATTCTAAGAAGTAGAGATGAAGAAGTAGTATGTGCCAGGCCTGTACTAAAACAAGAAGGTGAGCTGTGGAATGTCAGTCTAGTTTAGCTAAAATGTGGAGCGTGGGAAGGGGAATAATATATGACAAAAGACTGAAAAGGTTGACTGGGCATTGTGGAAGGCTTTTAAATGAGAAATTTTATTTTATCCTAGAGGTCATAGAGAAATGCTGATTATTGAGCAAGGAGGTGATGTGGTCCAACCTGTGCTTTAAGAATACATACCTATATACATATATACACACATATGTATGTATGATTTTGCAAAACTGTAGAGGATGGATTGGAAAGGAGAGAGACTGAATGGAGGAAACCAATTAGAAGGCTTTTGAAAGGCATTATGGATGCCAGGTAACTAGAACCAGAAGTGAATGAGAGAGGAAGTGAGCAGGATAAGATTTGGGAAATTGTGTGTTACTTTCAATCCTAAACTTCTCTCTGCTCCAACACCCTCTCTTTTTAATACCATTATTCTTTCAGTGATGCTGTCTGGCTATATAGATCCTAGGAAATCAGTGCCATAATCTCCTGGGAATCAAAATTTCAGGTGGACCCAAAGGGCAATGGGTGGGTATAACTAAGCTCTCACACTTTCTCTTTGAAGTAATGGGCACAAGGAGTGATATAAAAGGTATCATCCAAGAAATATATGATTGGAAAGGAGGTGAGCCTTTCATGTAAGGAGAGTGAAGTAGCTAATGGCCTGTTCTAGTTTTGCCAGTGGTTCCAATAGAATGCCAGAAAGATCTAGAGGAAGAACTCCAATTCACAGGGTTGATCTGTGGAGGATTTGTGAGAGGACATGGACAAGGAGGAGAAAGTGAGAATGGGTTGTGACCTGTGCCAATGGAAGGGATTATTTGCAGCTATGTTATCATATACCCAATTAAATATGGAAGTGTTTATTGTCAAAATGTGCTTTATATGATAGAACCAGGTCTTCAATCAATGTCTTTTATCAAGTCTCATTTCTATGATATGATACCAATGAATATTTTGTTTCAGCTAAAAAAAAATCTAATGTTCTTAATCTAACTATCAATCAATACAACATTTCTTGGAGGAGAGGCAGCATGAAAGTATATATAGAAAGCTTGCCTCAGTGATAGAAAACTTGGTTTTAAGGCTTGCCACTAGTACATACTAGATATGTGACTCTGGGAAAGTCACTTGATTGCTCAGTGACACCGGGTACTTCTCTAGAACTATGAGCTGAAGAACAATTGTTGAGCTGGACTGATAGAGCAAGTTTCCTCACTGGGAATTTTTTAAACCAATGAAATCACAGGTATGGACCAAAAAGAAAAAAGTGCTAGCACCTTTTGATAGGTGCTAAGATTGAAAATACAAAAATCAGCCTTTACCCTCAAGGAGCTTTCATTCTCCTGTTGTGGTGGTGGTGGTGGGGTATAACTTACTAGTGAATGGTGATCAGAGAAAAGAGTTTTGGCATACTGCAGTCACAAGGTTTACAAATGGAGTAAAAGGACAAAAGATTTCATTCCAGGTATTTTTTTAAAAATTTGATCATGATTCCCTAAGTAAGAGGTAGATGGTGAATGGTGGCAAGGCAAGTGACAAGATATCCACACTAGTTAAGCCCTTTTGTCCTGGTGTCTGGCTGAATGGGATAAAGCATATTCTGGGGTCAGATAAAGAGGGCTGATGTGAGGATTATCAAAAATCATTTGACATAATTTAAGTTATTTCTTCCTGGGAAAGTGCATATAAATTACTTTAAGCATTCTGACCATTGAGAAGAGATCTGAGTAAAGTAGCAGCCTTGAAGATATCTCGTTTAAAATATTTGATCCTGAAAGTTTCAGCATCATAAAGTTGAATTAATTATTCATGGTAACATGGAACAGTATTAAAAGGACATTCAAATCTCAATCTTCAAATTTCAAAATTTCAGTTTAGCCAGTTTTAATTTGCCTCCCTGGAAGTTTTTCCTAGGACTTCAAAGATTCAGTAATATCAACTGCATTGTTATAGGTTGTTTTATCTGCCCTGTCCAAGGTCAATTGACAGTGCTAATTATTTCAGGCAGACTGCCAAGGGACAAAGGAAGGGAATCAAAGGGATTGGATAATCCACAAATTGATATACTTTGATACTTCAAGGATCCACAATTTCATGCTTCCACTAACTGTGATGACAATGTGTTTATGACTTTGTAAGATTGTTTTGGTAGAGTTGTAACTGAAAAATTAATCAACTTGCGGATGGATCTGGACAAATTGATCTAAGCTGATTCAAGATGAGAAATATTTTAGTCCGTTACTGATATTATACTCAAAGTCTTTCTTGTTCAGTATTACCTGTCAAAACTTATGTATCATTGACATTGACCTTGAGATCTCAACTTCACCTCCACATTGTGATGTAGAACAGGAATAGACCTGACCTACATCCCTTGAATAATTAAGACTTGAATAAATTGTTGTGTCAAAAATCTGTGTGACAAATTCTTTTGAATAAGTTGTTTCATTTAATTTAATTCAACACTTACTGAGCACCAACTAGACACTAGCATTATACTAGTGCTGATGATAAACAAAAGCAAAAATTATCTCTTGCCTTTAGAAAGCTTACTTTACTCTGGGGAATATGACATATAAATGGGTAAATTAATACAAGATAATTTGAGGCAGGAGAGGGCACTCACACCTGGTGAATCTGGAAAGATTTCCCAAAGAAGATGGCACCTGAGTTCTCCTTGAAAGGATCTAGGGATTGTATGAGGTAGAGGGGTGAGGAAGAAGTGAATTCCAGCTATGAGACAAAGTGTCACAGAATAGAGACAAGTTATGTTGTTTCAACTAGAGTCTTGAAGGACAATAATATGAAATAAGCCTGGAAAAGTAGATGGATTCAATCTACAGAGAGCTTTAAATGCCAGGCTGATTTGAGAAGCAACATAGAACTACTGCGGTTTTTGGTTTTGCTTTTTCTTTGTTTTTTTTAGCAGAGATGTGGTATGGCCAAACCATAGATCTGTTTAGGAATGGGATCCAAAACCCATGTGCATGATGGATTAGAGAGGTGAGAGACTGAAAGCAGAGACCAGTTAGGAAATTTTTGCAGCATATTATACTACTGATCATTCTTTCCTTTCTAGGTTTTTATGACACTATTCTCTCAGTGATCTCTCCAAACTCTCTGACTGTTCCTTCTCAGTTTCCTTCGCTACATTTTCAGTTATACCACATTCACTAGCCATGAGTGGACCTTGAGGCTCTTTTCTCTCTACACTCTCTGACTTGGTGATCTCATTAGCCCCCAAGGGCTCAATTATGACATTTATGCAGATAACTCTCAGATCCATTTATCTAGCCCTAGTCTCTCTCCTGAGCTCTAATGCCATACCACAAATAGTCTATTAAATATTTTGACCTGAGTATCTCATTATGTTTAAATCAGAACCCAGCTTTTCCCTAAAAGTCACCCCTTTTCTGAATATCTCTTCTACTGCCATGGGTGCCAACAACCTCCTAGTCACTCAGGTTCACACAGTGTTATCATTATTTCATGCTCTTCCTTCTCCCATATATCCATTCAGGTGCCAAATCTTGCTATTTCTACTACCAGGACATCTTTCATATTGATTCTCTTCCCTCTACTTATATAACCATCATCCTCTTCCAAGATCTCGTTACCTCTCCCTTGAACTATCACAACATTTTCCTGTTTGGTCTCTTTGCTTAAGTCCACTCAGATCCATTCTTCACAAAGCTAGCAAAGTAATTTTCTTAAAACATAGTCCAAGGGTGGCTAAGTGGCACAGTGAATAGAGTGCCAGCCCTGGAGTCAGGAGGACCTGAGTTCAAATACAGCATCAGACACTTAACACCAAAAATAAGCCATGTGATATTGGGCAAGTCACTTAACTCCAATTGCCCTACCTTCCCCCCACCAAAAAAAAAAAAAAAGCAAACAAGAACAACAACCATAGTTTGACCATGTCACTCCCTCCTCAATGAACTCTTGTGGTTCCATATTGCCTCTAGAATCAAATACCCCTGTTTGGCATTTTAGATTCTTCGCAGGCCTTCCTATCTTTCCATCTTCTCTTTCTCTTCTCATTACTCACTCTTATCTATTCTGAAGTCCAGATACACTGGCCTATTCATCACAGAACACTTCATTTCCAGTCTCTGTGTTTTTACACCTCCTTACCTCCAACTCTTAATGTCTCTGGTTTCTTTCAAGACTCTGATCAAATTATGCCTTCTTCAAGAGGTCTTCCCCTGTTACTCCCAGCTCTTGCAGATTATTTGTATGTATTTTGTATCTACATATATTATATGTATTTATATACATACATATGCATATATGAATGTTATTTCTCTAATTAGCATATAAAAAGAGAGAAGGGAGCAAACATTTATTAGGTACCTACTATGTTCCAGGTACTATGTTAAACACTTTATACATATTATCTTAGTTGATCTTCATAGCAACTCCACCCCACCCCCACCCCCCAACTTCATTTTACAGATGAGGAAACTGAGGCATAGAGAAGGTGAGTGACCTGACCAGGGACACACGACTAGTGTCAGGCTGAATTTGAACTTAGTTCTTACAGGCCCAGCACTCCCTCTGTTACACTACCTAGCTGTCTTAAGTAGCTGTGAGCTTCTTGAGGGCAGGGGTTTTAATTTGAATCCCTTCTGCCTACCACAGTATCTGGCACACTGTAACAGTTTAATAAGTTTTATACATATTAACACTGCAGTAGTCCTTGAAAGACTGATAAGGGCTTGAACTAGGACAGGGTTAGAAAACCAGTGGCCTTGAAGCTGTGTGTGGCCCTCTAGGTCCTCAAATGCAGCCCTTTGACTCAATCCAAACTATCCAATAAAATTATTTGTCCTGTGAAGTTTAGATTCAGTAAAAGGGCTGCACTTGAGGACCTAGCAGGCCACATATGGTCTCGAGGCTGCAGGTTCCCCACTCCTGAACGAGGATATTGGCCATTTGAGTAGATAGAAGTAGATAGATGGGAGATACTGTGCAGGTAGAATCAACAATACTTGGCAACTGATTAGATATTGAGGAGGTACATGAAGGAGAAGGAAGATTTAAAGGTGACTTTAAGGTTGTGAACCTGGAGGAAAGATGACAGCATGCCAAGACACAGAGAATATTAGATCTCCCAAATACCCTCTGGGTTTAGAGACCTACCGCTCTGGTAAAAGATAGAATCACTTCTAGACTCCCCTACCCCAATCCAGACATCCACACATGGACCCCTGGACTACTGGAGAGATCCTGGGATAGATTGGCTACAATAGATCTAAAGTAAAATGCAGAGGGTAGAGTGCAGAGCCCAGTCAACCAGCCAGCCAGTCCTTGGAGCCACAGGACAATTCTAGGTCTCTGAGTCTAGCTCAGCAGGATGCAAGCCCAGTCCAACCAGAGCCTTATGGAAGGCCAGAACAGCAGGAAAGTGATTTGGGGGCATTCTGGGCCAGTCTAGTAAAGCACTTCCTGACTGACCCATATAGCACCAGAACTTAACTTTCTGTTAAGCATGGATTATTGACTGAGCGGAGACATAGAGAGAAAGAAATAGAAGGAGAAAGAGAAAGAAGAGGGGAGAGAGAGAGAGAGAGAGAGAGAGAGAGAGAGAGAGAGAGAGAGAGGAACAGCCTTTTAAGTTGGGAGATAGAGGGCAGTCCAGAGCAGTCCAGGACTGGGTCAAATGATCCTAAAGCTTGCCAACTGCACAACACTCAAACTCAGTTCTAGCCTAGCACAGAAAGACACCTTGGCACATTCTAGGTAGGATCCAGTATGGCCCCTGTGGCCTGAGCTCAGCTGAAAGAGAAAGGCTCTAAACAAAATCCAGCCCAAACAGTCCCTGAAGCCTATGGAGGGAGTCCTGAATAAATATCACTAATCCTAGCAATAGAAGGAAAGACCCCAGTCAGAACATATAGCAGAGAAAATTCCCCAAACACTGTGACAAGAGAGGACTCCCAGAAAGAATCCAGGATTGGAGCAGCCTGAGTCCTTTGAAGTAGAGGTCTGGTCTGGCCTACTATTCTCAGGCCTAGATAGGCTTTGCTTATGCTACTCAGTTGTAGAGGCAGACCCCATCTCATTTATGAGAAAACCAAGGAAAACTCAGAACATAATAAGGAAATACAGTGAATTAAGTAATACCCAGAATCCAAACCCCTAAAGATGATAGAGATCCTATGATAAATACAAGTAAAGTAAAAAAAAAAAATACCCTGACCACCACAGCTACAGCAACACCTAAAGAAAATGAAACAGGAGATAGAGAACTGGAAAATGGAAGAGGAAAGAATAGCAAAGAAAAATGACTTTTTAGAACAGAGGGTAGAAAACCTCTCTCAAGAATTGAATGCCCTGAAAATCAAAAGGGGCTAGAGAGAAAATAACAATTCAAAAGACAAGACATATCAAAACAAAACCAAAAGATTGAAAAAATTAGAAAAATCTAAGAAATACAATATAAAATAAAACAACTGACCTCAAAAACAGGCCAAGGAAAGAAAATTTAAGGATTATTGGACTACTTGAGAACAATTATCAGAAAGAAGTATGAATATCATGGTACAAGAAATTATAACTCTTAGAATCAGAGAGCAAAGTGAAAATAGAAAGAATACAGTAGTCACTGCAGGAAAGAAACTCAAAAATGAAAACTTCTTGATATATCGTAGACTAAATCCAGAGTTTCTAGGTCAAAGGAAAAAAAATACCTTAAATAATCAAAAAGAAGAAGCTATACCAGGGGCCACAAGAATGATCACCTGCAACTTAGTAGTTGCTATTATAAATGAGAGAACTCTGAATATAATGTCCTGAAAGGCAAGAGATCAACCTATCTGGCAAAATTAAGTATAATCATATAGGGGAAAATGGATATTCAATGGAATAGAGAATTTCCAAGTATTCTTTATGGAAAAGGAAGAACTAAGTAGACATTTTGATATGGAAATGCAAATCCTAGGAGAAACATAGAAAGGTACATATGTAAGTTTAATTGAAAAATAACATCTGTGGATTAGTTATTTATATATTAATAGGAGGATAAGAAACAAACATCTTCTTAGAACCTCAATATCTTTAAGGTTCATTGAAAAAGGTTAAATTGACAGAGGGTCCATGGATGGCTTTGTTCTGTTTCAATGTTCTTATGAGAAAATAAATATGAGGACAAGGTACTATACTGGAGAATAAAGAATGAAGAAGATTAAAGAAATCATTATTGCATAATACAGATGCATAAGTCAAATATATAGTCATAAAGAAAGGAAGGGGGATTGGTATTCCACAAACCTCACTTTCATCTGAGCTGGATAAGGAAGATTGAACATAATTATAGAAACATACACACACAAATTTCAGTATAGAAATATATTAAATTCAAAAGGAAAATAGGAGGTAATAGGGGCAAGGGAGGGATAGAGAGGTATATAAGTGGGAAGGAAGGATAGTAAGAAGACAGTCATCAGAAAAATAAACCTGAATGTTCATAAGAAGAACATGAAGGGATAATTAAAAGAAAGGGAAGAGTACAATCTTTTGATAAAGGGCATAGTGAGAGAAGAACTGCAATAGAGAGGAAATAGGCTATGTCACTTAAAAGAACACAAATATCAGGCAAACCTCCTCTCTTCTACTATCTTTCAATTTATAAAGAGGAAACAGAGTAAAAAGAGAGGCATAGGAAGACAAAATGAAGGGAAATACACAATTATGTAAATGGAATGAACTCACCCATAAAATGGAAGAGAACAGCAGAATCTGATACTATGTTGTTTGTCAGAAACTCACTTGAAAGACAAAGATTCACATATAGTTAAAACGAAGGGCTAGAACAAAGTCTGTTACACTTCAGCTGAACTTTAGGTAAAAAGGTATCACAGATAATGAATCAATATTAATAATATGTGTAAGTGCTTTCTCTCTATTATTTCCTATTTATCCTGAATATAGCTTGCTTTGTTTATATTTGTTTGCATATCTCCTTAATTAGATTGTTAGACCCTTGAGGGTAGATACTATCATACATTAATGGAACTTTTTTAAAATTAGAGATTATAGCTCTATGGTTATTATTGAATGAGAAAAGAAAGGACCCAGATATACATGACACTTTAACAGAAACTGACCATGTATTGGTGCATAAAGATCTCACCAAAAATATAAAAAGCAGAAATACTAAGCAGACCACTTAGTGATAACAATACAAAAATTATATTTGATAAAGAATTTTTAAAGAAATAATTTTAAACTAATTAGAAACTAAATATTACTCTAAAGAAGTGGTGTGTCAAAGAGAAAATTAAAGAAACAATAGCAAATATCATAAAAGAAAATGGCAATGATTAGATAGGATACAAAAATTTATGTAATTCAGCTAAAGAAGTTTTGAGGGAAACTTTTATATCTTTAAATATTTTTATAAATAAAAACTTAATGAATCAATTAATTGGGCATATAATTTTGTAAAAAGAAAATGAACAACAAATAAAAAATCTCCTGTTAAAGTGGAAATCATGAAAATTAAAGAAGGGATAAGCAAAACTGAAATAAAACAATTATAAAACTGGAAGGGTTTTTTTTTGGGGGGTAGGACTAATAACATGGAAAAATGGCCTAATTTTATCTATATCCAAGAGCAAATATTTTATATAATTTAGCAAAGTTAGAAGCCTTTCCAATAATATCACTGGTAAGGTAAGCATCTCCATTACCAACACAACTATTTAACATATTACTAGAAATGTTAGCTATAGCAATAAGATAAGAAAAATAAAGAAACTGAATAAATACGTACATATTACTAGAAATGTTAGCTATAGCAATAAGATAAGAAAAATAAAGAAACTGAATACATAAGTATGAACAAAGTAGAAAAATAATATTATTTTTTGCAGGGGAGATGAGGATTGACTAAGAAAACTCTAGAGAATCAACTAAAAATTAATTGGAACAGTTAAAAACTTTAGCAAAATTACAAAATATAAGACTAATCCATATAAGTTACCAGAATTCCTACATATAACTAGCAAAACCAAGCAGGAAGAGCTAGAAAGAGAAATTCTATTAAAAATAACAAGTCTTGAAATATTTGGGAGAATTTCTAGGAATATTCATTCAAAAGCTTTATGAATTTAATTATAAATAACTCCTTGCATAAATACAGACCTAGACTACCTAAATTAATGTACTTATTCAGGATTGCAACAATTATACTCCCCAAACAATAGTTCATAGACCCAGAAAAATAATTTAAAAAATTCAAATGGAGAAATAAAAGGTCAAGAATCTCAAGGGTAATAAAAAAAAAAACACCACAAGGAAGGAGGCTGATAAATACCAGATCTCAAACTGTACCACAAAGGAATAGTCATTAAAAACCATTTGTTTTGTGTGTGTGTATGTGTGTGTGTGTGTGTGTGTGTGTGTGAGAGAGAGAGAGAGAGAGAGAGAGAGAGAGAGAGAGAGAGAAAGAGAAATCAACGGAGCAGATTAGGTACACAACATATAGGATCAAATACATACTATTGGATTAGCCAAAAGACTACAGTTATCAAAAGAAGGATTCACTGTTTGGCAGAAGCTTCAAGGAAAATGGACAGAAGTTTGGCAGAAATTGGGTTTAGACTAACACCTTATACCATACATCAATATAAGCTCCAAATGGATGTTTGATAAAGTCACATCATAAACAAATTAGAAAAGCAAGGAGGAAATTACCTTTCATATCCTTATCTAGGAAAAGACTTCATCACTACAAGTGTCAGAAAGACAAAGTGGATAATTTTCATGATATAAAATTTAAGATTTTGCTGAATCTGCTTAATTAAATCTACTGAATCTACCAAAATAAAAATAAAATCTACTGAACCTACTGAAATAAAAAATTGGAAGGGAACAGATAACTAAAAAAAAAATCTTTGTAACAAGTTTCTCTGCTAAAGATTGTATATTTATGATGGATTTATCCTAATTTCTTGATCTCAATTTATAAGACTAAGAGTCATTCCCAATAGATAAATTGTCAATGAACATGTACTAGCAATTTTCAAAGGAAGCAATCCAAGCTATTAAGAACCACATGAAACAATGCTCTAAATAGTTGATAATTAGAGAAATTCAGACTAAAGGAACTTTAAGGTTTTTTTCACACCTATTAGCCTGGCAAAGATGACAAGAGAGGAAAATCATAGATGCTGGAAAGAGTGTGGGAAAACCGATATACTAGTGTACTATTGGTGTATCTGTGAATTGGTCCAACCATTCCAGAAAGCAATTTGGAACCATTCCCAGAATGTTATCAAACTGTGTATACCCTTTGACCCAGATAAAGCACTACTAGGTTTATACCCCCAAAAGAAAGAAAATAAAGAAGCAAAGGATCTAGATATACAAAAAATGTTTATAGTAGCACTTTTCATGGTGGTATGTCTTCTTATTGAGGAATGGCTAAAGAAATTGTGCCATATTAATGTAATGAAATATTACTGTGTCATAAGAAATGGCAAAATGGGCCATTTCATATATAATTGGTGGGGGTGGCTAGGTGACACAGTGAATAGAGTGCTGGCCCTGGAGTCAGGAGGACCTGAGTTCAAATGTGGCCTCAGACACTTAACACTTACTACCCCTGTGACCTTGGGCAAGTCACTTAACCCTTCCGATTGCCCTGCCTTCCCCCTCCAAAAAAAAAAAAAAGAATCAGATGTAATTGGGAAGATCTCTATGAACTGACCCAGATTGAATTAAACAAATATAAGACAATTTATACAAAGATAACATCAAACATCATAGACACCTTTAAAAGATTTTACAATTGTGATCAACACAATAATAAACCACAAGACTAAAAGAATGGAGATGAAATATACTACTTATCTCCTGACACAGAAGTGATAAATTTCAAGTGCAGAAAGAGATATACATTTTCAGATATGGCCAATGTGGGAATTTGTTTTCAGACCATGCAGCTATGTATTAAAGGCTTTATTTTGGAGTGGTTTGTTAAAAAAAAAATTGTTGAATTACCAGAGGTAGGAGTAGTGGGACAGATTACTTTTTTTTTTTAAAGAAGCTTATTAATTGAAAAAAAACAAACAAAAAAAAACTATTTTTTAAAAGGTTTTGAACCTAAGTAACTGGAGGGATGTCAGTTCCCTCAACAGGAAAAGAGGAAATATGGGGCTATTCCATTTTGAACCTATTGAATTTGATAAATTAGTGGAATCTATATCTATGTGTCCAGCAGACAGCTTGTCATGTATGATTAGTTTTCATAGAAAGATTAAGCTTGCACATGTAGATTTGTTTAGAGATAATCACTGACCACATGAAAGCAGATTCGATCACAGAGAGCATAGAAGAAGGACAGGACAAACCCTTGGTAGACATCTACAATACTATGTTAGGCGAGCAAAGGAAATTGGTAAGGAACCATCAGATAGTAGGAGAATCAGGAGACAATAGCACCAAAAAAGTCAAGAGTGGAAAGAGAAACCAGGAAGATGGAATAAGCAATAGTGTCAAAAGCTGCAGTGGTCAAATAAGAGGAGAGTTGAGTCAAGGCCATTAGATTTAGAAGTTAAAACATCAATGATAAACTTGGAGAAAGTGGTTTCAACTGTATGGTAAGATAAATCAGCTAAGAGCTACTGTGTGTGTATGTGTGTATACACACATATGTATATATATACACACACATATGTGTATATATGTGTATGTATATATATAATTTAGTTCTTCACAACAATGAGTTCCCTTCACATGTTTTATATTTTGAAAAAGTGTAGTATTAAATCAGTGGAGCAGCTAGGTGGCTCAATGGATAGAAATCCAGACCTGGAGTCAGGAGGACCTGAGTTCAAATGCAGCCTTAGACACTTACTAGCTGTGTAACCCTGGGGAAGTCATTTAACTCCGTTTGCCTTAGTTCCTCGTCTATAAAATGAGCACAGAAGGAAATGGCAAACCACTCCAGTATCTTTGCCAAGAAAACCCCAAATGGGGTCACAGAGAGTCGGACGTGACTGAAATGACTCAACAACAACAATAATAGCAGTATTAAATCAAAAGAGGTCAGAACTTTTAAATATCCTATAAATACATTCTAAAAGGTGTTTCAGAGGGAATATACACAGGGCTCTCTTCTAAGATACTTTTTCTTTGAAAATTTCAGAGGTCTTGACAAAATTTTAGACTAAACATTACTATTCATACGCAAGGACCCTCTGAAGATATAAAACAGATAGAATATTAGAAATTTAACAATGGAATAAGTTTTGCCCTACCCTCCTTCCAAAACAGGAAGAAAGCCATGCACTTCTATAAAGTGAGATGCTGAAAGTGGTTGTAATAGGAGATACTCCGGCAAATAAATTCACTACTGTTAGGCTAATACATATGTATACACGTGTGTATGTGTAAAATGTGTGATTATACATGCTTAGTGACCATTTTTAAAATAAACTTTTAAAAAAGGGACATCAATTTACCACTCTATACTATAACGTAATTTGAAGGACTGATTTTTCTCATACACTAATTATAAGATAACTTTGGAGTCAGAAGACTTGGGGGGGGGTTAAGCCCACCTCTACTGTTTATGGTTTATATGACCTCATAAAAATCACTTAATTTAACTTTCCCGGGCTTTTGTTTCCTTATCTGTAAAATCAAGAGGCTGAGCTAATTGGCCTCTGAGGTCCATTCTATTTATGACCTTTAGCCTATTTTAAAAAATGCTTAGTTTTTATCCAGTGCTATAATTCCCATTCTGTTTCTTCTTTGTATGCTTAACAATCTCTTTTTCTTTCTCCTGCCCTGTTAATGTAAACATCATCCAAATTCATGTCTTTGACTTTTTTTTTCTTTCTCTACATGTTTCCTCTTGTAAATCTCAGCTTCAACTGTCACTTTCAGGTAAATGGTCTCTATTTCTATCTCTGTCTCTATTTTTATCACCACTTCACATGATCATTGGGAGGAAGTAATTTTGTAAGCCTTGAGATGCTATAAGAATTGTCATTATTCAGAGATTGCCATGCCAAAGAATTGATCACTAAGCTAGAAGAAGTTGAATGACAGGCATCCAGTCTATTTTCAAAGCCCATAGTTAAAGCCTTTCCAGCTTAGTAGAATACCTTTTACTCTCCTGGCATAGGCTTCAGAAGTGAGGGTTACCTCCCTGCTATGATAAGGCATTGGAATAGGGGGGAGAAAAGCTCAAACCCTTGATTTTAGGATTAAAAGTCTTATGTTCTACTGACATACATGGCTGGAGAGGGAGGTGGGATGGTCATGAGGTAGACTTGCGATATAGCAGATGGACAGAGTTGTTACTATTCTGATAGCTAACAAATATTAAAAAATCAAGAAGGCCTTCAGTATGCTGGATGGATTCTCTATGAAGGGATGTGGACAAGAACTACAAAGGATGAGAAGGCTAAGACAGCTTATCAGCAAAGGAATATTCAGAGCACCACCAAAGTGTTAAATTGTAATTAGCCATTCAGAAAGAGGTTATTGAACATAGGCCATATGTATGGCAATGATCTAGGTTCCATGGGCCAGGTAGGTGGTATAGTGGATAAAGTACTGGGCCTGGAGTCAGGAAGATTTGTCTTCCTGAGTTCAAATCTGGTCTTAGACACTTTCTAGCTGTGGCCTTGGACAAGTCACTTAACCTTGTTTGCCTTAGTTTCCTCATCTACAAAATGAGCTGAAGAAGGAAATAGCAAACCACTCCAGTTAGCTCTACCAAGAAAACCCCAAATGGGGTCATGAAGAGTTGGACACAACTGCTACGACTCAACAACGATGGTGAAAAGCTCCATAGGGATTCAAAATAAGTGAAATAATAATGACAATAATGAGAGCATTTATATAGCATTTTTTAAAGGTTTACAAAGCACTTTACAGGTAATCTAATTTTAATCCTCACAACAAGATTCAAACTCAGGTCATCTTGGTTTCAAGTTCAGTGCTATCAAACTACTATAATTCATTTAGGGGTGGATGGGGAAGAGACATTTGAAAAGCTTGGGTAAAAGAGTAAGTGAACAAAAGGTACCACCAAATATACTCAAGGACTGAGGAATTGTGAAATAAAATGACCAGGGAAGACTTTTCAGAGATGAATCTATGTGGGGCCCTGAGTATTAGAGAAAGGCATGGGTGGGGAATCTGTAGCCTCGGGGCCACATGTGGCCCTCAAGTATGGCCCTTTGACCTAATCTAAATGTCACCAAGTCCAAAGGGCCAGACTTGAGGACCTAGAGGACCAGATGTGGCCCTGAGGCTGCAGGTTCCCTACCCCTGTACCAAGGTGTCACAATTTTAGCTCAAATAGCATAAGGAGCTACTGAAAGTTCTTGATTAGAGGATAAGATGTTGGACATAGAACTTTCAAAAGCTAAGATCTGGGTGAATTGGAGAGAGGAAAGATTGGAGATATGGAAATAACCTGAAAGATGTTATATATTGAAGAAGTATGAGGTTGTGATGCTCTATAGTACTATGATAATGACTATGGAAACAGAAGGCCTGAATCCAAGGGATATTTGAAGGGAAAGATTTATAGGATATGTTGCCTGAATATGTGAGAACTATTGCTCCATGAAGCAACATCATTGGCCCTGTTAGATGCATCAGGCCTATTGGGTTAAAAAGGTTAGCATGCAAGGTTGAAGCTATTCCCTAACACGAAATGATTATGAATTTCAATTATACAGATATATATTCTCCTTTATCAGAGATGCTAAAAAATTATCAGTATTTTTATTAGTTCTCATAATCAGTCTTCACTTCTACCTGTTTCAAATGGGATGGCGGTAGAAGAGACAGCGCTAGGAAGGAAATAAATACATGAGCATATAGGTTTTGGTCTGCTACCATCTTTGACAGCATTCATTCATCTTTGATATACTTGCACTAGCTAGTGACTCTTACAGAATTACAAAACAATCAGTGGCAAAGCTTTATGAAACTAGTCATTCAATATACCTTCTTTTCTTTTACTGTTCCTTAATGGCCAGAGTGAAAGAGCCTGACTTCTTCCATGTGTGCACATGTGAGTACTCAGAGAGATGAAATCAGAGAGAGGAAGAGAGAGTGTAAAGGGGGGGGGGAGGAAGAGGCAGGGAGGGAGAGAGAGAAAGAGAGAGAGAGAGAGAGAGAGAGAGAGAGAGAGAGAGAGAGAGAGTGAGAATGGTCCCTGTAAGGTTTGTGAGTGATTTCTTTCAAGTTTGGGGTTTGTGCACATTTTGTTTATAAGAGAAAAAAAGAACCAGAAACTCCCAACACCCCCAGCTTATTGGCAGCATTTCTCTATAGGTTTGGAAGTGCATTGGGAAAGCTAATGATCCTGAATATCCAGTCTAGGGGAGGTGGAAAGGAGACAAATAAAAGGGGAAGTCTAGGCTGGTTATCCCTTCAATTCAGCCAATGTCAAGCAGCCACCTGCTCCTTTAAGCAAGTCATTTTCCTGTCCTATAAAGGATAAAATAAATAACAATGGTTTTTTCCCCCCCTTTAAGGCAAAACAAAATTTAGGATTGGCAAGTAGGCATTCAAGGAAATAATTATTTTTCTTGTTTTTCTCCTCTAAGACATGTGTGTAGGCACCTTAAATATGCTAATAGTAAGAACTCTGAATGAGAAAACTATACATCTGCATCAGCTGAGGTTTCCACACTGGTGACTTCTGGACCCCTTCTAGACAAAGCATTTTGGTGTGTGTGTGCTCTCAGACCAATCTAAATACCTGCATACAAAAATATAAGGACATCCCAGAGGTGGAAACTCCAACTAACATAGCACCTGTTCTACAATTACTAGTCCTAGAGACTTGAACTTCCAGGTTAAATGACTTGCCCAGTGTCATACTGTAAGTACTTGAACTCAAGACTTCAAGACTCTGTGGCTAGCCAAGTCCCCTACAATGTATATAAAATTCAATTTTAATTATATGGAAGATATTGCATATGATAAAATCATAAATAATATACTCAAAGCTAAAAAAGACAATGTTATACTGCCCACCTCCCTTCCCTCAAATGAATAAATAAATTTGGAAACAATGTACAGAAAGAATAAGTTTCACCAAGGGAATGAAATACAAACATTAGATCTTTCTACTATTACTGTTTTTAAGAGTGGTGCATCAGTCAATTCCAGCATGGCCAGGGTTTCATACAGTGCCAAAGAAGCTTAGTATTTTGGAGAACATGCCAGCCAATTAGATTCCTAAAGGAATTCTAAAGCCTAATATTATTATTCCTTCAGGTGTACTTTCTAGATGTTTATTTTAGATGTTTGCTCTTTGTTTTTATTGGTTTGGGGTGAAGGAAGAGAAAGGGCTTCTTTTTATTGTAGAATCTAGAAATAAATATTGATTTTTAAAACATTATGTTTGGGAGTGACTTACTTTTGAGAGCTTGTAAAACAGAAAGCATTCCTGATAACTTGGTTTCATTGTTGGAATAAAGGAAAGAACTAAAAGTCTACCCGCAGCTAAAGCTAGACTCTTTGGAGAAAGGTTAAAAAATATATAGCAAAGCTAAAGAAACAAAGTTTAAAAATGCAGATAAAGGTAAGAAACTTTGCATGTTTCACTTTTTTTTTTTTGCAAAATTATGACTCATTTTAGTAACAAAAATGTTTTCTGAGCTAAGTTTGAACTGCTGGAGCAGATCGGACACCCACAAACTCAGTCAGTAACAGCCTCGGGCTCCTATGAGATAAAAGGAAAAATAAACTTGGGTATGAGAGAAAGAAAAAAAAAATCCCTAATGAGACTAGCTTATAAACGGAAGTAAAACCAAAACTCCCCTGAAATCCCCCAATCAGCAATCCTTGTAAATTAATAATTCATCCCGTTCCTCAGCTTTTTTGGCGGCCTCTTGTTAGATAAGAATGATTGCCTCGATTTCCATCTTTAAAAGCAGGCTGATTTCATCCGCTGCCCCCTTCAGCGTCAGGAAATGCACATCCAAATACATGTCCAAATGCTTGACCTTTCGAAGTCGTCTGCGCAAATGCGGTGCTTTCTGACTACTCCACACGTGCACGCTGTTTGGTGGGGTCATGTATTGTAAATGTGTGCATTTCTGCAGGTGTGCAGTGGCAAGCATGCGCTGCTACATGTTACTGAAATGTGCCTAGATGTGTGAATATATTCTGCCTCTTTTGGCAGGGTTGGGATGGTGCGGTGTATGAGTGAATGAGTGTAAAGGATATAAAACACTGGCTGGGATTATAACATGTGACTACGTGTGGGTGGTGTGGTGTGTCAGGTTGCATGATCGGTGCATGTGAATGAGGGCATGGGAGAACTGTGATGTGCGTAGGGGTGAAGGAAGGGTGATTCTGGGAGCAGTCCCCCCCCCCACCTCGTTAGTTATTTAGAAGAGGTTTTGCCACTGGCACTTTGAACAGAGTAATAGTCTTTTTAAAAACTGACAATAAGAAAACCTCTTAGAAACATCTCTTCGAAACCTAACAGTCAAAAATCCTCTGTCCTCAGAGGGAGAACTAAGTCTTAAAACATGCCTAAAAAGCTAATTCCAAATGAGGGAGTTTCCCCGCTACTTCCCCCGAGTCCCAACCTTTTTTTCCGCTCATGCTCTATCTAAAGAGGCAGACTGCGGGGGCAAGCTCTGGTCCCAGTGAGTGGGAACCGTAAGGGAGATGGGGACATGGGAGAACAAGCATGAGAGGGGAAGGAATCAGCGGGATTTGCTCTGGGCAGAAAGCGTAGCAACAGCCCTTGAGCGGGGTTTGTGCTAGAAAAGGCGCCTGTCCTCCTTCCCCCGCCACCTCCCCCTCCCCCTTCCCAGTTCTTGGTCCCCGCCTTTGCGCGCTGCCCGGAGTCGCCGCGGCGGGCAGAGAGCCCCAGTGCCAGTGTGAGTGGCAGAATGGAAGCAGTCGTTCCACCAGCAGGAGCGGGAGCAGTAGGAGCAGGAGCAGCAGCAGTAGCAACAACAGAGACCTGAAAGCAGCAGAGGCGGGGGTGGGGGGGGTGGGAGTGGGGGTGGGGGGGGTTAGGACGCGTGCGCACTGCAGGGGCGCCAGATTTGGCGGGAGGGGGAGTGTCCAAAAGCTCTTTGTTTGATGGCATCTCTGTTTACAGAGTTTACTCTTTAATATCAACCTGTTTCCTCCTCCTCCTTCTCCTCCTCCTCCTCCTCTTCAATCTCCTCCTCCTCCTCCTCCTTCTCCTGAGAAACTTCATTCGGGTGGTGTGGAGCTCCATTAAACAGCCGGTGAAGGCAGGGGCAGCCCCCCTCCCCATCCAGTCCCGGCTTCCCGGTGCTAAGTGCCTATCAACAGGATGGCCAGGAGACCCAGGCACAGGTAACTTGGAACAAGTCCCCGAGTGAGCAGCGTGAGTGCGCGAGCTGTATGTGGTGAGTGTGTGTTTGGAAGAGAGTGTGTTTAACAGCCTGTGGGTGAGGTTCTTGCAGGAGTAGCAGGGAACTCGATGCATCGTTCAGGGACTGTCAGTCCGTGCAAAGGAACTGAAGCACTAACACTGCAAAGAAGCTGGAAAAGCAAATGAATGAAAGTGTGGAAAAGAGAAATGTATGAAGATGTTGGGAAGGATTCCTTGCGATCCCTTTTGCAAGTTGCACAGGGAGGAATTTTTCTTTACAAAAAAAAAAGCAAGCAGATTATCTTCAAACACTGGCATAATCTAGCACACCAACTCCTAGGATTTTACCAGATGATTTACTGGATTCAACGGGTGTCCGCGAGTTAGTTTCCACATAATTGCTGGATGCATTAAGATGTGTTTGGACTTGGATGAATAGAGCATATGGCAGATATAAAAAAAATGTCGGACTTGTTTAGTAGCTGCAGGTAGTTCATTTAAATTTCATTCATTCTTTGTGGAAGTGAAGGATAGTGTCAGCTGACAGGCAGCAGGGAAAAAAAGACGATTTTAGGGGCAGAAGAAAAAGAGGCTTTTAAGTTTTCAGATTTTTCCTTTTTGATTCCATTCAGCCCCTAATGTTGATGTTTCTTTCCCCCCCTCCCCTTAATCGCTATTCTTGGGAAAGCTTCTATTTTTAATGCAAACTGCATACACACACACACACACACACCACACATAAACACACAAACACCGCCGACTGCACTCTGCATACATCACATGCCTGGCTGTCCAGGACTCTCACTTCCAAGGATGATGTGTTGAAAACTGTTTAGCCTTTGGCCTGAGACTGGGGAAGGGGCCATAGTATTATAGGCATAGGGGACTTGTCAGGAACTGTCACTTGCTTCCTTCCTGAAGCTTCCCAGTTTCTGTAACTCTGGGGACCTAGGAATCCTGGACTTTAGTCAGAGGAGCGAATGGACGTTTCCCGAGTTATCGTTAAACTCCAGGACAAGCTAATTAATTTGCTGTAGCCTTTTTAAAAAGTCTTTCTTGGCGGCGGCATGCAGCCAGCAGTTAAAAAATTTAAAAAAAGAAAGAAAGAAAGAAAGAGAGAGAGAGGAGAGGAAACGCCTCGTGGTTGCTGCTGCTATGGAACAGAGATACTATCCTGGATCCTACGCACCCACCCTCCCCTTCCTTAATGATCCTGAGGGGGTGGGGGGGTAGTAGCTCACACACGTGGACTGCGCTCCCGGCTCCCTTCTACTCAGCCTCTCTTCCCCAGCTACTGAAGTCTTCTGCTTCCTGGGGTTGTCACTGGGGATAGACAATGTGTAGAAGCCCTGTTGTGGAAGTGTGTAGAAACCTCACGCTGAAGCGGTGGGAAACCTCTCTCCTCTCCTTTTTCCTTTGGGTTTTATTTTTGGAGGGATGCTTTATTTTTCCCTTCTTTTTTCCTGTCTTTTTTTTTTAAGGCCTCTGTAGGTGTTTCAAAGTTGGAAAGTGAGTGGGTGTAGGAACTCAATCTTGAGACAGGATCCTATCAAGTGTGTTCCTGGGTCAGGGGTGGGGTGAGGAAGGGAGGAAGGGAGGAGAGGGTTTGGAGCGACCCTGGGGCGGAGAGAGGCACCCGGAGAGCTGCAACCTGTGCCTCTGCCTCCCAGGCATTTTTTTCTCTCTGGTACAAGAAACCAAGACTGGAGCCCAGAACTGTCCAGGGAAAGAACTATGGAGAGAAGAAACGAGAGGGAAGGCGAGAGGCAGGGGAGGGAGCATTGGGGCTCTGAGGGTTTCCGTTCTCTCCTTCCTCCTCTCCCTCCCTCCGCCCCTTCCCATTTCGTTTTATTTTAGTTTAAGGCAAACTGGAGTAGCTTTTTTTGCACGCTGTTGAGAGGAGGAAAGGGATAGAGAGGAAAGGAAGGAGGGAGGGAAAGAGACAATTGATGCAGGGACAGCTCTGAGGAATGCCCTATTGTAGGGTGAATGAATTAAGTGCGCCGAGGTCTCCTTGACCTCCGCCGGGAGCGCGGGACTCCTGTAGGGTGACGGCACCACCTCAGGTCCTTTGCGGTCCCCCAGGTAGCGGAGCTGGGAGGGAGGGCAAAGGGGGAGGAGAGTCAGCCAGGGGAGGGGAGAGAGGAGCGGGAAGCGGAGTCAGCTAAGGAGAGTGGAGAAGAGAAAACGGGCGGGCTGCGGAAGGGATTTGGGAACTGGTAATTCATCAGGTCCGCCAAAGGAGTCTGAACCCCATTTCTAGAATCACGGTAGCGGCTACTAGTCACTTCCTCCTGTTCCCCTCCTTTCTACCTCTACCCCCACCCCTCTTTTTTATGGTATGGTTGCACGGTTTGTTTCCTTGACAGAATGTCATATTCATAGTTGTATAGCCTTTTAACCGCACTTCGGGCTAGCAGGTGGGGAACCTTGAGCATTAACCCTTTCAGGCGGCCTTTGAAAGTGCTCTCTGCCTGCCAGTTGGTTCTGAGATCTTGTCAAGTAGATAAAGAGGGGGGGGGGGGAGTTATTTCAGGTTCTTAGTAGAAGTTAATCATGCTACAGATGCATGCTCCAGAGCATCTCTCAGAGCTAGGAGATGATTGCAAGATGTCAAGTTAGTACAGGCTTTCCTCTTAAACCGTTCCTCTCTTTTAGGGCTACTGTCTTTCTGAGGAAGCTGATTCTAAGGGCAGCCAAGGCTCCGAGCTCTGGAATCATCTAGCCCAATCAGCTCATATCACAGATGGGGAAACAAAAACCCAAAGAAGAGAAGTGATTTGTCCAAATTCACACACCTAGTGGGCATTTGAACCCAGATCTTCCCTTTTAAAAAATCCAACATCCTTTCCACTTCATCCTGCTGCCTCTCAAGGGTTTTATTAGGTTTATCATCAGAGAGCCCAACCAAGTAGAGGAATTTCTTTAATTTCCTCCCCAGTCTCGTACCAACTTGGTTTTCACAGCCACTTCTAATTCTAATTTGTTACAGGTGAGGTCGGTACACAGAATTGTGAAATATTAGAGTTGGATGGGGCCTTAGAGATTATTTAGGGAAAAAAAACAATTTTACAGATGAGGAAACTAAGGCACTAAGTGCTAAAAATGACTTGTCTAAGGCCACATAACTTTTCAGTGGCAGAATTCATGTGTCTAACTCTTAATCCATTGTTCTTTTTACAGCACCCTCTCCTCATGGTTCCCCCCACTGGGCAGCTTAGGGTGTATTTACTTATTATCTGGGTGCTTTTTTATTCCTTTTTATACCCCAGTGCTTTATACCCAAGGGTATTTATGCACATTTCTTAGCTTGGCAAGCAGGGCCTTGAGCTCTGAAGACTGAGTTCTTAGGTCCAAACAAACTGGAAACGAAACTTAAGAAATGAAGTTGCTTAGATTGTAATGCTTTCAAATTACCTTGGTCATTTTAATTGTGCATGAGTTTTGCTGCAAGTACTGGGTAGGAATGGTGAGTGATAGCAAAGAATTAAAGTTTGAGGTCATGGTATTGACCTTTGAATTCCTGATGTTGAACTTTAGTTTTCATAGCCTCATCCATTTAGAGCTGGAAGGGACCTGAGAAGTTCTTTAGGCACTCTCCCCCCCCCCCCCCCCCATTTTACAGATGAGGAAATTGAAGCCCACAGAGATTGAGACTGCCCAAGATAACACTATATAACAGAGTTAGAACTTAGACTTGAAGTTTAGTGCTTTGTTTAGGATCCCACCAAGAATTTAACTAATTGTTTGTTTGTTTTTTTGTTTAGTGCACATAAATTGTTACGTTTTATATGAAAGGAATACAATTATAATTAGTCAACATTTATTAAGTTCCAACATTGTACTAGAAACAGCATTAAGAGGCTGGTCAAATTTATTTCAGTAGGTGTTTTTTCTTCTTCCCAAGTTTGTTTTGTGGTAACATTTAAAGTTAAATTATATGTTTCTTGTCTGATACTTTGAATGCTGATCTTGAGTTTTTGCCTGAAAAAGGGAAAATGAGAACCTCAAATTCATATTTTTCCCCCTGGCAAACACTCTATTAGCTTGAATTATTGTGGGAGTATTCATTCATGTTTTTGTTTAATAACACAAACATTTGTGTTGATGCAAAGTCCCATTTTTGTTACTTGCTTTATAGTATCAAATTTGCCAGTTCTTGTCATGTATTTTTCTCTTTCCTGGTACCATAAATACTATCACTTAAATACTATCACTAAGTGAGATATGTGAAATAGTGTGGTTTTTCTTACTCCTTAGAGTTGTAAAGCAAAAATATTAGCCAGAAAAGCCTAAAAATATTCTATAATTACAAAAAGACAAAGAGAATCAATGTGGTATAGTGAAAAGATCAAGAGTTGAGTCAATAATTCAGTTGGATTTGAATCTTGACTTTAAAATTTATTTGCTGTGTCACCATAGGCAAGTCACTTCACCTCTCTCTGAGCCTTGCTTTCATAGTTAGTACAATGGATATATAATCATACATTAGCTAATGTATTATTATACATTAATATAACCACCTCACAGGGTTGTTGTGAGCAAAGTGCTTTATATAAAAGTGAGCTATTACTACAATCATTTGAGCACATAAATAGACATTAAGTATAGTGCACTTCAAAAGAAATCAGAAATTTTTAATTTTGGTTAACTAGATAAGTTAAGAACTCTTTTGAAAGCAGTTATAGGTTCCTTTTTAAAGGTTGCCTCTGGGGGAATCCCTTAGTCATGAATTAGGTGAGTTATAAGATAGCTAAAGCACAATTTGAGGTAGTAATTGGTTAGAAATAGAAAAGTATAAGTAGATTCTAAATATTAAGTAGTTTGGTAAATCACTTGGTTACTCTAGAAACAATGTATTGTAACTTCGCTCACAGTTTGACTTTTCTGACCAGCAGATCTGGTCAGATTTGGTATTCATGTTTATTTACAAAGCAGGTTGCTTGTTGGCTGTGTTTTCCTTCACTTTTAAAATTCTATCCACTCAGATGTTTCCTAATCTTCCAGATCTAAAGGTATGACTATAATTATATTACTGAAAAGTATCACTACTTGAACCTTCCTTCCCTCCTTTTAATAAGATGGGATCTCCATTGGAATAAAATAATGGATTTGTTTATTGTGTTTGAGAAAGTATTCTTTAAGAGATGTGCCATATAGGGCTAAAGGAATTGAATGTGCTCTTATATAAAGGACACAGGCTCTTGTTCTCTTTATTGTCCCAAGCACTATTTTAAATTTAAACTTCCATTGGTTGAAAGGTTGCCAAATGGGTAATTTGTCACTGATCTAACAGAAACAACAGGTCTCAACATGTACAGTAATAAGAAAGGTGCCAGTTCTTTGCCTGTATCTGTGGATACCCCAAACAGCAGAACTAGTTCACAATACTTGAACAACAGAATGCAGAACAAAATCTTGTTGTGCAAGTTTTCAAAGTTTTATCTTTACAACCTTTGAAAAGATTGTTGAGAAGTTTGTGTGTGTTTTGCAATTCAGTAATTTAATTCCTCTTGTTCCATCTTCTATCTGCTCACATATATTTCTATAGCATATACAGTAGTGATGAGGATGAAGAAGATATTGAGATGTATGACCATGACTACGATGGACTACTTCCCAAGACTGGGAAACGTCACTTAGGAAAAACAAGGTGGACCCGAGAGGAGGTAACTATTGGTTCACTTTATTACCTGATGAAAACCTAGACTTTATTGAGCCATTAGAAAACAGGTGCTTAAATGACTCCAGAAAAAGAGATAGATCACCTCTTGCCATAATGTCAGGCAACCATTCAAAACCCTTAGCAATGCAAAAATCTCTGAGAAATATATTAACATCTATACCTCTTAAAATCCAGTAACTAGGAAATAGACACTGTTGTTTCTGTGTATACTCAAATGAGTTTATTGGAAGCTTGATTTCTCTATTAATAATAATAGCATTTAAATTGGTCAGGTTTGGTATTGTTGGATAAGAAGTTCACAATTTTATTACATGAAGCACTCTGGTTTCACTGTAGTACAGAATATAGTACTGTAAATTGTTTTCATTTTGCTTTATTTAACCTTATAACTCACATTTGTAAACTCACATTTGTATGTACACAAGGACTCCAGGATATAGACAGCTATGTTATACAGTTGGGGAGTTGGGGGTGGGGGGAAGACTCAGAACATTCATCTCCTTTACCTATTATGGATTTGCATTTGGTTACTCCTAAGAAACATTTTGTTATATTATGTTACACTTGCAGAAGTATAAAGGCTGTGACACTGTTAGAGGTACAGATTTAGAAAGTGGTAAATACCAAAGCCCTGCATGTTTGTAGGCCAGATTGACTAGTACTGTGATAGTTACCATATTTTGGTACTAGTAACTGTTTCAGTAGGTGTATTAATCCCCTATTGCATCCAGTGCGTATAACACAAGAGTATAATAAAGTTCAAGAAACACAAAATCCTCCATTCCTTAGATGGAAGAGATCCAATTAAGTAATTAAGTATTTTTACTTTTTTCCCCTCCTCCCAATTCAATGAACATTTGTAAAAGTACCTGCTATGCACAAGGTATTCTGCTAAGCAAAGATGAAAAACAACACAGTCTCTGCCTTCAAAATGCTTATAATTTAATAATGTGAGATACTATCTATGGTCATAGAAAAAGTTACAACTAAATTCACTGTTGAATATCAATTTTTTTTGTAATTCTGGCAGATCTGTTACATTTGAGGAGTCTGAGATTTAAAAATAATTTTTATTATTGATTTTTTCTTTTTTCTACTTTAACTTAATTATAGCTATACAACTAATTGTCTGATGACCATTATTTCTTTTGATTATCTCAGGATGAGAAGCTAAAGAAGTTAGTGGAACAGAATGGAACAGATGATTGGAAAATTATTGCCAATTTTCTGCCTGTGAGTAATCAATTGCTTATTCTCTCAAAAATCAATTTGGGAGAAACGCTTTGATCCATAACTCATTTTTGGTATGGTGTAACATAATGCAAGATTTTTCTGTTCGTTTTCCAAAGGGTACATTTTTGAACAATTTTATTATGTCATCTTATAGTTAAACTACCATCAGGATTATAAGAATATTTTACTTAAATGTATCATTCAATTCAACACTGAACATTTGTCAAGCATCTGCTAACGTGTAAGAAACTTAATGTGCTTGGGATACAAATGCAAAAATAAAACAGATTTTGTCCTCAAGGAGAGTTGGGGTGGTATAGCCAAATAAGTGAATAAAATACATAGATAGTAATTTCAAGAGGTAGAAAGCACCAACATCTAGGAGTAGGGGATCAAGAATTAAGTAAAACCTTACTTATTTGGGAGGTGAATCTTGAACTGTGCTTGGAAGGAAGTTCCTTGGCTCTAGAAAACACCCTTAGGAGAAATGAGTGGAAATAGTAGTTAGATTTAAGCTTGATGGAAGGAAGACACATCTTAATAACATGCATTGTCACAAAGTAGAATGGGGCTTCCCCTGGAGGTGAGGCATACTTCCTCATTGGAAGTTTTCAAGCAGAGTCTGGGTGGCTACTTGTCATCTTTATTTAATTTGAGGGAATTGTGAAATGACATTGGTGATTTGTTGCTTAGTAGATGATTAATTTAACAATGTAGTTCAAATCTCTCAGTTCAGAAGAGAAATTAATGTTAGTTAATTGTGATGACTGTCCACAAATCATGACATTTCTTTTGTTTTCTTTGACATCTAGTTAGTCATTGCAGGTGTCTCACTACTGATATAACTACTACTTATTTAATGTCCAATTATCATAATGATCAGTGTAAGGAGGGGGGGGTTTCCTATGCCATAAAAAGGTTCTTAATAATTTAGTAACTATGGATCTGAATTTTAAACTTACTTTTAATTTTCCCTGTTTATTCTTTAGTTGTTTTCTGTAGCTAATAAGAGAAAGAATTCAAGTGATGTAATTATGCCTTGAAGTGCTATTGATTTTTCATCTAATATAATTATACATACAATTGAATATAGAAGTAAGTCTTCAGATACTTTCAAAGTAATATTAAGATTACAGTTTACCTTTATTTCCTTTTATATAGAATCGGACAGATGTACAGTGCCAGCATCGGTGGCAAAAAGTACTAAATCCTGAGCTAATCAAGGGACCTTGGACAAAAGAAGAAGATCAGCGAGTAAGTACATCCTTTTATTTTGTTTGCATTGTTATCTAGAACATTTTTTCAGTACATTGCTATAAGTTATAGAACTTGAGATAAAATGTTCCAGTAAAAAATATAGGACACTTTGCCTACATTTCCAGTCAGCAGAACAGTTTTGTAGAAATTTCACTGAAGATATTTCAACACTGCAGAATGACTACCCTAATTTATTATATAGTACTAACACATCAGGTGATTTTTGTATGTTTATCTGAAGGTTATAGAACTTGTACAGAAATATGGTCCGAAACGTTGGTCTGTTATTGCCAAGCATTTGAAGGGAAGAATTGGAAAACAATGTAGGGAGAGGTGGCACAACCATTTAAATCCAGAAGTTAAGAAAACCTCCTGGACCGAAGAGGAAGACAGAATAATATACCAGGCACACAAGAGACTGGGGAACAGATGGGCAGAGATCGCAAAACTACTGCCGGGACGGTAACGTCATCAGATTTATTTATTAAGTGGGAAAGGAAAAGGAATGAGTGTTGAACATTCTGTTTTAAATATTGAAGAATGGCTTAATTACATAGTGTCAGTCATGAATGCTATATAGCATAAAACAGAAGCATAGACTTCTTTACCTGAAAGGGAACCTAAGAGGTCATCTAGTACCACATCCTCTTTTTACAGATGAGGAAAACTGAGACCCAGACATATTAAGTGACTTTCCCAAGATTATACAACTAGTTATTGGTACAGTCAAGATTTGAACCCAGGTCTCCTGAATACAAGCCTAGAACTTTCACCTTAAAATACTTCCAAGGTATTTTCTTTTAGCTACAGTAGCATTTCTATGAATTATTGCCTTGCTTCTAAATAAATAAGTAGTGTTATTCAAGTAACAAAATAAAATGTAAAAGAACTAAATAAAGCAAAACTTAATTCTACACTAGGGCAGAAGCATATTTTACCAACAAAAAAGGCTTTATAACAAATCTATTACTTGAAACATAACATTTCTACCACACATTAAAATAACTGTGAAGATGGAAGACTTATGAGCATACAGCACATTGAAATTTCTTCCAAAGCTCCAATTTCTATAGCACCTTATGGTGTACAAAGATTTTTCCTTATAACTATCTCATGAAGTATATAGGTAGAAATGATCATTTTACAGATAGGGAAATTGAAGCTCACAGAGCTTCACAGATGTCTGGTTCAGTGTTGTACAGAACTTCATCCCAGGCTTTCTGACTCCCAAGTTCATTACTTTTTCCACTACCCCACACTATTCATGGCACTCTCTATTTATCCCTTGCTCTCTGTACTGGGCTATTTCAGAGACACTTAACAGAAACAACAGAGTAAGAAAAGGACTGGTGGTATATATCCCCTAAGCCTTGTGCCATAGAATTGTTTCTCATCATTGTACCTGCCAACTTCCTGAGATGCAATAAACTAGAAGTGGTCCTTAGAGAAGGTAAAAGTCATAGAAAAGCCTAATCACCTCTAAAGTTCCATTTCATCTCTAATATTCTTTGAGTCTAACAAGAAATTGTGTGACTCTGATGACTTTGATGTGGCACTGCTTTACTGGTAGACATAGACTTGACCACCTTAGAAGATCCAGGAGGTATAGGGGAAAGGTGAACCCTTCTGTTCTCTGGGACCTGAGCAGGGCTTGGAGGTAGGCTTTGTTACTGGTTATCACAAATGAAGGGACAATTGAGCTCCTTCTCTCTTCAAAATATCTTCCCTCCCCCCCACCAAGACTAATACAAAGGAGGACTATATTCAGAAGCTATGCTTGCCTGAAAATTATGAAATATCAACCATATATGTTATATAGTGAAACAGAGTCTGTCTTCCTTTACAACTTCTATCCAATTAAAGAACTAGTATTTTTCCTTTTAAAAAGATGAATTTTGCAAGTCTTGTCTCCAGGGCTATTGGGTAGCTAAGGTTGATAAGGAATCCTCAGTGATCACCATCAACAAATATTTACTGAGCATCTGTTATGTGTAAAGGTGTTGAATGCTAGAAACTGGAATTCAAATGATTAATTCTCTACTTTGGCAGAAACTTTCAGAATAATGCCATTTAATGCCAATGGGAATACAAATTTATTTGATGAAATTGTTCCTTTCTTGAGAAGATAAAATAACTAATGATTTGTTGAAAGTAATTAGTGGAAGTTGACATCTTAAAAATATGGATATTCAGGTGGTAGGAAGTAAAAAGGATTTCATCTTTGTTATAAAATTAAGAATGAACCAGAAGGAATGCTTTCTGCAGTTTTCTGTCAATTGGCTTTAATCTGAATATAAACTTTTGCTTGTAAAAATTTTTATATGCATATATTTCTGTGCAGAACTGATAATGCTATCAAGAACCACTGGAATTCTACAATGCGTCGAAAGGTTGAACAAGAAGGTTATCTTCAGGAGTCTCCCAAGACCAACCAACCAACAGTAACCACAAATTTTCAGAAGAACAATCATTTAATGGGTTTTGCCCACACGCCACCTTCTGCACAGCTCCCATCAACTGCCCAGGCCCCAGTTAGCAACGACTATTCCTATTATCATATCTCTGAAACACAAAATGTAAGCACTGGGAAAAGCTAGCCTTTAAGAGCAATAATCATTTTACTTCCAATGAATACTATTGTATTTGTATAATATAATTTATTTTAAAACATTTATTGAGGTATTTTATTTTCATATAAAATTCATTTCTTTCCTCTCCCTTATTCCCTAGCAATGTACCTTACTTTTTAAAAGCATTTGCATGTAGGTTGTCTCCTTTGATTTTCGTAAGAATCTTTTGAATTAGGTAGGGCAAATAATATTATCATCCTCATTTTTAAAAATGTGAGACTAAGAAATTAAATACTTTGCCCATGGTCATACAGCTAACCATGAAAGGAGCTGCCTAGGAACCCCTGCCTGCAGACTCATGTTCTAATCATCTCACCACACTAAACTTTCGGTTAATTCTCTCATTTAACATAAAATACACTAATAAAGAAAATCAGTGATGAATTAACATAACCCTTTCTTAAGGGATTCTCACCTGACTTTTTGAAATTTCACCAAGAAAGAAAAGTCTACTTTTAGATATTCTTTGTTAATGATAGGACAGTAATGTCTGAAACCTTCCAATTTTTTTCTCTCTCTAGGATTTATGGAGCTCCCTCCCCTTTGATGAATATTGATTTTTAGGGAAATAAGTCACTGATAATGGGTAGAAAAAGAAACATTGAAGACAAACAATTGAGGTGACAATCTTAAATATAAAAGTAATGCATCTTTTTTAACTTGAAAATTACCAGAGCCTCATCATTAGAGCCTTTAAAGGCATATGAAAATCATCTGCAAAAAAATCTTTCCTTTCCTGACTTATTAGATAAATATGATACAGACCTGACAGAAAGGTCATTTTTGAATAAAGAATAATAAAAAACCTCACATTTTCAGTTAACTCTCTACTATTCTAATGATTAAAATGAAAACAATTTTGCTTATCAATTTATTGATCCTATAATCTTTTTATCAAACAGCTTTTTTTCTCTTTTGCAATGTTTCTTTTTTTTTTTCAGGAAATTATCCATTACAATCTTTTAAATTGCTAAATAAACTTTTCTTATTCAGGGGTAATGAACATTTCATATCTCTTTCTTTTGCTATGAAAATTTGAATAACTAGCTACCTTTGAAAATTTGCTCTAATTTATTTTCAAATTAGATGGGTTTTTGTGTGTGCATTTTATCTGCACAGAGTATACTGTTAGCTTAATCTTAGAAAGTGGTATAAGCATGTATCACCATGAATTACTTTTTTATTTAAAAAAACCCCAAACCTTTTTTGGTCTAGGTTTCCGGTCAGATTCCATATCCTGTCGCATTGCATGTAAATATTGTCAATGTCCCTCAGCCAGCTGCTGCAGCTATTCAGGTAGATAATTTAAAGATCATTTCAGAAAGGCATGAGTTTAACGTTAAATGTGCGAATTTGAAAATATGAATGTTTTTATTTGTCTCAGAACACTTTTTTTTTTCCATCCTATTGAATGATATAAATAAAGGGATGGGGAGGGAGTTCTGACTGAGGAAGCAAGTAGTTTGCTTTTCTGAGGTGATATTGAAATAACACATTAGTCAGCATCTGCTGTGGGGGCCTTTCATTTCACCATAGCATATTGAATTTCATTCCTGATATTAAAACAAGCATTTTTACAGTGGAAAAGTGCAGTTGGTGTTTGTTTCATCTCTGAGACTAATTTGGCTGTGGTGCCACATGACAAAAAGTCACAGGCATTTTAGTTACAATCAGTTCCAATCAGACTTTTATCTTTTCTTTTCCCTCAACTCTCAATTTCAGAGACACTATAATGATGAAGACCCTGAGAAAGAAAAACGAATAAAGGAATTAGAGTTGCTACTAAAGTCGACTGAGAATGAACTGAAAGGGCAGCAGGCATTACCAGTAAGAATGTCACTGTGTGCTTGGCTGGAGGGATAGCAGCTTTACCCCAGTGCTTTTTTTTCTTCCTTCTCTTCCCTTCTAATTGTGACACTAATCAAGGCTCTATGTTTCCATTAAAAAGGATTTGATGTTACACATACTAAAATGCAACTAATATTAGACTGGGGTTATTTCTTCCCTTTCATAATGCAATAGTGACCCCAGATATTGATAGTAATAGTCATCCTTAGCTACAATTTGTTCTATGGAATTATTGCAAACAATGAAGAATGTGGTAAAGAAAATCAGTAAAATAAAAAGCTAACTTAGCAACCACAACACTGATTGAAATCAGAATTTTTTTTTGAAAAAAAAGCAGTATTTCTTGTAATGAAAATGTGGTGCCTATTTGTTAGATTGTTTTTCTTCTCTTTCCAGACCCTCTTTTGCCTGTATATTATATGCTTCATAATTTCAGACTTGACTTGATGCATGTTCAACATACATATTACACACACAATACACTTATATTATTATTATTTTTTACTTCTCTGTGAATAATGTTAGCCCTTTTAGTTGCATGCATAAAACCAGTGCTGGCTATTACTGAATTCTGACATATTTTGTAGTGATTAGATAGCAAAATTAGCAAAGCAGTTTGTCCTTTGTAATATAGTTAAACCAACAAAAAAAAGAAGAAAAGTGATAGCCAGCAGATACTTTTATGAGTAAAATTTTTTTTGGTTTAATAATCAAATGATTATATGCATGATGTTAGTCTGACCACTTTTAACTTTAGTTAATATTTTGCAATTTCTTCTGTTGCATGATGCCACTGGAAAGAAACTTCTGTTAATTTGCTCTTCTGCTTTCCTAACCACGTTGATTTGACAGCCTCTTCATTGCATTGGTGTAAGCTGTAGCACTAGCTAGGGATAGAAAAAACAAAGATATATGCAAACAAAAGCAACTCTAACTCTTAAATATTTAGCCTTTTGTAGGGTAATTGGGTTTTATTTTTTTTTTAACACATAGCAGAATCTTAATAGGTCCTTGGGACAGTGTACCAATGAAGATTTTTAAATATCCTATATACAAAAGACATACTTTTGTACCTATACATAACTACAGACATTTATGCCCCCATTACTTGCTCTGTAACTTAATGATGCCCATAAAAGTAATTGTAAAGCTGACAAAATATACCACTATTTTAAAGCAGGGTCTTGCATTGATAAAAGGAAACATCTTGACAACTGTTTCATAGGCGTAAGTCTTAGATGATGCAACTACATTTATCTTTTCTCCAACAGCATCTGACACCTTGTGCAATTTCTTTGCTAAGTTCCTTCTTCCTTTTTTTCTCCCCATTCTATCTTTCTTTTCCCCCTTCTCTTTCCTTAGACACAGAATCACACATCCAACTACTCAGGCTGGCATAGTACAACAGTTGCTGACCATACCAGACCTCATGGTGACAGTGCACCTGTTTCCTGTTTGGGAGAACATCACTCTACTCCATCTTTACCAGTGGACCATGGTTGTTTACCTGAAGAGAGTGCATCCCCAGCAAGGTGCATGATCGTTCACCAAGGCAATATTCTGGATAATGTTAAGAACCTCTTAGAATTTGCGGAAACACTCCAGTTTATAGATTCTGTAAGTAGAATTGACAAGTCAGGGTAAAATGTTGTTTGTTTGTTTTTCCCATAGAGTTTGGAAAATCTGTAGTATAATCATTTCCATTTTCTACAATGGTTACACTGTTACCAACATCAGCAATACTAAAAGTGTTTTCAGTTTCATACTATTCCATGTATTATTTTGAAGGTCATGGGTATAAATGGTTTCTTGGACTATTTGGATAAAATTTAGCTTGTTTTTTTAAACAGTTGACCTTTAATAATCAATATTTTAAAGAAATGATCATATTAAATATTATAAGCAATTTTTCTGTTTTGAGGGTGGGAGTAATTTGTCCAGTTTTGTGTTACTTTCCTCATGTCTGTGTGCTTCTTTAGGATCCTGTTTTGCTTTGGGATTAAAACATCAAGAGCTTTATCCAGGCAGATCAAGAGATTGCAGAATGTTTCTTGAAGCCATGAATCCATTCATTGATAGTGTTAAGAGAGGTTATTTCTATAAATCATCAATCTTTGTTTTCCAGTTCTTCTAGGTGATCAAAGGCATTATGTTTGTACAGACAGATTTATATAAATGTAGTTCTTAGCAAGTAGGTACTCTTGCATTCGTAATTACCATTCCTTCTCTTAAACTTTCCAGTTAGTTGCTCAACAAGTAATTATTGAACAATTATTAAAATAAAGGTTAAATTTTGCCCAAATGTTGCCCAAACCTTCTCTAGAGCAGGTACTATCTTTGTTTTATCTTGCACATAATAATTTTGATAACAATGTAGTACAAAAGGATAAAAATTCAAAGTTTTGGATCAGAAGAATTTTCATTCACTCATTCATTTACTCCATTCATTCATTCATTTAACAAATACTTAGTAGATACGTACTATGTGCCAAAAATTACTATGACAGGTTCTGGATGGAGCATGATATGATTATCTAACGTAGCACAAGTCAATAATTGTGACAGGAGTGAACTGTACAAATCATAGTAGACAGGTATTTGATTTGTATGTGGCATCTCTTTTTCAGTGTTGTGATTTCACAAAATAGCACATACCAAACATATATTATCTCATAGTTCCGTCCCTCCCACATTGTTTCAGGATTCTTCATCATGGTGTGATCTCAGCAGTTTTGAAATCTTTGAAGAAGCAGATATTTCACCTAGTCAACAGCACTCAAACAAGGCCATACAACTTCAGCAAAGTGAGGGCAGTATTCATAGACCTGAAGGATATGTTAGCACAAGCTTGAGCAAATGCATGTCAAGTCAGGGTTTACTTGACTCACCCAAGTCCTTACCTACTACTGAAAGGCACAGCACAATTCCACTCGTCATCCTTCGAAAAAAAAGGGGACACGCCAGCCCCCTAGCTACTGGACACTATAGCTCCTTCATATTTACTGACGTCAGCAGTTCCACTCCCAAGCGTTCCCCTATCAAAAGTCTACCCTTCTCTCCCTCTCAGGTAGATCAAAATACTACACAGATGTTACTAATTTTCAACAGTCTCAAGAGTGTTAACAATTTAGAAACTAATCCTTCAGAACAAATGACTAATTACTGTTGCACTCACTGATTTCAATCCATGTTTGAATCTAGCCACTGCTGCGTCAGTTTACTATTCAAAGATTAGGCTACCTGCAAACTAACTGATGATTTTCTTTTAATTACCGCTTATTCTTGGTGGTTTTGAAAGGGGAAGATTATTATTTGCATGGCCTTTGCTTTTATTTCCTCTAGCACCAGATTTTAACACTTCCATCTTTCATTCTTCTCCCCTTTAAAAAAAAACAAACACTTTCTGAGTCTTTGTCCCCTTATAATATTATTCACTGATGGTGGGGGTGGGGGGGTGGATGGGGGTGGATAACAAATGGTGGGAGAAGCAAACTGTGTTTAGATAATATCTAGATATTCAAGTTGTGACTAAAAGCTAGAAAAAGCAAAGGTGACACTTTGTCCTTATATAGGAGAGTAAAAGTTAAATCTTCAACTCATTTCTGAACATTAGCTATTTTGTGCTATAAGCCATAATATTATGTAAACACAGTTTTTGCCTATTAATTTCTTTGTCTCACTAGGGGGTTTTTCTAGTGATTTAAAACTTAAGAAAATATGCCATGGAAGACTAAAAACATGCATATTAGAAATTCACTATGAATGCAAATAATGGAAAATAATTCAAATAAATTAGTAATTTGGCATATTTTAATTTACGATTACATATTAAATTTCTTTGAAGCACAGCTTTAACTACAGAAAAGTGCCTCTGAAACAAAGTTGTCTTGAATTAACCCAATCAGTTTCATTCTAAAATCTTCCATGTATTTTAAATGATTTGATAATAATAGTTATATAGTATAAGAAGCTATAGAAATAGGTTTAGTTAGTATGAAAGAAAAAAACAATTAAATTCTAAAATAATTTGCTTAATTGACCTTAATTTTTTAAAATGCCTCTTACTCCATAAGGTGGCAAATACTTAATATTTGGATATGAATTTGGGATTCATAATTTTATCACCAGAAACCCTGATTTGATTCATGGTGAACATACACAGAATCTTGAGTATGCTCACCTGAAACAATATTCTAATCATGGAACATAAGGTTATGGTTAACATTGTAATTATTTTATGTTGTAAGTCAGTAAAATTTACTTAAAAGTTGCCAAAATGGGATTTCTTTTGATTTGGCTGAATTTAAAAAGACAGTATTTTAATCTAGGCTTGGTTCTTTTTTCTTTCATATTTACAGTTCTTAAACACTTCAAATAACCATGAAAATATGGATATGGATATACCTACTTTAACTTCCACCCCACTCAATGGTCATAAGTTAACTGTTACAACACCATTTCACAGAGACCAAACTGTTAAACCTCAAAAGGAAAATAATATGTAAGTCTTTTAATAATGAAATTCAGTTTTCCATTCTATAACATTTGATAGGATATGGTCATGTTCCCGGAATTCTTGGACCGTGTTATCCACAGGTAAAACATATGTTTTCATCTTGAGTACTCTCTTTCCAGGATTTAGAGGTTAAAAATCATAGGAGAGCAAGGGTGGTATGGAGTTCTTGGGGTCAGGAAAGCCCTTGTTTTAAATCCTATTTCTGATTATTATTAACTGTATGATCATAGATAAGTTACTTAACTTATCTCAGCTTCAGTTTTCTCATTTGTAAAATGAGGTTAGCAATACCTATAGTTCTTCTATTCCAGAATTGCTGTGGGGGTCAAATAAAAAATGCAAACTTCTTTTAAAGTACTATATGGGATATTAAAGTTATCAAAACTTCAAAATGTGCTAAGATTTTTGAGAGACCCTGTATAAAGTCACCTGGTGTTATCATCATAATTGTACGGCTAAGTAGAAGTGGACTAGGTTGCCTCTTGACTTTCATTCTAAGATTTCATTGCCCTATGTTGGTAGAGGTTATTTTATGTATCAGTTTCAGCTTTTCTTTTAGGAACAAAGCCTTTCTTTCCTCATTAAGGACAAAAAGATCTTCAACTTTTGTTCCTTGTCACTTAGTATGAGGCTGATTATCTGTTTTAAATTTAAGAATCTTCCCCCCCCTTTCTTTTACTATGTATGAATACATATTATTTTTTTCACATTTGTGTGAATTTTTCATGATTAAGTAGATAAAACATCAACTTACATACAAGAAACCTTGCTAATTCTGTAACAATGGGAGATCCAGGCCAGTCTGAATTTTAGAAAAAGTAAAATGCAGTGATTGAATCCAAGTACACCTTATCACTAAAAATAAGTTAGCAAAGTATTTCCTGGTAGAGATCCTGCTTAGATCAATAGATAAAAATTTGTTGTAAAATGTTTAAGTCTAAGCATTACAGTACCTTTTATATTGTATATATGAGTGAGTGCACTTGAAAAAAATTTATCCTCATCAGAAGACATATACTTTGCTAGTGACCTTAGGTTACATAGTAAACCCTTTTTGCATAGCCCAGGTGCTGTGAAATTAGTACAGAATCTTAGTTATTCAATTCTAAATGAATACACTTTTACCATCTGGATATCATGATCTCTTTTTTCCTAAATGTTGCATTCCTCTCTCCCCCAACGAGTAGTCAATGCTTATATAAAAATAAGAGAAGTTTCTTTTAAAAAGATTTTAGGCTCAGATTGTTAAAATGTAGACCTGCAAAAATGTATGTTTTCAATCTCTATTAATATCATCCTACATTTGTAGCATAATGGTAAAATTATCATTGTATAATTTTATCATTAAGAATATTATATTATATTCCAATTCTTTGAATATTAGTTATCCATATATGATGGCTCTTTATAGCTGGAATATTTTTTTAGCCAGAATACCTTCTCCAACTATACCAAATAAAAGGGATGAAATATAGAGCTAGAAAGAATTCCCAGAGTCTATCTACCCTTATCTCTTCATTTTACACATAAGGAAACTGAGGCTCCGAGAGCTTAAGGGGCTTGCCCAAGATCACATTGGTAGTATGCATCAAAGGTGAGTGTTGAACCCAGGCCAACTTACTCCACAATGCTTGTTCCACATTTGCCTCTCAATGATCACACTATAAAGAGATACTAAAACCCCTTAAGGGAAAAATTGATCAATTGAATGGATTTATTAATGATAAACATATGCCTTCTTTTACACTAAAGCATTGCCTTTTTATTTTTAAAGTTTTAGAACTCCAGCTATCAAAAGGTCAATATTAGAGAGCTCTCCAAGAACTCCTACTCCATTCAAACATGCTCTTGCTGCACAAGAAATAAAATATGGTCCTTTGAAGATGCTAGTAAGTGTGGGGAGTTATCTCTAGTTAAGTGGATTTATCCTTAGAAATGGAACTTGTGTTCTGACATCATTCTCCTTTACAGCCTCAGACACCATCTCATCTTGTAGAAGATCTACAAGATGTGATCAAACAGGAATCTGATGAGTCAGGAATTGTATCAGGTTTTCATGAAAATGGTCCACCTTTATTAAAGAAGATCAAGCAAGAGGTAAGCAGAAAAATCTCTGGAGTGAGCCAACCTGCAACATTATAATCTAGAGTTTCCTTTCCAGCCTCTTTGACCTTCTTTCTCTTAGAGAAATGCTTGGTTGTACTATGACAATAGGCTATGCAGTGGATGTCATGAATAATGCAGGTTTTTGTAAACTGCTGATGGTCCATGCTGATTTCATACTGTATTCCTCAGGCATCTCCTAAATTTTCCTACTGCCACATGATAAATAATTTTGTCGGAAGACATACATCAGGACATAAAGGATCCATGCTTCTGTTGGCATGAGTAGTACCTCCACTGATATAGATTACAACCCTCTTCATAGCTTGGTAGAGTCTTTACAAGTTTCCAATTAGGTGGTGCAGTGGGTAGAATGGTGTACCTGGAAACAGGAAGACCTGAGTTCAAATCCAGCCTCAGACATTTATTAGCAGTGTGATTCTGGGCAAGTCACTTGACTTCCCTCTGCCTCAGTTTCCTCATTTGCAAAATGGGAAGGAAAATAATAGCACCTACCTCACAGGGTTGTTGTGAGAATGAAATATTTGTAAAGCACTTTGTAAACCTTAAAGCCTTATGTGAATACTACTTCTTCTTCTTCTTCTTCTTCTTCTTCTTCTTCTTCTACTTCCTTCTCCTCCTCCTCTTCATCCTTCTTTTTTCTCCTCCTTCTTATTCCATGATCAAAACAATTTACCACTCACCACACTGGCCAAAAAACCCTGGTAACAAGCCTCTCCAATCTTCATTCCATTGATTCTTAGACAACAGATGCAGTCTATTCCCCAGCCAGTACCCAGAATTCTTTTTGTTTTGTAGGACCTGCTGGAGCTTATGTTCTGGTGGTATATTTTTAAAAGCCCAAGGTTGTTTCTGCACTACAACCAGGCAGCAGAATGGGATTTTAATAGACATATAGAAAGAAAAAGGGAAAGGAAGAGAAGCCAGACTAGCTATGTTGACCATTTCCTCTGCCTTCCAATTCTGTCCTAAGGAATTTTCCTTCTTTTATTCCCAGCTGACAAGGATATCCAGAAAATTGGGATTTAGACAAAAAAGATTAAAATATTAGCATTTTCCATATATTAAGCATAAAAAGACAAATGCTAATAAGCCTGACCTTTCAAGTGCCAAGATATCTGGGGTGGTAAAGAGAATGTTTTTGAATGGAAGTCAGAGTTTACAGTCATACATGCTTGGGCTCATGCCAATGGTGAGGGAAGAATTTGAAATTGATCAGAAATCAGTTCACAAGTAAAAACCTTTAGAAAATAAATGCTTCCTTTTTTTTTTTTTTTAACTCCTAGGCGGAATCTCCAACTACTAAAGCTGGAAACTTCTTCTGCTCCAATCATTGGGAAGGGGAGAATTTAAACACTCAGTTATTCACACAGGCATCTCCTATGGAAGATGTGCCAGTATGTATATACAGTTCAATCTTAATTTTTCTTATTTAAGTTTTTGAATTTTCCATTGGTGAACTTAAGACTAGTGATAATCATCTAGCTGTATCCCTACTAAAATGCACTTCATTTCCAAACTTGCCCTTCCCTGTGTGCCCTCTCTGAGATAGTTGATTTTAGATAGTCTTTGGCTTTCATTCCTGTTATTACATCTGAGGCTGACATTTTGTTTATGTAGCAGAAACTAATCCTGTTCAAATTCAGGATTGTGGGTCCTTTTTTGATTCTTCAGTTTTTACTTACTTCTAGGAAATAAGAATAATAAGAAATACGGATTAGCTTCAATAATTTTTACCTAGTTTTCCTATTTTCTTTTCATTGACATTTCTTATCTTTGATCTTATGGTGTGCCTTGCATGGAAAAGGTACCCAATTGAAATATTTGTTGATTGATTTGGTTGCTATAGTTATTTAAATTTCTCATCTTACTCCTAACTTCAACAAAAGTATAATTTGTGGAGAGGATTCTCTTCCCTTCCCAAAGTGACAAGTGCATAAAATTATACACACAGAGAAAAATCAAATCCTATCATCATTTAGAACTGGACATAGTACATACAAGGATGTGTCGATGAGTGTTTAACAACTGGTTCGCGATGGGGGTTGTATGCACAACATACTTTTAAGTTTAATCTTCATTTTTTAACATTTTCTTTATCACTTTCCTAAGTTTAATCAATCAACAAAACAATGAATCAAACTCTGATTTGTAACAGCATTTGCTAATTTTGGAGATGTAAATGTTCACACTGAAAATTTAACAATCCGCTCTCATGAGCCAGAGCAAACTGGCTCCAGCACACCATTATATGGTAAGAATTGTATGGCAAGAAACAAATGTGCCATTTACCATAGCTTAGAACACTTTATTAAAGAAATTCTATTGGAACTGTAATACTGAGATTTTTCCTATATTGGAACTGAAAAGGATATTATAGGTATGTCAACTAGTTCAGATCTCCATTTAGCTCATTGGGAAGAGAATTTGTTGTAGACATATGCCTTTTCCAGTGGAGTTCATAGTGGGCCACTCTCTGAAAAATGCTAGAATCTTGTTTTACATTCTAATTTCATTACATATTATCTCATCTTGAAAACATTCAATTTTTCTTGTTCTTTTTAGAATCTTCTTACAAGTTCTGTTTTAATGATGCCAGTGTCAGAAGATGATGTCCTCAAAACGTTTACAGTACCTAGAAATAGATCCTTGACTAGTCCTTTGCAGGTAATTTCTATTCTAGCATTAGTATCTTTTTATATTCTTGGCTAAAAATTTGCTGTCTAGTATTTTTTTTTTTTGCCTTGTTTTAGACATAGTGAAAAAACATCCTGGCTTGGGGGAAAAAAACAAAAGAAAACAAAAACCAAGCCTCATTGATATTTGTATACGATAAGGCTGAATAACTATGGAGAACTCTTAACCACTCAAGTGAGTCCCAGTAGGAGAAGGAATTGACATAGCTCCAATGTTGACCTGAGAATAAGATCATGTGTTATGTGTTGTTATCAATGTCTGCTTCCTAAGTTTTTTGACATGTTATAGAAATGAGTTGGCCTGTATAGCTTCGTCTTTGACAGTTCTTTCAAAGCTTGTTCTTTTTTATACAGAGTTCAGACACTGTAACATTCAGATTTCAAATAGAGTTTGAAATTAACCAAATGGAAAATAATTCTAATATCTCTGACTCCCAAGGGAAAAAGAAAAGAGTCAATTCCCAATAATGATCTGTATAGCAGCTGCTGTTGGCAGCTTTTAGTTCTAGGCTTTCCTCTGTAAGTCTGCATATTTTGATCTTGCTCTCTTTTCCCGCGACCAGCCAGTATGTGCAATGGAAATGTGAATTACTCTAATAGTCTAAGAAAGAAATGATTAGGAAAGCAAACTTACAAAAAAAATACAGATAATCTGAGTTGTTTAAAAAAAACCCCTATATAAATAAATGACTCTGACCTTACCAATAATACCAGAATTTCTGTTGCCTTGGGACCTGTTTAGAAAAATAGCACTTTTAAAGACTCTCTGGCCATGGAAATAGAGGGGCAGAGACTATGAAAAGCAAGGGGAGCTAATGTAGGTGTGTTGCAATTATTTTCCAGTTGGATAATTTCAAACTCTATTTGAAATCTGAACATTACAGAATCTGAGCTCTTGTTTGGTGGTAGAATGTGAAAAAGAAAAGAAAAAAATCTTCTAAACTCTCAACCAGAACTGGCAGACTATTTTCTGGCCCCCTTCACAATCTTTCCCCATTTGCCAACTCCAAAATATCTTACCTTCATTGCCTATTTTTTTAAAATTATAGACAGTACTACTTGAAATTATGCCAGTAAGAAATTCATGTAGATTATTAAAAATAATACTCTTAAAAATGTGAACAGTCTTGGGAGAATTAAGGGGCTATTAGTCGTTCAAACATTAGTATAAATTGTCATGTCTATTTGCTTTTCTCCTGATATCTAACAAAAATTTATCTGCGCTAAGAGAATGGGAGTTTTGATCAAAAGCAGAGTTATAGCAGACTTGAGAGCATGGAATATGTTTGGGGACCAGAGTACAACAGCTCTGAATATATTGTTAACATCTGAGACTTAGAACAGAATGTAAGTACTAGGCTTCCATTAGCCTGCAGAAAGGGTCATTAGAAAGTTGAAGGATGCCAGTGATAAACTTTTCCTATTTCATAATTTTGTCACAGATTGTCCATTCATCCAGGAAAGGAAGAGGAAAAATTTCCTTTTTTCCACTTTCCCTCCTACATTGCATGGCTCTCTGTTCCTAGGATATAGAATATAGGCTAATATTATTTTAGTCTATCCACTTTATAGGTTAAATAGGCTTTCATGGGCTAGCTTGAAAACCTGACCAACATTTATATCATTATTTCTATGGGAAATAGGAATTGCAAGGTCAATGAATTTTTTATCTACAAACAATTTTCAAGCTGAGGACTCTGTATTATATCCAAATTCAAGTGTAAATAGCTCTTAGGTTACTGATTTGGGGGGTTGTCATTGCCATTGCTTCCTCCAATTATCACAGAAAATTAAAGTATTACTTTGTAAAGTATATTTTTATTTATTTGATTATTTTCCAATTACATTTAAAAAAAATTAATAGTCTGTTTTTTGGAGGGGCAATTGGGGTTAAGTGAGTTGCCCAAGGTCACATGGCTAGTAAGTGTTACATGTCTGAGGCTGGATTTGAACTCAGGTCCTCTTGACTCCAGGGCCGGTGCTGTATTCACTGTGCTACCTAGCCACCCCTAACAATCATTTTTTTAAATTTTAAGTTCTAAATTCTCTTTCTCTCTTCTTCCCCTTCCCTACCTCTTGAAAAGGCAAGCAAATGATATTGATTATACATGAAGTCATGCAAAATATATTTCCATATTAGCCATATTGCAAAAGAAAACACATTTAAAAAAACAAGGAAAATAAAGTGAAAAACATATGCTTTGATCTGCTTTTGGACTGCATCTGTTCTCTCTCTGGAGATAGACAGCATTTTTCATTATGAATCTTAGATTATTGGCTTGCTCAGAGTAGCTAAGTCTTTCCCAGTTGATCATCATTATAATATTGCTATTACTGTGTACAATGGTCTCCTGCTTCTTCTTACTTCACTTTGCATCAGTTCATATAAGACTTCCCAGGGTTTTCTGAAACCATCATGCTCATAATTTCTTATGTAAGCTATTACTTTTAAAAATTATTATATAAAATTTGACCAGATTTTCGATATTTATAGAAAAGCAGCAAAGCATCCATAGGTTATATTTAGTTTTATTTTTAAAATGATCATAGATTTTTCATAATACAGAGTTTTTTCAATGTATTCTTAATTTTTAATTAATAGAAATTCTAATTATTTTAAATCACTATTTTATTTGATAACATCCATTGATGATTGATGATTCATATCTAAAACATTACATCTAGGATTAGAGTTAGTAAATTAAGGTTTTATGATATGAAAGTTTATTTAATCAATGTAGACCATCCAACTGGGTAATTCAAATCCTGCCTAATCAAAAACAAACCAAAAGTAAGTACATTTTAATGCTTGAATTGTCTCATTTTATCTGGCCTGAATTACATAATCTAATATCTATGCTGATTAAACTAAATATCTATCAAATCTTTCCTTCACATTTTGCATGTTGCCCTAGTCCATAAATGTGGTTGCTAAAATCAATCCCAAATTCTTGTATGTTAAACATTTGAAATTGCTTCAAGTAAATTCTGTGATGACATTTAATTTTAGAAGCCTTCCTAGCCTATGTAAACCTGCTTATAAAAACTTAATACAACATTTTGCTTTAAACTTAAATCAATTTCAAAAAATCCTAATTGGCAGTTAGAATATATTCATTTAATCATAAACCTTACAAGTATATCTTCTGTTATATTATATTCACTTATTATAACAGCATTTTGTTGTCAGAACAGAATTCATCTATTTAACTTCAGGGTGTGTCTTGCATATAACCATATAACTTGTAAGAGGTTTATATTTAAAACAAGAGACATCAGTATGGTTTCAAAGAGTTATTACATAGACCAGAGCATAGCACTGTGTATATAATAGGTGCTTAATAAATGCTAGTTGACTGATTGACTGCCAAAGAATTTTCATTGGAACCAACTAAATATAATTCCCAAAGATATTTTGAGGTTTCTAGAAAAAAAAACCCTTCTAATTTCTTAAAAACCAACAAATGCTCACTGAATTAAAGTTAATTAAGATATGAATCACTAGTATGACATTACAATTAATTTTCAAACCTATATCATACCTCCAAAACTTATACTAAATACCAAAAAACTCTACTGTTGCACAGTTTTGTCAAGTTTTATGCATATTAGTTGCATAGTGTAAATTATACAAATAGAGCAAATACTTTCACAAATAAAATGGTTGAGGTTGTCATGACATTGAAGATACATCTATTTTGAGTAGTTATAGGATTATATAGCGTCTGTCCCAATTTTGTCTGGTTTAGCCATGTATCAGCCTTTTAGGCAAAGTTGCCATTTAAAAATAAGGCAAAACATCCATTTAAGGACTGAAATAGTGGGCCAAAGGATAGCTTTGTAGTGTGTGTGTGTACATATATATGTATATAGACATATATATGTGTTTATTTTAGATGCATGTATATATGGTAACTTTGGCATATACATGTACACACATATCCATAAAATTTGTTGATTTGTTTTCTTTAAAATTAAATCTGTAAGAAAGAATGGATTTTGATGAAACTCCCCAACCATCTTAAGCCATTAATGATGCTGCTTGAAAGAATAGCTTTTTTTTTCAAACGATTAATGCATAAAATAAGGTTTGACTTTTAAAAATTGCTTGCTATAATCTCAAAGTGTTAAAGCTAACCTGGGTACTTTTATAATAAAAATATTGTGAGAAATTTCTTAGACTTGAGTTTTTCATCTTCAGGTATATGAGATGCATGCATCACACTACAAATTATGCATTCAGCCTTGGGGTCCTCTCTGTATTTGAATTGGAAAAGGGAGTACACTGTGATAAGATCATGTCAGGATGTTTTGAATGTGGAGGTACAAAGAGGGTATGGTTGGGACAGAGCCACTATACAAAAACTGATAAAACTCTATATGGTACAGTGGGAAAAGCAGTGGATTTTGAGTTGGAGAAATGTGGATTAGAATCTCAGGTCTGCCATTTAACTAATTGTGTAAACTTGGGCAAATCACTTAATTTTCCTGGGTCTCAGTTTCCATATCTAGATCATTGAGGTGTTGAACTAGATTATCGACTTGCTGTAGTGGGTAGAAAGTTGCATTTGGAATCAGGAAGACCTGGGTTCAAATTCTACCTTAGATAATTGCCATCTGTGTAGCCATGGGCAAGTCACTTAACATCTCTCAGACTTAGTTTCCTAATCTGAAAAATGGGGATTATAATAGAACCCACATCTCTGGATTGTTGTGAGGGTCAAATGAGAGAACATATGTAAAGCACTGTGTAAACTTTAAAACACTAGATAAACATTGGCTTCCATTCTTTTTCTTACATTTCTGAATCCCATGATCCTAAATTATTCCAAGACTTAGCTTCATATAAGAAAAAGATATACTAAGTCTAGATATTCCTGTAGTTTGATGCCTTTGTCGCTGTACTTTCCTTCCTCCATGCAAGGTTCCTGTGAGAGGGCATCTGGGATTCACAGGCTAATTCATCTCTTTTCCAGTGAGGAGGACGTTGAACTAATGCCATCCTTAGTCAAAGAGGAGAATAGAACTGAATGTTTTTCAATGTTTTCCCATCATAGAGAAAAATATTTCTGGTCATGCAAATATATCATTTAAAAGTTAGAAATAAATAAATAGTGTTAATGTTAAGTTTTTGGGTTAAATAAAAACTATATCATTGAACCTTACTGAAGTTCCAAAAATTCTGAACTATATTTTCCTCTTATTTTATAACTTTTTAAATTTCCTATTTAAAACCTTAGTTTGAAAGATGTGTTCATATACATTTAACTCACTCACTTTCCTTTTTTTTTTTTGTAACCACAGAATGACAGCCTTAAATTTGAATTTCCTGACTTGTTGGTTTGTCACAATCTTAACTTTTTTTAAACAGCAAGTTTAATTTAAGCAAATTTCCCAGCTATTTTTATATAGATATTTCACCCATGAGTTTTAGAATGCTACTGATGGCAGCAAAAACCCAGCTTTACATTTTCCAAATTTTTAAATATATTTTGAGCCATTTGTCTTTATGTATTTCTATTACTTATGTTCCTGATAGTTTACACATTTTCAAATGATTTAATAACCATTTAAACATTTCATAAAATTATAGCAAAAACTAGCGTAGCATTCTTGGTAGCATGCCATAGACATGTTCATAGATAATAAATAGGGCTGAGAGATTGTTTACTTTCTAGAACACAAGAGAAAAAAGGTCATAGATTTAAAGCTGGAACAGACCTTAGAGGTTATTTGGTCCAACCCTTTATTTTACAGTTAAGGAAACTGAAGCCTGGGTAAAATAGCTTGCCTAAGCTCTAAAGCAGCAGTTCTCAACCTGTGGGTCACAACCCCTTTGGGGGTCGAACGGGGTCCCCTAAGACCATCAGAAAACACCTATTTCCAATGGTCTTAGGAACCAAGACACTGCTCCTCTATCTGTCTCCAGGCAGGTCCGCCCACATGCAGATACTCTCACATAGAAGTATTAAAAGGTTGCAGCATTAGGAAGGTTGAGAACCAATGCTCTAAAGAGTAATAAGCAGCAAAGCAGGGAATCAGTAAGTCCAGCATTCGTTCTCCTACATTGGAGCTTTACCAGTGACTCAGTTTCTTTTATAATATCAAGAGATTTAGATCTGAAAGAGACCTCAGATATTATCTAGTCTGATCTCCTCATTTTACAAATGAGAAAACTTCTCAGTGGGGAAGTGAAGTTTTCAGAGTTCTCATCATGCATTCTTACCTCCTTCTTCAGTATTATGATAATAATACTTTCCTGCAGCACCTATAATTATCCTTAAAGAAGGGGCCAAATGATGCTGAAATATGATTGATTTAGTCAACTCAGCGGATAAAATCATTTAAGTCCATTTGACATCACGTTGGTTAATTGATTTTTCCATCTTCCCACAACTGGGTTGTGTAAAGATAGTCTACCTGAGATATTGTGTCATCCTTCATTCAGGTGCTTTAAATTTCCCTTTTCTCTTCATCCAGGAGGTTCTTAGTATTGGTCACCTATTCCCACTTCACCTGACAAAAACTCACTTTGGAATCGTTAATATTTCAGTGACCTATGCCAATATATGTCCTATATTAAGTGAGCACACTGTACCTTTTGAGTTTAATTAAGAATGACTAATTAAGGAAGGAAAAGGGTTAGAGCTCAGTCAGGACACCCTGCTCCAGGCAATCTTAACAAGACATGGTGACTTATTTTTTATTTAATGACACCTGGGGCAAATAAACATTCTGGGATTGATTATTCCCCAGACCTGGCAAGGTAGAATTGATTTTGAACAACTTGGACCTTGTATTCATTTTTGTTTATTAAGCAGTACCCAACAAAGCGACTGGTGAAAGAACTTGCTATCTTTATGAATAATGATGACACAAGAGATCAGAGAGGTGTGATAGTCTAGGTTATGGTCAAATTTTTTAGAATGAAAAGAATAGAAGCTGTTGCTTCCAGAATGCATCAAAAGCACTCCATCCAGGAAGGTTCAGCTCAACCAGTGATTATTAAAACAGGATTGCATCAAAAGGAAATGAATTTATGGACTCATCTGCACCTCTTGGTACCACTACTCACCCTGGGGGTGGGGAACCACTCCACAACCAACAACCAAAAATTGTAATGCTTTTTTTTTTCCCACAAGCAACACAGCAGTTGGCTATTCTAGGTTTGACAATGGAGGGAATGAGTTTCAATGGAATATGTGGGGGCAGTTAAAGGGAATGTATTATATATACATGGGAACAATTAGAGAACTACTTAGCTAACTCATCAAGAAGATATTTTTTCCCATGATTAGGATTTTTTTAACATCACCTATTCACTAATAACTTATATACGTTTTGGAAATAACTCTGATATCCCAAATCTTAAGTTTCAAAGATAATTATTTTTAGATGAATTGAGTAGAACAAGTAGTTAATCCACATTGCTGCTTTTTTCCTCTGATGTAACTGTTCTTCCACCCACTACTTTTTTTCTTTTTGGTTAACATTAGTATTGTTCATGAGTAGTTAGGATTTCCAGAAAATGGTAAAATGGATTAGCTTTCATGTGTACATATGCATTAATGATAACATGGAGGAATAGATGGAAAGCTGGATGTGAAGCCAGAAAGATCCAGGACCAAGTCCCACTTCTGACACAGACTGACTCTATGGCTTTGGAAAACTTTCTTAACCACTCAAGGCTCTCTGGGCAACTCTCAAAGGCTAAAAGTCACTAAGAAAGTGTCAACCTGCATTGATACAGTGAGTTTCCTTGCTTAAGAAGTTCCCTATACCAATGAAATCATAGGTCTTGTCTCTACTTGGCCTATACATATTCATGTCTACATATGTATCATTTCCTCATAATCGTCCCAATCCAGTAGGGTTTCAAGATACAAAAGATGTGATTGTTTAGGCTCTTGCTAATCCAAATTCTTAAGCTGTCATTGTGTAGGACAGCTGTGTAGATATAACAACAGTAAAACAACAATAGTATAAACATAAGACAATAAAAACAATTCATATTCTGGTTGAGAACATGAAGAAAATGCTAGTTCTGGCAGAAAACCACCTTTGGATAAATCTCTTGTCATACTGTTCTGGCTTCTCCTTGGGGTCCAAGTAATTATTTAATGTACTTTACTAGGATATCTCCATTAAAGCTTTAACAGATTGTTTACATTTCTCTCCTGCCCAGGGGCAGTTAAAGACACGTTACAGGATAAGTGAGATGATTTGGCTGCCAGGAGGAGGATATGCTAGTCAGATTATTAATGTAAAAATGAACTAAGGAGAGTGACAACCTGGAAATTGCACTATGGGTCAGTAATTAGAGTTACATTCATATCCAGAATTCTTATGAATAACTCTGGTGTAAGCGAAATGAAAATTTATCAACAAAAAAGGAATAGAGTGCATAAACATGTCTGGAGTGGTGTTGAAAAATATCCTTTTACACACAAAGACTCCCTGCCTACAATCATCCTTAGTCTGTCAGAACTCCCACTGACTTCTTGAAATGCAATATTGGGCCCCTAGAGCTTCAGGTTAAAAATGAGATCTGAAAGAGGAAAACAAGACAGCGTCTGCCACAGTGCCATTTCAGTTTTTGGAATATGAATTTCTTTTTTTGTAGCTAGATGTTTAACCTTCTGCTCTTCCTTTAGTTCCTCTTATTATTTGGTAAGGCAATATACTTTTGTGTCTGTTGCTCTGATCATCTTCATCGCTCAATGTTGCCATCTTGTAAAGAGAAACTACATGATATTCTGTATCCCTGCATCCCTCTTCTCTCCCCCCCTCCAAAAAAAAAACAAACCAGTTCTCCCTTACGTCCTCTTTACCTTTGTTCCTTCAGAATATGGCTTCTATGATTGTGTGTCCTTATGTTATGCCAATATAGGGAGACATGTTGAGTTATCCTAAGACTGAAGTAGACCTTTTTTTAGATTAACCTCATGTGCTCTCTGAGTTTCAGAGCTTGTAGGACACTGTCTTTTGTTGGAAGCTCTGATACTTTAGATAATTAGGATTATATTCATCCTGGAATAAACTGATTATTGAGTAGTAAAAGACCTATACAAACACACATACATAATGTATGTGTACATATATGCTTGTGTTGATATTGGTTCCTCAATCATATTCTTAGGGGGGAAAGTTATTGTCCTACAGGAATCATTAAATATTTTTGAATGATGATTGTTTAGGCATGAGTGGCATTGAGATATATAGGGTAGAAGTAGTATTTTAATATTAAAAATAATTTCATGTAAATATTAATGATAATAAGAATTCTGAGATCTGCACTGTTATTGGAATTGTGCTTAATTGGGTTCAGAGAACCAACTTTATGAGTAGAAGATGGGAGAGTTTTGGTTAGATGGAAGTTTCTTTGAAATAGATCTGGGGGTTTTAGTGGATAGCAAACTCATTTAGCAGGGTGATATTGCAGCCAAATAAACTAATTGGCACTTAGGCCACATAAAGAGAGTCACACCTTTCAGGAATAAGAAGGTGACAGTCACTATTCTGCCCTGATCATATTTCATTTGGACTATTGTGTTCAGTTCTGGGTGCCAGAGGTGAGAATAAACATTGCTAAACTGGAGACCATCCAGAGGACGGCAATCTGGATGGTGAAGGGCTTTGATCCAATGCTGAATGAGGATCCCTTGAAGAAATAGGTGATAATTAGTCAAGAGAAGATTCACGGGACACACAATAGCTATGTTAATATATTTAAAGCTTTCTCCTGTGGAAGAGGGATTTGACCTTGGGGGCAGAACCTATGAGCCCTGGGAGTCTTATACTATTACTTGATATACTACAGTGAATTCTGTTTCATTGGAAGTCTTTCTGAGATTGGATGCCCTCTTGTTTGGTATATTATAAGGAATTCCTTTTGTGAAGTAGTTGGAAGAGATGGCTTTTGAGGTCCCTTCTAACTGAAATTCTGTCATTTTGATTCTGTGATCCTCCTGAAGAGATCTTATGAACTGTGATACTCTGGGTAGTGTTATTTTCTACATGATTAGCACCTTCTCTTCATCAAGAAAGAAAGTGAAGGCCAGAATGAGTTAGTCCAAAAATGTTGTTTTAAGAACAGGTAGACTGTGAGCTCTTTGAGGACATGGAACATTTGGGTTTTTTTGTTTGTTTTATTATTTTTTCCCCCTTCTTTGTACCCTTAACCTTAGCACAGTGCTTAGTACATAATAATCACTTAATAAATTCTTGTTGATTTGACTTGAGAAATTTTCTTTGAAGTATTATCAATCAGTCCATCAATATTATTACCTTGTAAATCAGCAGTGTCAAATTAACAAAAAGAACTGCGACCATTAGTCTACATATAAGGATCCCTGTGCGGAGGATATTGACTTAGTTTTCAAATGTAATGCTGTTTTTGTTTTATTGCATTTTATTTCTTTTGTCAAATATTTCCCATTTGAATTTTAATTTGGTTCAGGTAGCCCTTGAGAGTGTTGTGGATCTCATGAGGCCTGTGAATGTTTGACACTTCTTTTCTATATGAGCTCATATAGAACTTAACTCTTAATGCCTTCCCTTTCAAACTACCTTGTATTTAATTACTTTGTATTATTCTCTTTATGTTTGTTCTCTATATGTTTACATACATCCTAGTTGACTCCAACATTAGAATGAAAATCCCTTGTGTGGGAAAAAAAATGTTTATTAAGTGTCTACTATATGCCAGACATTTTTCTGAGGGCTAGGGAGACCAATACAATGAATGAAATAATTTCTACTCGTAAGGAGTTTAAAGTCTAAGAGGAGAGGGAAACCCAGCTTTATGGAAGAGTTTCCTCGGATGTGTCGCTAGTCAAGAAACTAAATGGTGCACTGGGTAACACTAAGCATGGTGCCTTTCACATAGTAGGTGCTAAATAAATGTTTGATTGATTGGTTGGTTGTGTGATAGATCTCTGGGTCCAGAGTCAGGAAGACCTGAGTTCAAGTCTAGCTTTAGACACTTACTGGCTATGTGACCATTGGCGAATCACTTAACCTCTATTTGCCTGTTTCTTCATTTGCAAAATAGGAAAATAATCGTACCTATCTTATAAGGTTGATGTGAGGACCAAATGAGATAATACTTGTAAACAACTTGGCACAGTGCCTGGCAAAGAGTAGCCACTATTCAAATGTCTTCCTTTCCCCTTCCTAATTCAGGGGAAAAAAATGAACAGAAGGTTGTTTATTCACATAGCAAAATGTAGATCCCATTACTTCTCAAGGCCTTAGTTTTCTTATCTAGAAAAGGAGGAATTTCAGATTTTCTTTTTCCCAATTACATGTAAAGTCATTTTTAAACAATTTTTTTAAAATTTGAGTTCCAAGTTTTCTCCCTCCTGCCCACCTCCTTAACACAGTAAGCAATTTGATATAGGTTATATATGTGCAATCATGTAAAATGTATTTCCAAATTAGTCCTAATTGTAAAAGAAGAAACTAATCAAAAGGGAAAACACACACACATAATAAGTGAAAAATAGTATGTCTCTATCTGCATTCAGATTCTATCAGTTCTTTCTCTGGATATGGATAGCATTTTTTCCATTACATGTCCTTTAGAATTGTCTTGGGTTATTGTATTGCTGAGAGTAGCTAAGTCATTCACAGTTGATCATCATATAATATTGCTATTATTGTTCACAATGTTCTCCTGATTCTGCTCACTGGAAGTTCTTTTTTAAAAGAATTCAGAAGATTCCAGAGTATTATAGCATGTAGTGGGGTGTGTGTGTGTGTGTGTGTGTGTGTGTGTGTGTGTGCGCATGCATGTGCCCTCTTTCAACTAAGCAGATGGGGAGGTGGGGGGGGTATGTGTGTGTAGGGGTGAATGATCCTTATGTTGAGCCACCACAGAGAAAGTTACAACTATCCTGGCAATTTCTTTAGGAGAACAACAAATATGACTTGGCACTGGATTCAGCACAGAACTCTGTCATCTTTAGCTTCTTCAAGATATATGGTGTTCCAGAAAATTTCAAGATGATCTGCCTTGCTGTAGCATTGCAAATCATTTATTTGACTCTGTCCTTCCAGAACAAAGCATACCTATTTCAAACCATGTTATTTACACTTGAGATGAGACTATGGATCAGATCAGGATGAAAATTAAATGAGGAGCACAATTACTTTAGAAGCTCAAAGCTGCCAAACTTTGGTCACCTTCCAGCCCAAATTTCAGCAGCCTGATTAGGAAATATTATTGCCAGACTGATCTTCCTCAAATTTTGTTACCATTATGCTATGGTTTCATATTTCTAATTGTATTTAGTCTAAATTCTTGTGCCTGGTCCCATTTCTTTTACCTGTCTCATCCCATCTATGATATTCTATCTGCCACTACTCCACATTAACTTTTTGCTCTAGTCTGAACCAAATCTGTTGCTATGCTCATTCCCACAACTACGCCTAGGCTTACGCTTCTCTTTCTGGGTCTAGAATGCCTTTCTCTAAACCCTTCCCTGTGGCTGCCCAATTCAAGCTCTACCTCCTCCAGAAAGTTTTTCCTAGCTATTCCTATCCATAGTGATCTCTCCTTTCTTAAAACTCCTGCCCTATTTGTGTTATATATTAAGGTATTGTTTAGTACATATTGTTTTATGTGGGGGAGTAGAGCACTGGACCTGCAGTCAGAAGGCCTGAGTTCAAATGTAGTGGCAGACACTTATCATCTACATGCCCCTGGGGAAATCACTTAACTTCTGTCTGCCTCATTGGCAAATTGGTGACAATAGTGGCACCCATTTCCCAGGATTTTTGTGAGGATACAATGAGATGATCAGTGAAGCACTTGGCAAACTTAAGGCATTCTATATATGCTACCTAATATTATTCCTATTTCTGTTACCAGATTTTAAATTTGTAGGATCATAGTTCTGTATCTGATTGGGACTTCAGAGACTACCTGGTCTGAACCCCTCATTTTCAGATGAGGAAACTAGAACCAAGGAGGTTAAGTGATTTACCCAATAGCACAAATGTAGAAAGCATTAAAGTTTGAACTAAGTCTTCCAATTCCAAAGTTGATTTGTCATTCCACTGTACAACATTGCCTCTTCGGCGTCAAAGATGTTTTGGGGTTTTCTTTTTTAAACTCCTGTAATGCCTAGCACAGTGCTAGCACACATCTATAGGTGATCAATAAATTTTAGTTGATTGAGTTAGGTTTCTTTTACGTTGCTTTTAACTGGCTTGCTAAAATTAGCATTTTCAAGGGACTGATAATAATCTGTAAATACTGGCATGATCTTGGGCAAATCACTTCCCCTTCCATGAACCTCAGTTTTTTTCATCTATAAAATAGAGATTGTACCTAGATGATTTCCAAGGTGTTTTTTTTCTATCTCTAAATTTTACTCTCCTTCTTACTATTGAGAGCGAGATTTGAGTGTCATGGAGTCTTCCGTTCTCAACTAAGGTTTATATTCGTTGATGCTAAGCAACACTGCTGATGCGAAACAAGTTGTGACTTCTGCTACATAATAAATAGTAACAGCTGTGCAATTAGATAACAAACTATGGTGTTAAAAATGAAGTCTAAATTAACTTAAAGAAACGATATAATGTATTTAGGAGGTGTTACTAAATTCCAACATGACTGCAAATTTTACACTTCACACAGCTCAAGGCAAAAATGATAAACTTACCTAGTGAGTAAATACATGTGCACCCTTAATATCACCTGTATGGGCTGTCACTTGATTTCTGCCTCCCACTGAATTATAGGATTTAGAGGAAAAAAAAACATCAAAAATTTTGAGTAATAAAGACTTGATTTATTTTAGATAAATTCTGGTGTGGTTCTCTACCCCCTCCAGAAAAAAATCTTGTGCTACACACACACACACACACACACACACACACACACACACACACACACACACACGTGTATATACCTATGAGTGTGTGTGTGTGTGTGTGTGTGTGTGTGTGTGTGTGTGTGTGTGTATGTGTGTGGTTCCTTACCCCCTCCATAAAGAATTTGTCTGGATGTATAGTGTAGGGAACCAGAATGTGTATGTGTGCGTATGCATACATATGTATGCTTCTATATACATATTCTCTTTATATACACACATATATGTATGTATATAAATGTGCATATACACTTTTTTAATGTATATGCACATATTTGGGCAGATAGAGCTTCAGGCTTAGAGTTGGGAAGACTCATCTTCCTGAGACACTGACTGTGTGACCTTGAACAAGTCACTTAACCTTGTTTACCTCAGTTTCCTCATATGTCAAATGACCTGGAGAAGGAAACGGCAAACCGCTCCAGTATCTTTGCCAGGGAAACCCTAAACAGGGTCACAAAGAGTTGGACGTGACTGAAAAATGACTAAATGACATTATGTATATACATATGTATGTATAATATACATCATAATCTGTATATTTTTCTGATGTTTAAAATGGTTAAGAATCCTGAGGTGTACTTTTTGTTATAGAGATGAAGTACCTAAGTAATGCATACTAAATCATCAGTTATCCATTTCCCCTTTAAAATATTTGATTGATGAAGAGAGGAAAGGTAAAACTTTGTCATCTTCTTTTTTGTGCAGCATCTTAGTAATGCCTGGGAATCTGTCTCCTGTGGGAAAACAGAAGATCAGATGATGGCCTCCGATCAGGGACGGAAGTATATAAATGCATTCTCCACCAGGACTCTGGTCATGTGAGACTCTTTCAGACGATGAGCATTATGGTTTTCAGAACACTTCGATTGGGATTTACCATTCCTCTACATGAAACTCTTCATGAATGGGAGAAGGACCTATTTTTGTTGTGGTACAACAGTTGGGAGCAGCACCAAGTGCATCTTTAGTCACTGAGCATATTCTTGTTGGATTTCACCCAACTAAAATAATTTTTATATAGATGACAGTTTTACCTAAATTATTAGGTAATAAATTATAATCAGTTATTAAATATCTTAATGCAGATTTTTTTAAAAAAAAATTAAATGATTTCCTCCCCTGTATTTTTGAAGATCCAGCAGACCAGTATTGTTTTCCTGTGATGACTTGCTTTGGAATTTTGTATAAAGAACAGGTACTCAAACATTTTTCTTTCTAAATCACTAAACAGAATGCATTGATATGAGGCAAATCAATAAAAAGCATTACTATTGAGTTTAGTTTAATACCAAGGGAAAACTCGTCAAAACTGTAAGTGCTCATGGTGACAAAGTTTGAAGTACTCTGATTTTGTTACTGTACTAAACCTTGTTTTGTGTGTTTTGTTTTTGGTTAGCTTGCTTTAAAAATTATTACTGTATGAAACATAGTTTTATGAGAACAAATTATATTTTTATTCAGTAATTTAATTTTGTAAATGCCAAATGGATAATGTGTTTTGCTGCTATGGACTTTTAGCATATAGACATGCTGCTAGTGTAAAGGAGGCAGTAGAGCTTAATACAAAAAGAAAACAAACTTGGTTTTTAGCTAATTGGCCTTGCCTTAGCATTTCTGACTTTTTATTTTTTTATATATACGTACTTATTTTCCTTTTGTAATGCATTGGGAGTTTTTTTTTCCTGGGAGATTCTGTCTTTGTTTGGTTTTTTGTTGGTTTAAAAAGCATGTGTTGCACCTTCTTTTATTTTTGGGAGATCTTTGTTTTGTTCATGTTGTCTGTTTTGTTTCAGTCAGTAAGTCAATCAACAAGAATTTATCAAGCACCTACTAAGTGCCAGGCACTGTGCTAAGCACTGGGGATACAAAGAAAGGCAAAATAATTAAATAAAATCATAAACCCCCAGGTCCTAGCCTCAAGGAGCTCATATTCTAATGGGGAAGACAATGTGCAAACAACTAGCTAGATACAAACAAGATAGAGACAGAATTAAATTGGAGATAAGCATCAGAGAGAAGGCACTAGAATTAAGGGGGATGGGGAGAGGCTTCTCTTTTTAGGTTCAGTCTGACTGTTCTTCAGTTCAAATTTTACATATCTGATTGGTGACCCCATTGTTTAAAAATGTATGGTTCTGAGTACTGCCATACTTAGCCTTCGCAGATCTGCAGCTATAGAGGTAGAACACTGGTGTTGATAGCTAAGCCTGACTTTGCTGCCTTAATAACCTTTAGTGCAGGCTAATCTGCACTTAACTTTTGATATGACAATGTACTTAACTGCCTTGTAGAAAAATAAAGTTGTGTCCCTATTTTACTTATCTTTGGTTTTTCTCTCAATTTCTTCCTTAGAAAACATATAGTATAAAAGAACTGCTCTATGGTATTTCCTTTTTAATAGGTGAGGAACTCAAAATACTTTCTAAACAGCTGATAATCTGTATAACACTTGAGTGAGTTATGTGAAACTCAAGCTTCATCCTCATTTTAGAGAATCAGGCACCAAGACATAGAGAAGTTGAGTAATAGTTCAAAAAAGAAGAATGGGCACAGTCATGGACTATTAGAACTAGAAGGGACATTGAGGATCATTTGGCCCAGCCCTCTCATTTTGTGATTGAGGAACTTGGGCTCTAGAGGGTGTAAATAACTTGACCTAAGTCACAGAGGCAGCTAATAATACAGACAAATAATCTTATCTCCCAATTGCCAAACCTTTTTTTAATTACATCACATACTTCCTAGCCCAAATTTCTCAATTTTCTAATCAATCATTCAAGCTTAATTTAAAGCTCACATATCCCATTTAAATTAAGATTCTCACAATGGATGACAATGTCTCTATTATTATTGGACATACTTCAATTGTTCTGTCTTATGCATTGCAATATTAATAATCTATTTTGATAATAGTATTTTAAGAATGTTTTTGCATTGAGAATACATTTTTTTTCTTTTTGGAGGAAGACAGGGCAATTGGGGTTAAGTGACTTGCCCAAGGTCTCTCAGCTAGTGAGTGTTAAGTGTCTGAATCCAGATTGGAACTCAGTTCCTCCGGACTCCAGGGCCAGTACTGTATCCACTGTGCCACCTAGCCACCCTGAGAATACATTTTTAAAATTCTATTTTAGTTCCTCTACTTCCTGGAATTAAGTAACTCATGCAATGTTACACATTGATCAGGTAACATGGAGGTAAAATCAGCCATCATATAACAATTATTAAAAATAAAAAAATAAATATGAATAAAGAAAAAATAAACATTAAAATAAAAATACCAACCATATTGGTGTTTGACTCTGCAGAACAGAAATAAAGTTATCCTTGATCAGTATGCTTGAAATCAAAATGTTTCTTTACTATGAATACCTAAATTAATCAACAGAAGTATGTTATCATTTCACATGAAAATACAACATATAGATTTAAACTTATATGATGCACACACAGAGGAAATACTGAGCATCTATCTGACAAATGCATATGAAAATTTCACTAGCCTTAACCTAATATCTTTTTTGTTCAACTAAATATTTCTAACATGGGTACATATGTAGTAAGATTAGTAGAATCAAAACTGTTCACTAGTTACAGATGGCTAACTTCTCTGAATGGTTATTTGCAAGATTCATGTGCACATAGGTGAATCATAGGAATGCAAAATACTGATAGAACTGTAATTTATTTCCATGCCCCTCGTTAATTTAGACTACACTAAAATACACATAGGATAATAGATAAATATGTTGTCATTCAGTCATTTTTCAGTTGTGTCTGACACTTTGTGATTCCATTTGGAGTTTTGTTGGCAGAGATACTTGAGTGGTTTGCCATATCCTTCTCTAAGATAATTATGTACACTATTTTAAAAGATCTCCTAGAAAGAGGTTTCATAGTTTCCTTGGTAATTATATAGTTTTTAGACTAGAAGGATGCCTTACAGACCTAATACAATCTTGTCATTCTATTTTTATTTATTTTTATTTTTTTAACTAATTTAGTTTACATCATCCATTTCCATGAGATTTTGAGTTACAAATTTTCTCCATATCTTTCCTCTACCCACCACCCCAAAACAGCCATCCCATTGTATAACCCCTCCCCCAATCTATTCTCTCCTATGTCCTTCCCCATCACCCCTCTGACTTTCTAGTAGGGCAGGATGGGTCTCCCTACAACAATGCCTGTGTATCTTAAGTCCCAGTTGGATGTAGTTAATAATAATGATAATAATAATTGTATACATATATATATATACATATATATTTTTAACATTTGATTATAGAACTTTAAATTCTAGATTCTTGCTCTTCCTCCCTCATCACCCACCCACACTGGAAGGACAAGCAATTAAATACAGCCTATACATGTGTAATTATGCAGAACCTCTCCATTGAGGGCATTTTGTGAGAGACTGATTATATGTCCCTCCTTCATATCCAGCCCCCCTTTGTTCTATTCTCTACCCTGTCCCTGTCCCTTTACAAAAGTGTGTACTTCGATCAACCCTCCCCTCACCCTGCCCTCCCCTCAATCATCCCACCTCTCATCCCCATTCCTCCTACTCTCCTGTGTGGCAAGATACCCAGTTTAGAGTTTATGTCATTCCTTCCCTAAGTCAAGTTCAGTGAGAGTAAGGTTCACTCTTTCTCTTTTGCCTTCCTGTTCTCCCACTCCATTGTAACAATTATCCTTTGCCTCTTCTATGAGATGATTAACCCCATTCTGTCTCTCCCTGTCTCCTCTCATTCTAATCCTCTCTCACCTTAGGATTTCACCTTTTAGAATATTGTCCTTTCCTATTCAATGGATCTTGTGCCCTCTGTGTATTCATATATACACATACTCAGATATGTGCTTGTATGCCTATATAAACCCTCCTATATAGATATATGTGTATGTATATGTACATATACATTTGTATCCCTTTCACCTATCCTCATACTGAGAAAAGTTTCATCAGTTACAATTGACACTTTTCCAT
>CM053584.1:294720707-294755027 GCA_028627135.1 Pseudochirops cupreus
TTACGATGGAGGGGAAGAACAGGAAGGCAAAAGGGAATGGGTCAACCTTACTCTCATTGAAGTTGGCTTAGGGAAGGAATGACATATACTCTAAATTGGTATCTTGGCCTATAGGAGAGTAGGGGGAAAGGGGATGAGAGGGGGGAGGATGGAGGGAAGGGCAGGTTAGGGGGGAGAGTTGTTAGAAGCATACACTTTTGTAAAGGGACAGGGACAAAGTAGAGAACAGAGCAAGAGGTGGGCGGAGTAGGTAGGAGGGAAATATACAGGTACTGGGGTATGGAGATCCATCTTGACCTACTGTAAAGTCAGAAGGGTGATGGGGGAAGATATAGGAGAGAGCTGATTGGGGGAGGGGGTATACAGTCAGGTTGCTGTTTGGGGGGGTTGATAGGGGAAAGACGGGGAGAAAATTTATAAATCAAAATCTCAGGGAAATGAATGATGTAAACTAAAAATAAACAAAAGTTAAAAAAAGTAGAAGAATAGTTAACCCAGCAATTTTTTTTACAGAAAGTTTCTCTAATAAAGGTTTCATATCCAAGATATCTAAGGACCCAATTGAAAAATTTAAGAACAAGACCCATTCCCAATAGACAAATGACCAAAGGATATTAGGCAGCTTTCAAAGGAAGAAATCCAAGTTCAACAACAATGTGAAAAATGCTCCAAAGCATTAATAATTTGACAAATTTAAATTAAAGCAACTTTGAGGTTTTACAGCATACCCATTAGAATGACAAAGATGACAAAAAAAGAAAATTGACAAACATGGGAGAGCATGCAGGAAAAATAGTCACTAATGCACTGTTGGCAGATTTATCAATTGGTTGAGCCATTCTGGAAAGAAATTTGGAATTATGTCCCGAAATTAACTAAACTGTGCATGCCATTTGACCCAGTGATAATACTACTTGAAATGGAAGGAAGAGGCAAAAGACTCAGTGTATGCTGTTTTGTTTTGGTTATGGCAAAGAACAAAAATAATGGGGGTATTCATCAATTGGGAATTCGTTGAACAAATTAAACTATGAAGAGTATGAAATTAATAGAATATTGTTATACTGTAAGAAATAACAAAAGGAATAGCTTTGGAGAAACCTAAGAAGACTCATATGAACCGATGTGTGAATTGAGCAGAACCAGAAGAACAACTTTTTATAATGACAAAATTGTAAAAACAACCTTCAAAAGTTCTCTCAATGAAACGACCAACCACAATTTCAGAAGACTAATAATGAAGCATATTCCTCACTTCATGACAGAGAGGTAATAAACTCAATGAGCAAATTGAAACATTGCCCATTTGGGACTTGACCAATATAGGAATTTGTGTTCCTTGATTATGCATTTTATTCCAAAGCTGGAGTGGGAGGAAGAAGAAGAATAGGAATGTGGTAGATAAAAAAGAAAGAAAGAAAGAAAAGAGGGTTATTTAAACATTTTTTTAAAAAATACAGAAGATAACAAAAGGAAGACCAGAAGGAATAATAGACAATCAGGGAAGCTTTGAAAGTTATATGTTGAATTGAGTAAATGTTTTTAAAAGAAAAGCTTATTGTACATAACAGAGATTCTTAGTTTCATGTATAATTTTCTTTTTATTGTTCTACTAGGTACATGGAAAGTCCATTTTATTTGGTGTTTGTTAAATTCACAAAAACATATCAAAGTTTAAAAAAATTAAAAGCCAGGATGATATTGATTTCTACTACCATTTCCATAGACCATGTGAGCCTATATCTCTATAAAATGTTGCCTATGTATATATATATATATATATATATATATATATTTATATATATATATATATATATACACACACACACACACACACACACACACACACACACACACACAAACACACACACACACACATTTGGAAGGTAGGGAGAGGGAATCAATCTTGTCAATGGGAATCATCAACATTTACTAAGCGAATCAGAGTAAGGTTTCCAGAGCATTTGGTAAATAGCTACTCCATGGAAGGTTTATGGAATGACATTGATAAGAAACCCAGAATGAGATAATGTGGAAGGGTTGTGATATTTCCAGTAATGGAGGATTCTCATCACAAATTAAATCATAAATTCACCAAATCACCATAGCATGAACATACATTATCCAAAAGAACAAAATTTAATTTAATTTTGAATTTGTCTTTCCCTAAATAGTACTTCCAAAAAGTATTGTTCAAGAAACATGTAAAATAGGAGATACATTTTTTTTCCTCTTCGGTCCTCAATTAAGAAAAACAAAACACCCACTAGATTTAATATGATTTGCATATCTCTTTGCACATCTATCCATCATAGTCCCTAACCCTGGGGAGTCTGTCCTGTATTTATTATTCACCTTTCAATCTTTGTTTCCATACAATCAGAGTTCACTAATTTACCCTCTTTGGAGAAGTAGATTGGGCAAGTCAGCTTATTGAATTAGAGCTAATTCAGTTAGAGAACTAATGAATTAAAGGAATGAAGTCTTTGTTTCTTTTTTTTTTTTTTACAGGTGCAAATAGCAGTGCTAAAAAGGAAGAAAAGTGAGACACAAATTAATATCTTGTCAAGTGTTTTATTTCCAGGTAATAAGAATCATTTCTAGTAAATACATGCTATTGTTTAAATGCAAATGCTAAAGAAGTATTTGAAAGCATTTGCCTATATTCTTAAATAGGCAAAGTATTTTATTGATACTATTAATTTGCTTAGCAAACCCTCTTACCTAGTAATAGTATAAAATTTAACTTCTACTCAGTTGGCCTAAATTAATGTAAATTTTGGCTTATTATAATCAATTGGGCTTTAAATTTTGTAATTTTTTCTTTGTTACCATAAAATAGGTGTATCACTTCCATCAAATTAATTTGAAAATCTTATAATCATCTATACAAGAAAGCTTTACCTTATTTTCCAGTGTGCAAACTTTTTCAAGATTATGACTTTGGGGGAAGTATTAGTATCTTTAAAATACTGGAATATTTATGAAGGAATTCAAAAGTCCTCCTGCAAAGAAAATATATACCTTAATTATGCAGGTTTTAGTGAAGAAAACAGTTGGCAAAAAGTAAGCCAGCAAATAACAACAACAAAGATCCCCTAACCACTTCATAAACCTTGAAGGACCTAACCCCATAAATAGTCATCATCATCATCACCACCACCACCACCACCATCATCATCACCACCACTACCACCATCATCATCATCATCACTACCACCACTATCATCATCACTACCACCACCATCATCATCATCACCACCACTACCACCACCACCATCATCATCACCACCACCACCACCACCATCATCATCAATCATCATCTCAACTTAACCTTACTCTGGCATTGGAGTGCTGACGGTGATATAGGCTGTTATCATATTTTGTTGGGGTTTTTTTGAGCCTAACTGCATCTCAGTACTCTTCAGTAGTCCCAAGACATACAAAGTGATTTATCCCTTCCTATTCAGGGAAGCCAGTACTAAGGTTAATTGCTGTAATAGTGGCTGGTTCAGAATTTAAGTAAGAATAGCCCTGATTCAGACTCTAAATATAGTTATTTGATTGTTGCCTCTCCCATTAGAAGTGAGAGCTTGGAGGACAAGAACTCTCCATTTGCCTGTCTTTGTGTTCCCAGAACTTACTACAGGATCTGGAGTATTCCAGGTAATTAATAATGCTTGCTGACTTCTATAGCATATGGCATCCTTCGCCCCTCCCATTTCAAACCCTGATATTACAAAAACTGATATAAAATAACATATACAATACATTTAACAGAGTCAGATATGCATTTTAAAAATTGTGTGTGTGTGTGTGTGTGTGTGTGTGTGTGCGCGTGTGTTTGTTTCTAACAGATCTGTGATGTTATCAGTAGAAGGGAGCTTCAGGGGAGGAATTCCTTCTACCAGTTCAGATGGACATTTTATCTGCAATTTCTCTTTTCCCTATTAAGAGGCTTGCACAGGATCGAACAGCTAGACTTTGTACGTGGAAGTGGGAAGATTTGAACCTAGGAGTTGCTAATGGTAAGGCCAGCTTTCAGGTCACTATGTCATCCTCTCTTTCTATATTATGTCTCAATAGAATTTAATAAAGGTAAACTGAAGTGCAGCACTCCGAACTTTATCAGTTTATTACCATGGTGTAAACCTGTTAATAAAGTGGGGACTGCCTCAGTTAGACCAATGACCTAGAAGGGGAAGCACAGTTCTCTTTATAAGCATAGAGCTAAGAACAGAACTGGGTAGGTAAGGAAAATAATGCAATTGGTTTCAGGTTGGCAATATCTTGGGGGTGAAGACAAAACAATTGGTTGGAAATAGGAAGGAGGGGCTAGCAATGACTTTCTCCTTCCCTCCTGTGATTAAGACATGTTCACTGTTTGAATCCGTCTACCAGCTTAGAGATAGTAAACTAGACTTCTTTGGAAAACAAACTAGACATCCTTAAAGGATAGCTTGGTGGTATAAAGATATTAGACCAGAGGTGTCCACTTGCATCCATCTGGGATGACGGATTTTTTTTTTTAAGGCAAAAATAGAACAGTGATTAGCAAGAGAACTGAACTTCTAAACATAACTCATAGCCAAAGAGACAAATGCTTAAACAAACATACAAAATGGGGCATTAATACAGAATAGGATCAATTACAGAGTAGAATCAATTATACAATGATACATAATTTAATTTCTTCAATTCTTTCATAGTTACAAAAGGCAATCAATAAACGAAGAATCATTAATGCTAAGGGCTAATCATTCTTATTTGTGATTATACTTGAATACTTCAAGGATCCATTATTTCATTGTTCTAGGCTTGCTGTACTACTAAGACATACCATGAAATTTAGGGGAGGGGGCTATTTATTTTTTGTTTTACTAAATCCTTGCTACACTTAGTTTTCTTATTATTCAGTTTGTTCATTGGCTTTGTTCTCCTAGTGGAAGATATACTCCTTTCTTAGAGAAAATAACCTTCTTTCTCCAGTGTCCAAAACCTTGAATTCAAGAATTCTTAAATTTGGGATTATCCCAAGACCACTCCCAAAGCTGGAACTCCCTTCTCAAGCCCAGTACAGAAATGTCTGCTTTTGCTATGTGACATAAGAAACCTTTCAGTGCCCTAGTTCCTACCAGCTTTTGACCTAGGAAAATCCCCCTTCAGATTTCTAATTTCTTACTTGTGTTCAGAATTGGAAACAGAAAAGCAAAAGATGGCACAAAACTTGAAGTTTAGAAACTCCCCTTTCAGGTCTCCTGGGGAATTACATACAGATTGACATGTACTTTTGCCAAAAGTCCATATTACCTTCTACTTGGAGAAAGAAACCACGTGGTCATAAGTTTCTTCTCAGACTGAGAGCTATTACATGTCTACCTTTACTGTGAGCTTCTGACACTCATCAGGCCAATTATTTATGGTGAAGATGGGGGAGAAGAGAAAACTCCTCCCTGTTTTCACTGCATTCCAGAAAAAGGCATTAGGAAACAGGTAAAGAGGGAGCTCTAAATATTATAGACAAAAGGATAAAAGTATACATACTAAAACCATGATGGCTCTTTGTAATTACTACTTTTTCTCAATGCTTACTAATACTAAACTCTGAATATCTCTTTCAGAATTTTCTTAGAAATGAAGGTCACTTGTTCCTACCTTTTAGACTCTATTCTCTTTTTTCTTTTTCAAAAATTAAGACATTAGAATGAAAAGTCCATAAGAACAAAGATTTAGATCTGGAAGAAGCCTCAGAGGCTAACTGAACCCTCTAGTTTCAATGATGTGGAAATTGAGGATCACAGAAAGTAAGTGATCTGCCAAAGGTCAGTGGGTTATGACTGGAAGAGCCAGGTCCTCTGGCTTAAAATCCAGAAGCTTTTTCACTGAATTATGTTATCTCTCACTCCTGTAGTTTTTCTTTCATTTTTCTTGATCTTTCAGATATCACTAATAGTGGTTCAACAATCATAGCTGCAAGTTCTTTCAGTAACTGAGAATATCGTTCTTCTGGGCCATGTAGCTTAAATTCATCGAGACTGCTTGATGCTCCCTTATATCCTTACTTTTCATGAGTATCAATTTCCCGTTAGTCATTTTCATACTCTTATTCCCAGTTCCAAGGTCATTATCCTTGGCAGAGAAAATAGAAACCAAATGAGAATTGATTAGCTCTGTGTAGACTTTGCTGTCAATTATGATTGCCCCACTTACCCCCTAGCAGTAGACTGGGAGGGGGGGGAGAAATATTTGATCTCTTGTTTAATTTTTCCCCTTTCTCCATTTTAGCTTAAAAACAAAGCAAAAAAAAAAAAAACAAACCAAACAAACCCACTCTTTTTCTTGTCCTTAGCTTTCCTTAACAATTTTAGTGCTTTCTCATCTTTAGCATTACTGACATTATTTTGAAAACAGTTTGAAAACAGTTCTTATATTCTTATATTATAAATAAATAAATAAAAACATTCTTATATTCATCCTCTGTTACTTGATTCCCCCCTTCTACTTTCTATACATATGTTTTGAAATTCTAAGTAGGTTGAATCCTATAAATTCAGTTGAGTCTTAGGATATATACCACTTCCCCCCTCCTTATTGGGATTGCTTCCATCTATGTCTTCATAATTTTATTCTTCAGATTTTCCCATTCTTCTTGGAGTGATTTTCACTGCAATTTATATCAATAGAGTCCCACTAATCCTTTCTCTGAAACTTTTGAATAAATAAATCAGTCAACCAATCAGCAAGCATGTGTTGAATATAAAGTATGTGCTAAGCATGGTGTTAAGACCATTTAAATTATATAGATACCAATCAGGCAAATAAACTTTTGTTACCCACTATACAGTTCACTCCATTACCAGGAGCTCATCATCCCTGTATTTTAAGTTGAATTCCAAAGTTCAAAATACTGTCTCAATCACCATCTTATTAGTCAGCTGTTTACTTACCAAATCAAAATCACTACCCTATTAGCCAGCTATTTTCTTATCAAATCAATTTTTCTCCTCTGTATCCACTGGCTTCAATGGACAGTATTGTGAAAAATACAAACTGTGGTATTAAATTTCTGGCCAAGACTCCATAATATTAAGTAATACTATTTAGGTTCCTTTTGGCAGTATTATTGTGTCCCCAGAAGCGGATAGTAATCACAAATTTTGATAAGTCTTGGAAGGTCCTCTGGTACACATTGGATAAATGCCTCATGAAGACAATGGAACTTTCTATTTTTGCTATTAGATTGACACATAGATGATTCTTTATACTGAAAAGAAGTCATTAACCCCCTACTCATCTCATAACCCTTTTACCTAAAATGGGCAATTTCTCATTTGAAATGGTTATTCTTTTTCATTTCTTGGAGGACAAGCTAGTAAGTACTTTTTCCAAACATTCAGCTCTCTTCTTCTCAGGAATAGTCTCAAATTTGATACTTATCTTCAAGTATATAGTTGTCCTTGTCTTTCCCTTCTTCTGTGTGACATCCTTTCATTCTCCAATCTCCTGATAGGGGTCATGCTTTCTTCTGTCACTCCACATCCTTTTTGTTCTCTCATCAAAACTCATTTTTATGTTTTGTTACTATTTTTGTAAAAAATATTTAATTTTCCCTGATAATTTGAAGAATAGAGATGTATTTTGTGAGTTCTTTCTGCTTTTATTCTGGTTGGGGGGTGAAGGGGACCAGCCTACAATGGGAAGACAGTAATCATCTGGCTGTGGCAGAGATACAAACATAGAACACTTAAGTTACTAAGTTACTGAAAAATTTACCCTCTCTCCATATTGATTGAGAAACTCAGGTTTAAAAAAATACTTGAGAGTGCTTGCCCCTTACCTCCTTAAGAAATTTCCTTCTTAAACAATTTCACAGCCATACCTGACTTCCTTTCCCTTTTTAAAAATCAACCTCCTAAACATTTCATCAAGTTTTTGCTTGCTAATTTTGTTTACCAATTTATTATACTATTTGTTGAGGCTAACCTTGCCTTGCCATGTACCTTATACTTTTCTTTATCCTTTGGTCCTTCTCTTTGGGTCCTTACTTCTTAATTCAACTCCTAAAATCTTCTTTCAAAAAAGTCAGAAGTAGAACCTGGAAATCGAAATTTTTTGTAAATTTCTACTCAATTTCTTTGAAATTATGGAAAATTTTCCTCTTCAAATTCAATTTCTAGCTTTCTTCATATGTCAAACACCTCTAAAATTATTTTCAAAATTCCCTTCTCCTTTTTATTCATCTTATGTCTTTTTTCTTCAACTTCCCTTCAATCAAACTAAGTCTAGAAAAATTTAGGCTTCATTTTTGCAGGAGGACCATCATAGAACTAATGATTGAAAGTTATAGGGAGATAGATATTTGCTCAATATTAGGAAGAACTTCCTAATAATTGGGACTGTACAAATGTGGAATAGGCTACCTTGGTAGATGATTTGTCCATTACTAGAATTCTCTAAGCAGAAGTTAGACAACAACCAGTTGTCTGGAATGAAGTAAAGAGAATTAATGTTTTAGCTATGAATTCAACTAGATGATGTATATGTTTCTTTCAGCTCAGAGGTTCTATGATTCTGTTATTTGTTTCTCAAACAGTAATATTCAATGAACTTCTTTGGGTTTTCTTTTAATATTTTAAGAGCAAGAATTAACTATACCTGTGTGGATATAGCCTTATTGTTAATTAAATAACTGATAAGTTATAATCATATCTTGGTTTAGAACTTGCAAAGTACTTGCATATAAATTGAAGTTCTTATATCTATAAAGACTCTGATTCAGAGTCAAAGGATAAAAATGAGATAATATTTTTAAAGCACTTTGCAAAGTTTAAAGTGATATTTAAGTGCTAGATATTATTACTAGTTGTTAGAGGATCTAGGTTCTCTAGGTCATGTAAACCTCCTTGGGCCTCAGTTTCCTTATATATAATATAAAGGGGTTGGAGTGAGTGACTTCTGAGATTTCTCATAGCTCCAGATAATGATATTATGATAATATGAATGATAATAATTAGTATTTATATAGCACTTTAAGGTTTTTAAAGTCCTTTACAAATATTATCTCATTCTATTTTGGAAACAACTCTAGACTATAGGTGCTATTTTGAGGCTGAGAAAGGATAAGTAATATGCCTAAGGTTATATACTAGTAAGTTTCTGAGGTAGGATTTGAACTCTGCTCTTCCTTACTCCAGAAGGAGTGTTCTATCCACTGCATCTCCTAGCTATCAGGTATAGATTGGATTAGATTGCTTCCCAAGTCCCTTTCACCTCTGAGTTTTTGTGATTTGGAAGCTGTGATCATTTGTACATATTTCTGATCACCTGTTTCTTTTTTCACTGTATCTGAATTTTCTCTTTTCTATCACAAACCCAGTAAAGAACATCTCTAAACTTGGCTCCTATGATGGAGAAGCAAATGACATGAAGGGAATGAATGCTTGGAGTTACGAACATCTCAAGGAGATAGCAACTAATAGTCAGTGCAGAGGAGAGTATAGTCAGTTAGCTCAGAGCTTTGCTCTCACTAGCACCTAAGATCTTTAGATATTTTAAAGAAAGAGGAAACAAGACCACAAAACAGTTCCCCTTTGGGACAGATTGAGTTGTTGATATGAGTACCCAGGGGACAGTCGAGGTTTTTGGTAAGGTCCCTGATCATCTTTCCCATAATCCTTCAACGTCAAATAAATTCTTAACTAAAATCCTTAAAAGTTACTAATAAGTCATTCTAAGCCATAGAGGAAAGACATAAGACTTCTTCACAGATCTGCCTTTGTGAAATTAAGATTTTTTTTCATGCTCAGAGTTTTGATTCTCACTCACAGATCTTTGTCTTTAGCCCTGACCTCTCTTCTGAACTCCAGTCCTATATTTTCAATTACCTTTTGTATAAATCCGCTGGGGTGTCCTATGATCCTTTCAAAGTCAAAATGTCCAAACAGAAAGCATTTATTGCCCTCTCTGTTTCTGAATTTCTGCTCACAGTGCAACCATCTTTCCTATAAGCTGTGTTAGAAACTTCTCAGTCATTGATAACATCTGCCATTTATATAAAGCTTAATTATCTTTAAACTCCAGGAGCATAAAAGCAGCATTAAGTGTTTTGGGACACACTGTACAGTATTTTGTTTTACACATATTATACAGCAGCCCTATGAGGTAGATGCTACAGTTATTAGTGTCCTTATTGACAGATGTGGAAACTAAGTAAGGCACAGAAAGATGAGTGACTTTTCTGTGGCCACAGCTCTAGTAACTGTCATAGGCTGGATTTGAATTCAGGTTTCTGCTAATACTAAATGCAGGATTTAAAAAAAAAAGTACATTTTCTGTTTTTACACCATAATAGTTTCCCAATATACCCCAAAACTATACCCATATACCCATAAACATTCCCTATGCCCATAAACTCTTACGTCAGAGAGAAAAACAGTTTAAAATCCCTCAATTGCTTCCCCTTGCCTACAGATTAAGATTCAAACATCCCAGCTTTGAATGGTCTCTGCTACTCAACTATGCTTTCAGACTTCTCTCCTGCAGTACTGATTATAGAACATTTGTTTCATTTATATAATAGCAACAAAATCGTGAGGAAAAAAGAAAAAAAAGAAAGGAAAGGAAAAGGAAAAAAAAATCACACTTTGAAACCCTTAAGGCCTCTGATAAACACAATAACAAACCGTGATTCTAAAAAGACTCATTAAAAGCATACTACCCATGTCCTGAAAAAGAAGTGAAGAACTCAGGGCACGGAATGGGACATTTTCTGGATATGTCCAAGACTTGTTTTACTTGACTATTATAAGTTTTATTTTTCTTTTTTTTTTCCCCAGTAGTGGGGGGAGGTGAGAAGAGAAAATAATTTTTGTTAATTAAAAAAATTAATTTAAAATCAAACAAACTCTCTTTTCCATCCAGATTGGTTTGTACTCCAAACTTTGCAGTTTTCTTGTCTCTGTCTTTTGTTAGGCTTTTCCTGCTGCCTCTATAAATACCTTCTTTCCTATCCTCAATGAATCTTAATCACGATGGTCCTTCAACTATTCTTAGCTTTGTCTCTAACTTAAAAAAAAACAAACCTTCACTAGACCTTACCATCCCCTCAAACTGCTGCCCTACATCTTTTCTCCCCTTCTTGGCCAACTCCTAGAAAAAGTTATTTATGCTCATTGCTTCCCCTATCTCTATTCTGAATTTTTTCTTAACCCCTTGAAATCTGGCTTCCCATCTCATCATTCAACTGAAATTACTTTCTCCAAAGTTACCAATGCCCTACTAATTGCCAAATCTGATGGTATTTTCTTGGTCTTCATCCTACTGTATCTCTCTGCCTTATTTGATACTGATGACCAACCTCTTGTCCTGGATACTTTCCTCTCTCTGAGTATTGATGGCCTAGTTTTCTCTTGGTTCTCTGCCTACTTGTCTGAAAACTTTTCATTTTTTTTTAAATTTTCTTTGTTTCTTTGGCTGGATTATCATGAACATCTTCCCACCTAACTGTGATTGTACCACAGGGTTCTGTCATGGGCCTTCCTCCCTTTCTATAATCTCCCTTTTGGTGAACTCATCAGTGTCCGTAAATGTTAAGTATCATCTTTATGCACATGGCTCATAGATCTATATATTCAGACCCATCTCCCTCTTGAGCTCCAGTTCCATATCACCAACTACCTTTTGGACATTTTGAATTAGATGTTCCAAAGATGCCTCAAACTTAATATGTCCAAAATGGAACTTTTTATTCTTTCCCACAAACATTTACCTCTATCAAACTTCCTCATTTCTGTAGCGGGTACCATCATTTTCCCAGTTTCTCAGGTTTATAACCTCCATGTTATCCTCAAACCAGCCTCCCCCCTCACTCAATCATCTCACTCATCAAATCAGTTGCCAAGTCTTGTTTCTATCTACACAACATTTCTCACATTCATCCTCTTTCCCAAATCCGTACCACCTCAGTTCAGACTGTCATTCCCTTTTGGCTAGATTGTTTCAATGGTCTCCTAATACTTTCCCTACCTGAAGTCTTTCCCCACTATGATCCCTCTTCCACACAGCTGACAAAGTACTTTTCCTTCAATGAAGATCTAATCATGGTTGTTGGGTGATTGTTGTCCTTCATTTTCAAAGACCAAAATGACATCACTATGTTGAAGTCAAGGTATAGTGTATCCAACTGTGACTGCTCAGACCAGTATGTGCTCAGAGACTCTACCATAGGTCAGGCACAAATAGTCCACACTAACATTTGGAATTCTTTAGATCTGACCACGTTAACTCCCATACTCAATGAGCTCCAGTGGCTCCCTATGGCCTTTAGGATAAAATAAACTCCATTAACTATTTGGTTGGGGACACAGCATAGTACTGTGGAAGGGCTCAGGACATAGAGGCAGAAGACCTAGATTTAAATTCTAGTTCTCCCACTTACTGCCTGGATCACCTTGGCCAAAGTGCCTCTCTGGGTCTCAATTATTTTGTCTATAAAATGAAGGGACTGGACTGGATGATCTTTAAGTTCCCTTAACATCTAAGTCTATGAGCCTATATCTGGTATATTTATGCCCCTTAACCAGGGGCATAGACCAGCCTATCTTTTCAGTTTCAGTATACCTTACTCCTCTTCCTGCCTTCTACAAGTCATTCAAACTGGCTTTCTCTCATACACAGTCCACTATCTCCTGAATTAGCACCTTTGCATTAGCCAACTCCTCATTACCAAAATGTGCTTCCTAAGCAACTCTGTTTCACTTTCTTCAAGACTCAGATCAAGCATACATATGAAAACCTTCAACCACCAACTGCTAGTGCCCATTCTAATTACCTTGTATTTCACCACCTTGTATTTTACATTTACATTTTACATTTATTCTGCCATATATTCTGCTATATACACACATATGTATATGAAAACCAACTGCTAGTGTCTATTCTCTCTAATTACCTATTTAACCACCTTATATTTTACATTTATTCTCTATATATTTATCAGAATATATGCATATAGAACACAATATATGTAACACACAATATATATGTATATACACATACATATACACACTTGCATACACACACATATATGTTGTTTCCCTCAGTAGAATGCAAGCTCCTTCTGGGTAGGAATTGCTTTTTTTTTTTAATCAGTCAACAAGAATTTATTGAGGGCTTACTATGTGTTGAGCATTTTGTTAAGTTCTAGGGATACAGGGGAAAAAAAAGAACAATTCTTGCTTTTGAGGAGCTCACATTTCAATTCAGGGAGACAATATGCCAATAACTATGCATACCAGATGCAGTCAGTTCTCATCATTCATGGTAGTTATGTTCTATAAAGTGAGTATAATAAGTTTATAAGCAGTCAGTGTAAAGTAGCAATAGCAGGAAGTAAGATTATAAAGGGAAACCTAGAAGTCATATACAGATCATCCCAAAGAGCAAAGGAGCATAACTTACAAATTGTATCACATATTAACCCAAAATCATATCCTGGTAATATGTGCAGAATCAGTGGTCCATGTTTCTCAAGTGCTCCCAATTTTACTTTGAGGTTGTGTAAGTGGTGTATCCCCTCCCCATCCTCCTCTTCATGCTTTACCACCTCATTCCTTGTCCCCATGCCTGCCTCTCTACTCCCTCCTTTTTGCTGCTTATCTCTATACTTTCTGTGACATTTGCCTTTATGCCATCTTTGCTTTATTAAAACATGATTGCAGCCTCACTTCCTGTGGCCACCATGATCTTTCCTAGAGAGCATCCAAAGAGCCAGGTATGTGTGCCACATTTCATAAATTACTTATTAATTCAAAAAACTTCTGATTGACGGAGTTAAAGCTCTTTGAGGGCAAGGGCAGTTTCATTTTTTTGTAATTGCATCCTCACTGCCTTGAAGAGACCGCCTAGGTAATCATGAAGACGAAGACTAGACCTGTGATTCTATCAGTATGGGGAATTGCCAGAAAAGGAAACTTTCCTCATCAGTGCAGGTCAATACCTTTCCAGAAACTTAGTCTTTTTTTCTTTTAAATTTATTGTTTAGGGGCAGCTAGGTGGCACAGCGAATAGTGCACTGGCCCTGGAGTCAGGAGGACCTGAGTTCAAATCCAGCCTCAGATACAACACACTTACTAGTTGTGTGACTTTGGGCAACTCACTTAACCCCAATTGCCCTCCAAAAAGCAAATAGATAAATAGATAGATAGATAGATAGATAGATAGATAGATAGATAGATAAACTTATTATTTAGTCATTTTTAACATTTATTTAAAAATGTTTCTGAGTTCTGAATTCCCTCCTTCCTCCCCATCCCTCTCCTCCCCATTAAAAGGGCAAGAAATGTCATTCCAATTATACATGTGAAATCAGACAAAACATATTTCCATATTGGCCATGTTACAGGAAAAAAGCAAGAAAAAATAAAGTGAAAAAATTATGTTTCAATTTGCAATCAAAATCCATCAGTTCTTTTTCTGGAGATGGAGAGCATTTTTCATCATAAGTCTTTGGGAATTGTCCTGGATCATTGAATTACTGAGAATAGCTAAGGCATTTGTAGCCTTACAATATTTGCCGTTATTATGTATAATGTTCTCCTGGTTCTGCTCACTTCACTTTGCATTAATTCTTATATGCCTTCCCTGGTTTCTTTGAAACCATTCTGCTCATCATTTCTTGTAGCACAATAGCATTCCATCACAATCGTATACCACAACTTGTTTGGTTATTCCGCAATTGATGGGTATTCACTCAATTTCTAATTCTTTGCCACCACAAAAAGAGCTGCTATAAATATTTTTGTACATTGAGGTCCTTTTCCTTTTTTTCACTTTGGGTTATAGACCTAGTAGTAGTGTTATGGGGTTAAAGGGAATGCAAAGTTTTAGAGCCCTTTTGGCATTGTTTCAAATCACTTGGATCAGTTCACAGCTCAGACAAACAGTGCATTCCAATTTTTCCACATCCCTTCCAACATTTGTCATTTTCTGTCATATTAGACAATCTGATAGGTATAAGATGGTACTTCAGATTTATATAATTTGCATTTCTCTAATCAGTAGTGATTTAGAGAATCTTTTCATATGACTATACATAGCTTTGATTTCTTCTTCTGAAAACTACCTGTTCATATCCTTTGGTCACTTGTCAATTGGGAAATTACTTATATTCTTACAAATTTAACTGAGTCCTCTATATATTTGAGAAAAGAGGACATGCTGTAATTCCCCACTGCCATGCCCACACCCCCAGTTTCCTGCTTTCCTTCTGATCTGGTTGCATTGGTTTTGTTTGTATGAAATCTTTTTAATTTAATGTAACCAAAATTGTCCATTTTATTTCTTGTGGTCCTATATATTTCTTTTTTGATCATAAATTCTTCCTTTATACATAGATTTGACAAGTAAAATTTTTTATGTCTCCCTTATTTGATATCACCCTTCATGTCTAAGTCATGTATGCATTTTGACCTTATCTTGGCATGTGGTATGAGATGTTGGTCTATACCTAGTTTCTGCCAAATTTCTTTCTAACTTTCCAACAATTTTTGTCAAATAGTGAGTTCTTGTCCAAAACCTTGGATCTTTGAGTTCATTGAACAATAGATTACATTGGTAATTTACTAACTCTCTTATTTGATTTTTAAAATCCCTTCTGAACTCTTCCAGGAATTCTTATTTGACTTATATCCACATTTACTTGAGGATTTGCTTGTCGCTCATTTGACATTGTTTTCTTCTGAGTTTGCATTTTGATCTTCCCTCTTGATTTTACCATAGTAGTTTTTTATGGTCACATTCTTTTTTGTTGTTGTTTTTATTTGCTCATTTTTCCAGCTTATTTCTTAACTTTTGACTTGATGTTAACATAGGGCTCTACTCCTAGGGTTAAGAGGGCATTGTCCCAAGATTCAGGTTTATTGTGCTGTTGCTTTCAGAGTCGATTCTGAGAGTACTTAAGTTTTTGGTGCTTGTTAGGTGGTATGAGCCAGGAAGAGTTGTGGTCACTGTACTCCTGGCCTGTGTTCTGGTCTTTACCCAGGAAGAGACCTTGCTCCCCTGTAATCTGAATACTATTGCTCTTTGTGGTCCTGAAATATGATCAGGTCCCTTTATCTGCAGCTATGAGTACTTGTGCTCCTTTTTGCCTTTAAACTGAAACTAGAGTTTGTACTCTCTTGTGATCAACCATAAGCAATCTTCTCCATTCTGGAAATGTGATCTCTGTGCTTCCCTGAGGCCATTTATCCTTTCTTTTGGCCCTAGAACAGCAACCTGAAACTTCACATAGGCAATGCAACAGGGTCCAGCATCCAATGCCAGCAAAGGTTTGCCATAATTTCTGTCGGACCAATTGTCCAACTCCCTTACCATCTCTGGGCTGAGAACTTCCACAGCTGCTGCTGCTTTCACAGCCACTGCCCAGGCTGGCTGCTTGTGTTGCCATTATGCATTGACTCCCACTCCCAGGATCACAGACTTCTCCTGCCAACCTGCCAAGTTGTCTCGGTTTGGAAAAATGTCTCATCCTAAACTTTTGTTGACTCTGCTGCTTTCAAGTTTGACTTGAGGTGCTATTTTAAAGTTGTTTTGAGGGGAATGTTGAGATAGTTCATCTGAGTTGCTACCTGTACTTGTACCATCTTAACTCAATCCACCCCACCCCCAACTCTTTTTTTTGTCTTTTTAGAGAGGGGAAGACAGGGCAATTGGGGTTAAGTAACTTGCCCAAGGTTACATAGCTAGTGTTAAGTGTCTGAGGCCAGATCTGAACTCAGGTCCTCCTGACTTCAGGGCCAGTGCTCTATTCACTGAGTGACCTAGCTGCCCTCTTAAATTCTTAAATAGTTGTTTAAGGCACTGAGGGTTTAATTGATGTGCCCAGTCACATATCTGGCACGTGCCTGTGGTAGGACTTAAACCTATGTCTTCCTGGCTCCAAGGCAGGCAGTTTATTCACTAAACCATGCTATATAACAATCTAATAAATACTTGTTGACTGATTGGTTGTCACCAACAATGAATGCATGACTCTATTTCCTAGAATAGGGTCAGTCCCCTAAGGCCATTCACTGCTGGGAAAATGAGGGCTGTGTCTGAAAGCCCTACAATGCCTCCGCAAAACAAATTTCATGCATGCGAGGGTTGGCATAGGATGAGGCTCTGGCATTTTGTCTCATGTGACCTTAAGCAAATCCCTTCCTCTCTCCAGGCCAGTTTCTTTATCACGGAGGAGAAGTCATATCTGATGATTACTAAGGTCCCTCTCTGCCAGCACTAATATCCTGAGGTTCCCCAGGTATTTCCAGTAGCACAAACCACCATTTCACACGCTGAGTTTGGCAGTAACAGACATGCCATGCAGTGAGAGTTGTACATTCCAACCTAAAATCAGTAATCCAAACAGAAGAAGCAGTGATTTCCTTAAGCTGATAGATTAATTACATGAGGCAACCCTACTTCTCAGATGAGCTATTCTACCTTCTCTTCCCTTCCCAGCCCCCTAAAAAAACAGAAGCTCCTTATACCCAGGTGCTAGTCTCATATCTTTCTGTAGTCCCTATAATACTCAGCACAGAGCTTTGCCTATAGTTGGTACCTTCTAATTCAATCTTGGTTCTGAAATTTGCTACCCATGTGAGTTTTTGGCAGGTCACTAAGCCTCTCCAGCTTTCAATAGGACAAATGACCTCTAAGATCCTTTTCTGTGATACTATCAAACCAAAGCTAGGAGACACAGTTGACCTACCTTCTATAGTGCAGGTCTGCACAACCTGGAGCCCACCAAAGGTTTTCAGGCAGCCTACGAAAAATGTAGAGGAAAATATCCTCTATGTTTTTCACGGGCTGCCTGAAATTCTTTGGTGTGCCCATGAGCCACAGGTTGTGCAGACCTGTCCCAGTGGGAGGAAGATTGTTGTTGTTCTATCATGCCCCAACTCTTTGTGGTCTCATATGGTGTTTTCTTGGCAATGATACTAGTTTGCTATTTCTTTCTCTAGTAGATTAAGGCAAACAGAGTAAATAACTTGCCCAGGGCCATGTAACTATTGAGTATGTGAGGCCAGATTTGAACTCCAGTCTTTCTGACTCCATATTCAGCACTCTATCTCCTGAGCCACCTAACAGGTTGGGAGTCATGTGCTGAAGGTTTTTAAAGGTCTCTGGATTCAAAGTCTAATAACCTAGATCTGAGTCCCAGTTCTGGCTTCAATTAGGTATGTGATCTTGAACAAGTCACTTAACTTATGTGAGCCTGAGTTGTTTATGTGTAAAATAGAGATAATGTCTACTCTTTGTGGGGTTATTATGAGGATCCAGTGAGATAACATGTGCAAAAGTTCTTTCTGAACCAAACAGCTTTTTATAAATACAATTTTCCTTGAAATTAAAAAGTATTCTAGCAGAAGAAATTAACATGATATTATGAAAAGAACACTAGATAGACAGACAGACAAGTAGATAGACAGATAGATAGATAGATAGATAGATAGATAGATAGACAGATAGACAGATAGATAGGATTGAGAATGAGAAGGGCCCAAACTGACCACCTACTCCAAATTACCTTTTTATAGAAGAAAGTGAAGCTACAGGTAATGTGACTTATCTAAGGTCACATGGCTAGTAAGCTTAGCCAGAATTCAAACCCATGTCTTCTGTCTTAGAAGCAGTGTACCTTCCAGCACACCATACTACCTCCTTTCTACCTCTGTTATCCTGAAGCTCAAATGAGGTAATAAAAAGAAAGTACTTAGTCATATAAAGTACATACAAAAACATGAGAAATGCCAGAACTGGAGTCAGGACAATTCATCTTGTTGAGTTCAAATTTTGTCTCAGACATTTGGTCTCATGCTATCTGTGTGACTCTAGGCAAGTCACTTAACCCTGTTTATCTCAGTTTCCTCATCTGTAAAATGAGCTGGAGAAGGAAATGGCAAATTACTCCAGTATCTTTGCCAAAAAAAAACCACAAATGGGGTCATGAAGCGTTGGGCATGGCCAAAACGAATGAACAACAAAATTATTTAGTCAGTAATCAATTACAGTGCTTGGAACCTGCCTTCCATATGCAGCTATCCCTTTCTCTTAATCCCACAAGTTTCTCAAATTCAGGGGCTAGTGCTCTGTCATTGGGGCAACACATTGCATCACTCACATGAAAGCAATGCTGCCTTAGACAAACTCTTTTCCTCTTCCTTCTCCCTCAATCACTGCTTTTGTTTTTTCCATCAAGATTCTCTATTCTTCTGGGGCATCTGGGAAGAGCCTAACTCCCCTGCCCCTCCTTGCCCTCAGCAAGGAACTATTTACACACATTTACCCACTATGCTCACACCTCATACGTCTGCACATCCCAAGAGCCCAGGTATCCTTCTGCACCCTTGACCACTCCTGAACGTTGGCTTCCCTTTATGCTGAGGCCTTTCACAAACCTAACTCTAAACAGAAGTCTTTCCACATGTTCCCTTGGGGCTATTGCTTTAGCAGCCAAGTTGTCCATTTCATGGAAAGGAGGGACAGGATTCTGTCACTTCTCTATTTGTTCTCACTGGCACCTGCCTCTTTGTCATTGCACATAGGGCAGGCTGAGCTGGCAAACATAAACTTGGGTGGGGGTTGGGTAAGATAGGGAAGAGGTCAGGCCATCTCTCTGAGAAGCAGAGTGAATGCCTGCCTCCTGAACAAGTTTCCCTCTCAGTGGGCAGGCTGGCAGATGGGCAATGCCTTGGTTGAGATGACACAAGTCATTGTGAAACTGGGTACAGTTGTTGCTTCTGTTCCGCTCCCTCCTTTGAAGCCGACTTTCAGATCCTCAGTAGTTTTGAGGGCAGGCTCTGGGCCCCAGGGACCTGACCATCTTTTCCCTGCATAGCATAGGCCTGAATCTTGGTCCTTCCTCTGGCTCATCTGCCTGCTGGGTCTGAGGCTAGTGAAAATGAACTTCTGGAGCTAGGAGCTTATGGTCCAGTGGTCCAGTAACATTGAAAGCCCAAGGGCAAGAGTACAGATATGAAATGTCACAGGATTTTACCAGTTAATGTAAGTGCCACAATGAAGATACAGAATATTTTGTTAATTTCAAAATACGCATGTATACACCATTTCATATTTTGCTATCTCTTTTGTTGTTATTGTTCAGTTGTTTCAGGAATGTTTGACTCTTTGTGATCCCTTTTGTGGGTTTTCTTGGGAGAGATACTGGAGTGGTTTTCCATTTCCTTCTCCAACTCATTCTACAGATGAGGAAATTGAGGCAAACAGGGTTAAGTGACTTGCCCAAGGCCATACAGACAGTGTCTGAGGTCTGATTTGAACTCAGAAAAGTGTCTGGGTAATGGGAGGGGAGGGGAATAACTGGACCAGGGATTTAATTAGTTTGGACAAGCTCTTAATCAACGCTCTATTGACTGATTTGGAACTCCAGGGCAGTACCAATGGGCATCTGCACCTGAGAGAGCTGCCTAGAGGCTTGGTTGTTGTCCTTGGTTCTGGAAGAGGACCAAAATGACATCACTATGCTAGAGTCAAGTTTCAATGTGTCTGACTATGACTGATCAGACCAATTCAGCTCAGAAGCCTCTACCACAGGTCAGACATAAATAGTCTATGTGAACATTTGGGGTGGATTCTCCAAATTTGCACATCCTGCGTTTCCTTGGAGCTGTTTCAATTCTGCTTTGCTCATAAAGTACAGTACCTTTCTCTGATGTGGGCATGCCGTGCTGAGTGGTCCTGTGCCAGTGTCTCCTATGTCACACAATCAAGTCCAAAGTTCTTGAGAGAGACCTTGAGAGTGTTCTTGTATCACTTCTTCTGACCACCATATGAAGGCTTGCCCTGTGTGAGGTGTCCTGAAAATAGCCTTTTTGGCAAGTGTATGTTTTACATTCAAACAATGTGGCCAGTCAAAGTCTCTTTTTCTGCTATGCCGTAATGCTTTCCATAAGGGATAACATGGCTATTTACATGAATATATTAAGTATGTACCCAACCATCCAGGGGCAATTACTACACTCAGATCTTAAGGAATGAAATGCTTAGATATCAGGGTCATCCAGGGGAGGGTTTGCCCTCCCCTAATTCAGCTATTTAACTGATAGCTACATATGAGAAACATAGGGAAATTCCAACATTTGTTCCTAATAGACAGCAATACGCTGTCACTTCCAAAGGCAGATCTACTCCAGAGTATTTTAAAGATAGTATTTTGCAAAGCTTAAGTTGCTGCATACATGTTAATTATTTTACTGAATAATACCAATAGTTGACCACTTTAAAGCTTTCATAGTATTATGTATGTGTATCTATATTGATATCCATATCTTTATCTCTGATTCCATTGGATGGATGAAATAAATGAATTAAAAATGCATACTGTGTACCAAGCAGTCATTAGTCATTGACACTGGTGATATAAAAAGAAAAGTGAGGTAGCTCCTACTCTTAAGGAGCTTATATTCTCTTCCGTTATAGCAGGAGAGAATATATATGGGAGTGCTGAGCTGCCTGGAAAATGGAAAGGCCTCAGTGTTCTTCCAGTTGTAGTGACAAGATAGTAGTGCATCTTCATTGATATCATTTCCACTGATGTCCACTTCTGCTGTTGAACCATTTAACAGAGCCACTGCCAGTTAGATTTTGGCAGTGAGCACTTTCTTTTCTGGGTCTTCAGAGGAGGTGAGGGCTGTAGCACCTTGCAGTGGAAGTTACTGGATGGAGTCAACACATCAGACATGACCTGGAAGGGTGGAATGCAGCTGGAAGCAGGGCAGGTGATTCCTAGTATGCTGTAGTATGTTTGGGGCTTACCCGCTTTTAGTGGGAGTTGGTTGGTGGTAGTGGTAGTGGGGATGGTGGGCCCCTTCTTCATAAGAGTTGCTCCTCTCAATGATGCTTTCAGAGGGCCAGCTTCAAGGCAGGGCTAGTTGTTTGAAAGGTGCTGTTGCTTCTTGGGATCTTGAGCTCAAAGTCTTGGGTTATAGTCAACTCACAGGAACCCTATGATATAGGTAACTATGGTTATTATCATCCCTCTCCCTTGCAGAGTTGTTGTGAGGATCAAATGAGATGATATTTGTGAAGCTCTCAGCACAGTGGTTGGCACATAGTAGGCACTATATAAATGCTAATTCTTTTCCCTTCCCCTTCTATTCCCTTTAATAGATGAGAAAACTGAGCCTCAGAGAAGTTATGACTTTACCATTCAGAAACCAATAACTTGTCAAAGTAAGGGGTGAGATTCCAACTGAATCCTTACCATATTCTACTCAATTAACCAATCAACATTTATATAATGCCTACTATGTGCTAACCACTGTGTTAAGAACTGAGGATACAAAAATAAAACAGGTCTTGCTCTCAAGAAATTTATATTCATTTTCTCAAGGCAGTATGCACATAGATATATACAGAATATATTTTTTAAAAATGAATACAGGGTATTTCAGAGAGTGAAGGCATTAGGAGCTACTGAACAGAGCAGTGGGGTATGGGGGGGAGGATACTACTGCTACTACTGCTACTTCTGCTACTTCTACCACTGCTGCTGCTGCTAGTACCACTTCTGCTGCTACTCCTACTAATGTTGTTGCTGCTGCTGCTGTTTCTATTACTGCTACTACTCCTGCTACTATTGCTGCTACTACTTCTACCATTGCTGCTGCTGCTACTACTGCTGCTACTACCGTTGCTACTATTGCTGCTGCTGTTTCTAGTACTGTTGCTATGGCTACTGTTGCTGCTGCTGCTGCAGCTACTACTACCGCAGTACTACTAGTGCTACTAAGTGTCTAATGTCATATGATCTATTTAAGGATGGGACATGGAAGAGCTCAATATCTTCACAAAGTCACTGGTGTATTTTGGAATAAGACTCAACATTGTTTAGTTTCATTTTATTTTATTTTTCCATGAGTTTTATTTGTAATTGTACCTGGAGGCTATTTCAAAGTGAAGGATATAAACCTAATAAGCAAAGAGACCTATAGGCTCCTATAATGAATCCTTTCTTATGTGCATAGCTTATTCTTAATTTAATGCAGAATATTGCAATACAAGTAAGTATTCCTTGATTGCTTTTGGATAACATGACAAGAGATTGATGGCAATATTACAAAATGAAACAAGATGGAAAAACTAGGGAGTTATGAATACTTTTACAAAACTCAAAGTCTATGATTGTAAGTCCAAAAATCGGGTGTTCCAGAGGTTTCCACAGACTGTCACTCAAATTCGTCAGGAATCCATGAACATATAGGAGAACAGATTACATTTACCTTCTCCAAAATACCCTTAAAAAGTTGAATTACACTGGAAAATAACCCAATCATTATTTGCCATCATGTTCTAGGTAGTTGTACATACCATTTAAAAATCGATGCATGCTAATTCTGCAAGACAATGTGTCATCATTTTTTAAAAAATTGATTACTTTTTATTTTTATTTATTTTTAACATTAAATTTTTTAAAAATTGAGTTTCAAATTCTCTTTCTCCCACCCCTCCCCCTCTCCTTGAGAAAGCAAGCAATGTAATATCATCATGCTTGTGAAATCATGTAAAATGTATTTCAATATTATCTATGTTGCAAAAAATATATATAAAAAGCAAGAAAAACAAAGTTAAAGTATGCTTCAATCTGCACTTAGAGTTCATTTGTTCTTTCTCTGGAGGTAGAAAGTATTTTTTGTTATGGGTCCTTTGGAATTGTCTTGGATCATTGTCTTTATCAGAACAGTTGTCTTTCATGGTTGATCATTGTTATAATATTACTGTTATTGTGTACAATATTCTCCTGGTTCTGCTCACTTCACTTTGTATCCATTCATATAAGACTTTCAGGTCCATATAAGTCTTTTTTATAGCACAATGTTATTCCATCACAATCATATGCCACAACTTATTCAGCCATTCTCCAATTGATGGGCATCCTCTAAATTTCCTGTTCTTTGCTACCATAAAAAGAGCTACTATACATATTCTTGTACAAATAAGTCTTCTCTTTTCTTTGATCACTTTGGGGCACAGACCTAATATTGGTATTATTAGGTAAAAAGGCATACACAATTTTATAGCTCTTTGGGCATAGTTCCAAATTGTTCTCCCACATGGTTGGACCAGTTCATAGTGCATTAGTGTCCTTTTTCCATATCTCCTCTGTCATGTTAGTCAATCTGATATGTGTGAGATAGCATTTCAGTGTTATTTTAATTTTCATTTTTTTAATCAATAGTGATTTAGAGCATTTTTTAAATACAACTATCGATAGCTTTGATTTCTTCTTTTGAAAAAAGTCTGTTTACAACCTTTGACCATTCATCAATTGGAGAATGATTCTTATTTTTATAAATTTGACTCAGTTCCCTATATATTTGAAAAATGAGGCCTTTATCAGAAAGACTTGCTATAAACTCCCCCTCCCCCCAGTTTCCTGTTTTCTTTCTCATTTTGGCTGCATTAATTTTGTTTGTGCAAAAGTTTTTAAATTTAATATAATCAAAATTATAGATTTTGCTTCTCGTGATCCTTTCCATCTTTTTTTTTTTTTTGGCCATAAGTTCTTATTTTGTCCTATAGATCTGACAGTTACATTTTTGCATGCTCTCCTAATTTACCTATGATATCACTTTATGTCTAAATCATTTACCCATCTCAACTTTATTTTGCTTGACTGTATGAGATGTTGGTCTATGCCTAGTTTCTGCCAAACTACTTTCCAATTTTCCCAGCAATTTTTGTGAAATGGTGAGCTCTTGCCCCAAAAGGTTGGATTTTTGGGTTTATCAAACACTAGATTACTATAGTCCTTAATTACATTTATTATATTCTACTCATCCTTCACTCTATTTCTTAGCCAATACTAAATAGTTTTTACTACTTGTTTGTAATATAATTTGATATCTGGTACTACTAGGCTGCCATCCTTCACATTCTTTAAAAATCAATCCCTCTGATATTTTTTGCTTTTGTTCTTTCCGATGAATTTGGCTATTATTTTTTTCTAGCTTAATAAAATAATTCTTTGGCAGTTTGATTGGGATAGCACAAAATGAGTAAATTAATTTAGGCAAAATTGTCATTTTTTTTATTACTGGCCTACCCATGAGCCTTTAATATTTCTCTAATTATTTAGATTTGTATTTATGTGAAAAATGTTCTGTAATTGTTTTGATATAGTCCCTGAGATTGTCTTGGCAGGTAGGCTCCTAAGTATTTTATAATATCTGCAGCCATTGTAGATGGAATTTTTCTTTCTATCTCTTTCTTCTGGGTTTTGTTGGTCATACATGTATGACTTGTATGAGTTTACTTTATATTCTGAAACTTTGATTAAGTTTTCAATTATTTCAACTAGATTTTTTAGTTGATTATTAGGGTTCTTTCAGTATACATTGCATCATTTATAAAGAGAGAATTTTGATTTTTCATTGCCTATTTTTATTTCTTCAACTTCTTTTCCTGACCTTATTGATAGAACTAGAATTTCTAATATAATATTGAATAATAGTGGTGATAATGAGCACCCTTGCTTTGTTCCTGATCTTCCTGGGAAGATTTCTAGCTTATTTCCATTACAAATAATACTTGTTCTTGGTTTTAGATAGAAACTACTTATTGTTTTAAGAAAGGCTGCATTTATTCCCGTGCTTTCTGGTATTTTTAAAAGGGGTTAATCTCTAAGATCCCTTCCACCTCTCCCTCTATGACCTTTAGTGATAAGCAGCTCATTCCCTCTGAGCCCGTGCTTTGTATTTTGAGTCAGCTCTGATTACTGGAAACATCTTCTTTTATTAAGCCAAAATTAGCCTCCCTAAAGTTTTTAGTCTTTGGTTCTATTTCTGACTTCCAGAACTGAGTGGGGGGATGGGTGTATGTGTTGATATTTATATAGCATTTTAAAGTTTGCAAAGTACTTTGCATATATTATTTAATGTATGTTTAAGGACATACTCTAATTAATAATTCTTCAGAGGGTTAAGCAAGTTGAAGCTAACCCTCAGAGTACAGTTAGCCTCTCTCCCTCAGAGTTCTAGAGGGTTAATGAAATACTTCTCTAATGCTATTGGCTCAAACTCCAGTTCTGCTCTGCTTACCCCAATATCAATCACCAACGCCAGTTAACATTTTTCTTATATCATTGATTGACCTAGTGATAAGTGCCCCACTATCAAGTTAGGTAAGTTATTTCCTTAAAATCTATAATATATTAACATCAATTAGCTTTTAAAAAGGGATATTTACTGAGAAGACATGGCAAAAAGAGAAGTACAAAAAACAGACACATAAACTGAGGGCACACTCTCTTCTTTACCATGTTGGTCCCTGGGCTGAGTGGGTCCTAACTTAAAGCAATTGCTACAAGGCATTTGCCACATCAAATTCACTTTTAAATATGACTCAGTCAGTGGAAGAATCACTCTCTTGCTTTCAAGAAGGGATATTTTTGACTACAGGAATGATTCACTGATGAATTCCTCCTTAGGGTTTCATTTCAGCCTCATGGACTGGGTTGATAGCAGTGTCTGGTGTGGAATCTAATTCCTGGACCCCTGGTGGCTTTCCTGCCCTTTCAAAATTCACAAAGTCAGAGTTATCTTTAATATTCCAACCATGAGCAAGAAAGAAAAGTTACATCTAAAATGGAAAAAATCTAGACTATGCATGGACCTTATTTTGGCCCTGGTGGAGAAAATAGACCATTGGTATTATCTCTCTCACAGAATATTTTCACCACCATCAAGAAAGATGGAGGAGATTTGGTCAGTTAATACCTTTTGTATACACTCTCCATTCTAGTTCAGCTGCCATCCAAAGGCTTTTTCTTTACTATATACCAAAGAGATAGGAAATGGTTATAAAATATCTGTGCATACTCTGAAATGAAGAACCAAGTTCTTATATTCTACCTCATCAGGAAATTCTAAATGCAGATTTACTAAACATCTGCTTGGGTGCCCAAACCCCTCATTGTCTTGTCATTCATTATATTAAGATATAATTGTCATTGATGATATACATGAATATAATAATCCATGTAAATCTAAACAAACCAGGCATACATCTTCAAAGCAGGTGGTGCTTTGAGCTGAGAGTTGAAGGTAACTAGGGATTCTAATAAGATATAGGGAGTAATCCAAAGGTGGGGGACAGCCAATCCAAAAGTGTAGAGATAGGAGATGAAATATCTTGAGTGATAAACTAACAAGAACATATTATTTGATAAGTAGTGGCCCTTGATAGTGCCTACTTTGAAGATATACACCTTGTCTTTTCTAATAGAAACTTGTTGAAAGTAAGGACTATTTAATTTTTATCTTCATATTTCCCAATACTTAGACATAGAGACTCAATTTATGGTTTCATTGGTGCATTTCATCCTCAAATAGAGAAGTATCATCTACTAATGAATGTACATATCTTCAGTGCAACTTTGAGAGTGGCCTAGAGCACTGAAAATTTAAGTGGTTTGCCCAGCATCACACAACTAATACAGGGAAGAGGTGTGTGTTGATTTCACATCTTCTTATTTAGAAGATAGCCTCTTTATCAACTCTAACATGTTGCTTCTTGCCTGGTATGTAGTAGGTGCCTAATAAATTCTTGTCAATTGATTTTACATGTTGCCATGTTAAGCTGTAATTTGATCATACAAACCACCTTCATAACATTTCTTTTTTGTTTCCATGCAAGCACATCCCAGCACTCTTCTCTCTTCTTTGATAGACTCTGTCTCTATCTCCCTTTTCTCTTCTCTCTGTCTCTGTCTCTCTCTCTTCTTCCTCTCTTTTTTTTGGTCTCTCTCTCTGTCTGCTTCTCTTTGTGTCTCTGTCTCTCTGTCTTTGTCTGTCTATCTTTCTCCTAGACAAGGTTTAGATTCTATAGATGGATGACAAGGGAATAGGAGAGAATGACTCACCTACTGAAACTTTTCACTCCAGGCACTAGCAAACAACCTTCCTTTTTTAATGATTAAAAATAACATGTGGGAATTTTTCTATTGTTCAGTTGTCAATTTCAGACTGCATTGCTGTCAGCCGGGCATCCAACAAAAACCTTCTAACAACCTAAGGAATCACCACTCTGGCGTGGGATCAAGGGAAGAACAGGGCTTTGGAGCTGACAGGCTGGGGTAGTAGGGATGTCAAGCTCTCAGTGATACCTGGGTTTGCCTCCTTCACTGACAAAGAGAAACAAGTACCTGTTTCCTTTCTATCTCAGCTCATGGTGCAGCTGGTTGAAAGGATTTCTATTTCCTGTCTCCTACTTTAGTTATAAAACTGTCCCTGCTGCCTGGCTATTGAAACCTTTAAATAAAGCATCTCTCCTCCCCTTCTTTAAAAAAAAAAAGAAAGGGAGAAGATAAAAATAAAAACCTTTCTTTTTCACATTGATCTGAGGTTTGTAGCATTTTGAAAGGTGCAAGCAACCCAGTTCTGGAAGGCTAGAACTGAGGATGACACAGGTCTAGTTCTGACAACCCTTGCCTTTGGCAAGCCACTGAACACTTTGGTGCCTCAGTTTATAATTTTTTTTTCCTTGAAGGGGAAGGTAAATGGAAATGTAGTGTGGGGTAGTGGAAATAATACAGCTTCTAAAGACAAAAAATGAGAGTTTAAATCCTATCTTTGAAGGTTACTATATTGCAAACTTAGCCAAGTCACTCAACCTCCATGGGTCTCAGTTTCCTCATCTGTAAAATGAGAGATTTTAGACTAGATGGTCTTTGATACTCCCAATGGCTCTAGAACTATGAGCCTGAAGTCTGGGGAAGGATGTCACCTCAGGTACTTACTATCTGTTCTTCTCTGGGCCAATAACATAACATTTCTGGGCCTCAGTTTATACATATGAAAAATAAAGAGGTTGAATTCTGTGACCTCCAAGGTCCTTTCCTCTTCTAAATATATGCTCTGAGGAAAGGAAGGTAGGGAGAAGTAGCAGAAATCAGTTAGCAAAATTTTGAAGCAACATTAAGTTTTCTATAACTAATTATAAAATTATTTTGTAATGTTTTATAGGTCTTCTGTAGTGCAAACACTTACGCAAGAAAGTAGATATGTTTGCTGTTCTCTATTGCTTCCAGGAAGATTTTATTTGTTTCTTAGGAAAGGATACTTTGCCATTGAATGAACCTGGTATGCATAGCCAATTGGAACAGGGAACAAAACTTTGCTGTGTCAATATAATGTAGAATATGAATTACCTTAACACCTATACACACAATTAGGTAAAAGGGTCTAGTCCACAAGATACAAAATTATATTTCTGTATATAGAGTATTTTGAAAGCATTTCCTCACCTGCACCACATGCTATCTCTTAATACTGAAATTTTCTGTCTCTCTCTGTTTCCTATTCACTTAATTATATCTTTTCCTTGCAAACTTACTGACATTTGTGCCTCACCCAACACTGCCAGAAAAACAAATGATACAGGTTTAGAAGTTTTAAGTTAAATGGTGACATTAAAGAAAATTAATTCATGGGACAACTCTTTATTAAACTCCTGATACATGCAATGCTACCCTCTGGGAAAGTCTCTTTAAAAATAACTCTCTTAAGTCTGTGTAAATATTTCTGTAATGTTAAGGCTTTAGAATGCTACCTCCCTAGGACTCTTCAAAGTAAGAAAAAGGTTGGAATTCCAGGAGCTGCAAGTTAAAAGTGACATTGTGAGAAATAGTTTGTTGTGGAATTCTAGACCTTGAATAAGCAACATTCAAGTTAAAATCCTTCCTCTGACATTTACTAGCTCTGTGGGACCATGGGGAAGACCTTTCACCTTTCTGATCCTCAGTTTCCCCAGCTGTAGCATAATAATAATAGTTGTAGGACTTACCTTGTTGTGAGACTCACATGAAATAATGCAAGGAAAGCTTTAGAAAATTGAAAAGTCTCTTATTATTCTCTATAAGGCAAGGGAAAGATCAAGGGTGCTCTAAGCCTTCCTTTAACAAAAGCTGATGAATACCCTTTTTCTCTAAGGTCCTAAGGACCTTTGAAAGTTCACGTGTTGATATTCTTGACTTTAAAATACCTGTATCTGGAGCTTTTCATGTAGATCCTGAAGATGGGAGGCAACATGGTGCAGTAGGAAAAAAAAATTGATGCTGGAGTCAGAAGACCTTGGTTCAAATTCTACCTCTGAGGATTATTATGAACATGACTGGGAAAGCCACTAAATCCCTTGTGGGGCTCTGGTTCCACATCTGTAAAAAATGATTGGAATGGATTAGATGATGTCTAAGCTTCCTTCCAGCTCTAGGTCTATGTGTAAACTTATGTGACTTTTGGGATAGTGTCAGAGTGGAAAGGAAGACTCTACTTCACTTTGAGATTTCCACACATTGTGCATCAGGCTCTCTTTTTTCTTCTAATGTAGAATGTAATTAATTTGATTGATCTGAAAATATGTTTCATGTTTCTGTAATGCCCTGAACATTAACCTAGGCAATTATAGTAAGTTACATTAATACACTCATTTTTCCCCATATGCATGAAAATAGGTCTCCCTGAATTTAGTGTGAAAGGTTATGTCAAACCACATGCAAATATGACCAGAGTCCTGATCCTTTTTTTTTTTAACTGAACCGGTTTTAAGAGTAGGAAAATATGAAGGACTTAAAAACAACAAGAACTTATTCTCACACCTCTTTCTCCATTTCCTGTGATTCCATTCTCCTACCCCCAACCCCAGTCCCACATCCTTTTAGTCCAATCCAACCCTTCTCTTGGGGTGTTTGGACTTTCTGCTGAGCACCCTCCTCTTACAGCATTACTCCCAACCTGCTCCCCCCTCCAAAGCTATCTGGCTTCAGTGACCAGATGTTCATCAGGATGACTGGAGATGACCCAGAATGCATTGGGAGACCTTGGCCCTTTTAGGCTAAGGCCTTTGCAGTTACTACTTAGAGTGAGGTAACAGTCATTCAATTAATAGGCCTCTTTAAGAAGTGAGTGGAGGGATGGCCCCTTTAATTAGAAAAAAGAAGAAAAAAGATAAATGGAACTTTCCTTACTATGAGAAGTAGCATCTATCTAAAACCAAGAGCCAGAAATATGCAGAAAGGGGATAAACTGAGAACCTTTCTAGGAAGATTAAAGGCAAAGCAAGGATGTCCATGAAGGTCATTTCTATTCCATGCAGTGTTAGTAATCCTAGCTATAGCAATAAGACAAGGAAAAGAAAGAATAAGCAGAAGGAAACAAACATTACTTTTTTGCAGATTATTTGACAAGACCTACCTGGAGAACCCTAGGGAATTAACTAAAAGGACTAACTGAAACAATTTACAACTTCAACAAAGTTGTAGGATATAAACATAAACCCATGCAAGTCACTATCATTTTTGTATATTATTAACAAAATCTAGTAGAAACAGTCATTCCATTTAAAATAAGAAGGGACAGTAAAATAAAATTGGGAGTCTACCTGCCAAGACACACAGAAACTATATGAATACAATTAAAAAACACTCTTTAATCAAATAAAAACAGATCTTAATAATTGGACAACAATTAATTATTCACAGGTAAGAACAGCCAATAAAATTAAAATGGCAATATTACCTAATGTAACTTATTTATTCAGTGCCATATTAATAAAGCTTTGTTGTTCAGTCATTCAATAGTATTTGACTCTTTGTGACCCCTTGGACCATAGGATACTGACTCTATCCATTGGGGTTTTCTTGGCAAAGACACTAGAGTGGTTTGCCATTTCCTTTTCTAGTGCGTTGAGGCAGAGATTAAGTGACTTGCCCAGGGTCACACTGCTAGGAAGTGTCTGAGGCTGGACTTGAACTAAAGCCTACCAATTAAAGTACCAAAGAATTATTTTCTAGAGCTAGAAAAAAAAGTAGCAAAATACATCTAGAGAAAAAAGAAAGGGTAAAGAATACAAAGAAATTAATGAAAACAAGTGGGAAGAAAGGGAGCTCAGCAACACCAGATTTTAGACTGTACTAAAAAGCTGTAATCATTAGAACAATTTCTCGCTGGGTAAAAAATAGAGAGGTTGATAAGCGGCAAGAGGTTTCTCCTTGTTGGAGACTAAGCTTGCCTAGTTGACTTGAAGAAGCATGACAGCACACCTGACAGTAAAAGGAAAGTTAGGAACATAGGAAGTTTTGAGGAGAAAGATAATACCAAAGGGCAGAATGATGGAATTCATTTCTTATTGAGCTCTTCATATGATTTCTCTTTAACTTTGCTACAAGAATCTTAAGACGAGATGGACAAGTATCCCATGAAACGACATTTCTAGCAGTGTTTGTACCCTTAATAAAACCAAGTCCACTAACCCTTTCATTAATTGAAGTGCGATGGAGAAACTATGAGCCTGGGAGTCAGAAAGACCTGAGTTTAAATCCAACTTCAGATAATTACCAGCTGTGTGACCTAGGGCAAGTCACGTACCTTTGTCTGCCTCAGATTTTTCAACTGCAAAATGGGGATAATAAGAGTACCTACCTCCCAAGATGGTTATGAGGATTATATAATACAGTATTTGTAAAGCACTTAGCACAATATCTGGCACACAGGTGATGCTTAATGAATGTTTGTTCCTCTGTCTACCTCCCTTTGCCACTAAGCTGGAACTTCCTTATATCTTCTCATTACATTAAAAGCAAGAATATCAATAGTGATATAATTTGGTTTATGCAGTTCACTGGTCACTGGATAAGGATCTCACATTTAGAATGTTAACAGTTAAATTAACGTTGATAGGAAGGTGGTCTGAAAACCATCATTCTCTGTTACCTCTGCTACCATCACTGCCAAAGTATTTCTTGTTGTCTCCTGGGTTGCCAAGGCCAAAGAATTTATCACCCAATGCCCATCCTACTGGTCATGAGCATCTTGGGAAGACAATGCAGTTCATTGTGGAAATTAGACTCAAAACTTTTCCAGCAAGGGAGCACCTATCGGAGCTTGTGTTTTACTAGCATGGCCCAAAGATCACAAGGTCACCTCTAGGAGATATTACAACAAAATCTTTTGGAGAAGTGTCACTAACCATTTTGCTGCTACACAGAGATACACAGAGCAGCAGCAGCTGTGTTAATATATGTAAATATTTGTATGGTATATAAACATATAATATGTATATGTGTATATATATATATAGCGCATATATATAAATATGATATAATGATGTATTAAATGATGACTCACTTGATGAGAGCTGTGTTATTTCACATTTTCACACATTTATATTTTTATTATTTTCTCCAAGTAAATGATTTTAAAACTGAAGAAGTAAGGGGCAGAGGCAAGATGGCAGCATAGAAGCAGCAAAACTCTGCAGCTCCCCCCATAACCATCTCAAATACCTATAAAATATGACTCTAAATAAATCTTGGAGCTCCAGAACACACAAAAGGACAGAGAAACAAAGTTCTTGCTGAAGGCAGCCTGGCAGACAGATGGGAAGGGGTTCATCGCAGCACACTGAGAGCCCAGACCAGCACCACATGAACACACAGCTGGAGCCCTAGGGCAGCCAGAACAAGCTGTGGCTGGAGCTTTCAGGAGAGTGGTTCACTGGCAGCTGTGGTGGTTTCCAGAATTACTAACCAATAAGAAACAAGGACTAAGTGAAAAGTCAGTGGAACTTGGCTAAATTTGGGGGAGAGGGTCTGGCCCCTGCCTCCAGAGCTTGAAGTGGCAGAAGTGGCTGCCCTGCAGCAGCCTCCATGTGGCTACTTCAGACCTTGTGGCCTGCAAATTGCAGGGGGGCCAAGAGATCATTCAGAGGCTAAGTGCTCTTGCCTTGAGCTGCCTGGATCAGGATCACGGTCTTGGGTGGTAGTCCTAAGGTGCATTTTCAATGAGCCAAGTGGGGGCTGCAGAGATGATGGCCTCCTAACAGCTCTGGCAACTGGGAAAACCTCAGCAATTTGGGACAGAGCTCTCCCCTCTGAAAGCAGAGTTCTACTGAGGCCAAAAGTCAAATAATTGACTAGCAACATGAGCAGGCAAAGGAAACAAAGCAAGAACAGCAATGCAACTTTAGATTCCTTTTTTGGGGACAAAAAGGATCAAAGCATGGAATGAGAGGAAGACAACACAGTCAGAACTCCTGTACCAAAAGCTTCTAAGAAAAATGTAGACTTATTACAAGCCATAGAGCAGCTTAAGAAGGATTTTGAAAACCAAATAAGAGAAGTGGAGGAAAATTGGGGAGAGAAAAGAGAATGATGCAAGAAAATTATGATAAGAGAGCCAACAACCTGACTGAAGAAAATAACACCTTAAAAAATAGATTAACTCAAATGGCAAAAGAGGCCCAAAAAGCCAATGAGGAAAAGAATGC
>CM053584.1:294755527-294787624 GCA_028627135.1 Pseudochirops cupreus
AAAAGAATGCCTTAAAAAGTCGAATTTGCCAGATGGAAAAAGAATCTCAAAAGCTTTCTGAAGAGAATAATTCCTTAGCATTAGAGTGGAGCAAATGGAAGCAAATGACTTTATGAGAAATCAAGATACCGTCAAACAGATCCAAACAAGTGAAAAAATAGAAAGCAATGTGAAATATCTCACTGAAAAAGCCACTGACTTGGAAAATAGATCCAGGAGAGATAATTTAAAAATTATTGGACTACCTGAAATCCATGATCAAAAAAAGAACCTAGAAAGCATCCTTCAAGAAATTCTCAAGGAAAATTGCCCTGATATTTTAGAACCAGAGGGCAAAATAGGACTTGAAAGAATTCACTGATCTTCTCTTTAAAAAGATCCCCAAAAGAAAACTCCTAGGAATGTTATAGCCAGGTTCTGGAGTTCCCAGATCAAGGAGAAAATATTACAAGCTGCCAAGAAGAAATAATTTAAATACTGTGGAAACACAATCAGGATAACACAGGATCTAGCAGCTTCTACATTAAGGGATCAAAGGGCCTGGAATATGTTATTCCAGAGATCAAGGGAGCTAGGATTAAAACCCAGAATCACCTAACCAGCAAAATTGAGTAAAATGTTCCAGGCGAAAATATGGTCATTCATTGAGGGTGGAGGACTTCCAAGCATTCTTGATGAAAAAACCAGAACTGAATAGAAAATTTGACATTAAAATACAAGAAGCATGAGAAGGTAAACATGGAAAAGAATTCATAAGGAACTTGTCAAAGTTGAACTATTTACATACCAATATGGAAAAACAATAATTGTAAGTTATGAAACTTTTCTCAGGATGAAGATAGTTGAAGGGAATATAAATGTATATATACATACACATATGTCTATATAGGAGGGTTTATATGCATATGAATACATATGTGAGCGTGTGTATATATGTGTACATAGACAGAGGGTGCAGGATCAATTGAATAGGACAGGATAATATTTTAAAAGGTGAAATTGAGAGGTGGGAGAGGAATAGTATGAGAGGAGACAGGGAGAGACAGAATGGGGTTAATCCTTTCATATAGAAGAGGCCAGGGATAACTGTTACAATGGAGGGGAAGAACAGGAAAGCAAAATGGAATGGGTCAATCTTATTCTCATTGAATTTGGTTTAGGGAAGGAATGACACGCTCTAAACGGGGTATCTTGTCCTACAGGAGGGTAGCAGGGAAGGGAATGAGAGAGGGGAGGGTGGAGGGGAGGGCATGTTGGGGGGGAGGGTTGTTAGAAGCACACACTTCTGCAAAGGGACAAGGACAAACTAGAAAATAGAACAAGTTGAGGGTGAAATAGGAAGGAGGGAAATATACAAGTACTGGGGTAGGGAGATCCATCTTGCCATATCATAAAGTCAGAGGGGTGATGGGGGAGGATAGAGGAGAAAGCAGATTGGGGGAGGGTATATACAGTGGGATTGCTGTTTTGGGGTGGTGGGTAGGGGAAAGATGGGGAGAAAATTTGTAAATCAAAATCTCATGGAAATAAATGATGTAAACTAAAAATAAACAAAAGTTTAAAAAAAACTGAAGAAGTGTCTATTTTTCAATCCAAGTATTTTCAGAAGAATTAAAAATAAATTATGTACATTGAAAGTTGAAAGCTTTTTCATTACTAAGAAAAAAATGTAGGAATTATAACCTGGCCTTTTCCAATAGTGCTTACAACCTCTTCTTCACTTTCCAGGATCTGTAGTTTGATGAAAACATCAGTTTTAGAAGTCCATACCTGTACTGTAACAACGAGCCCTTGTACCACTTTTACTGAGCACTTGAACATAACCTAAGTTCAAATTCTTTCCCTGACACTACTTGCATGCTTTAGGAAGGTGATTTATCTTCCCTGTGCCCCAGTGTCCTCACCTATAAAATGATAGAGTTAGCCTAAATAACCTCTGAGGTTCCTTCCAACTCTGGACCTGTGACCTTAGGAATATTATGTTCTAGTTTAAAAAAAAATTACAAATGACAAAGAGCCAGAGGTACATTGTGAGAAAGTGACTTACTCGTCCAATATCATAGAGATGGAAAAATGACTTGAGGAATGATTTGAACCCAGACTAGTCTTCTTCTTGAGATCTTTCTTGATTCCTCCAGTTACTAGGGCCTATGTCTTAACCTGAATTACCTTATATATACATGTGTGTGTGTATATATGTGTATATATATGTACATACATACATACATATATATATACACATGCATGTATATTTATTGTTTACCTCACTAGAATATAAACTCCTTGGGTACAAGAATTGTTTCCTTTCCATCTTTGTGTAGCAGATACCTAGCACAGTGCCTGACACATAGCGAATGTTTACTGACTGGTTAAGTGTTTAAAATATTTCATCTATAGAGAGATAAAAACCATGGCATTAGATTTGTGTTAGACTCATGTAGTGATTTATGATTCTGATTTTAAAACTAATTCTGATATTTGTTTTTTTCCCCTAGAAAAATATGAATTTACCTTACCATTGTTACTTTTTTTTCCCGTTACTTTTGTTTTTCTAACTGTCCTTTTAAATGGCCTTTTTAGTTGTCAACACAGAAGACCCTCCCTTTACTGTTTTTAAGGCTTACAAATAGTTCTGCATAGTCTACCAAATAAAGTCTAAACTCTTTTACTTGGCATTCAATGTTCTTTACAACTGGAAGCTACGTTATCTTTCCATCCTTATGCCACAATAAAATCTATGCTACATTTCAGCCAGACCATAATAATCCTTTTTACCCTACATCCTGAGCCTCTTGGCACCTCTCTTCATGCATGCTCTTCTCTATATCTGACATACCCTGACTGCATCCTTCCTTGTCAGTGATATAGTCTTCTTTCAAGAGCTAATTCAAATGTCACATCCTTTATGAAGTACAAAAAAAAATCTTATTTCTTGGACCTTGTAAGTCATCATGTCTCAAATACGGACTCATAATTTTCTACTCTGGATTATGTTGTATATGTGCCTAATTTGTCTTTGTATTTCTTCCTGCACTTAGAATGATATTTTGTACATAACAGGTACTTTGGCAATATTTGGTTGATAAACCATTGATGGTCAAAATCATTATTTGTTTTAACTATTTAGGATTAAGCAGAAATTAAGGTTCCCCTCTCCTACAAGATCATCCAATAAGATTCCTGATATATTTTTTGTTTTGTTGTTCAGTCATTTCAGTCTGTCTGACTCTTTGGGACCCCATTTGGGGTTTTCTTGACCAAGACATTGGAGCAGTTTGCTATTTCTTTCTTCAATTCATTTTACATATGAAGAACTGAGACAAACAAGGTAAAATGACTTGCCCAGGGTCAGCTAGCTAGTAAGCGTCTGAGGTCAGATTTCAAAATTGCTATCTAGCAAAACTAGCATCTACTAGAATATCTCCAAGTTAACTGAAGAGTATACAAAACCTAATTTAATCTAAGAGCTAGATATCAATCAGTTTGTCAACATTTGTAGTCAGTCAACAAAGGCAGAGATCTGGTCCTTATCAAACAAATGGAAAAAAGTGATCCATGTTGAGACAATGAGGTAAGCAAAAATCAGAGGTGGTAGGAACTGTTAACTGTTTGACACAGGATTGTTAACCTCAAAAAGATTTATACATAAGACATCTAAGTATATCCTAATCTCTATTTGCAATATTTGATCTTGGAAGGGATCGACTTTAGGCAGATGACCTAAGGATAAGAGAAAATTATTGTTTTATGTAAGTGAACAATTCTGCAAAGTGATTTTAATATAATGCTTATTTGCCCCCAGATGTGGGGAAGGGAGGGAGGCATGAAGGATGCCCCACCAGCACACGGTTCAAGAACATGTGGGGGCTGGGGACAAAGGAGTGAAAGCAAGAGAAGGAACACATGGAGTCAGCCACATGGGCACCTGGCCAAAACTGAAAGGAAGGACACACAGGAGGCAAATATGTGGGATCCAGACACAGACATAGACAGGAGAGATGGGTGACACTTGGGACTGGGGTAGAAATGTGGTACCCAAGCACTGAAAGATGGAAGACAGATATGGGAAGGATACATGGATGGGTAGGCAGAGCAGGGCAAAATCTCTTCTCTGTGCTGGAGATCTCAAGTGAAGCCTCCATCTAGCAGTGGTGGTCTCTCCACGTTGCTCTTCTGCTTTCACCTGGAAATTTTTTAGTCTTTTTGTATTTTGGTGGAAAGAAGGGTGGAGTGGTAGGCCACATTACCTAGTTGAGGGGCAGGAGCAGAGAGAGAGTACTGTACAGTAGGCAGGTTTTTTTGGGGATTCCAATTTTTCAGAATTCTTGTTAAGTGAGAACTGTCTGGAATTAAATAACTTGAGCAAAAGACATTGTTACTTAGTTTAAAAAAATCACCAAAAAAGTTGTCATAGAGTCATTAGAACCTTGGGACAGGGAGAGTATGAAACTTATTCCCATTCACAAACCAAGCTTGACCCATTAAGTTACCAAATTCTATTATACAGTGTACAAATTTCTACAGCCAAAGGTAGAGAATTCAAATGTAATTCTCCAATATCATTTTCATTTAAATTCAGTCCAATAAACATTAGGGCTTCCCAGAGATGAAGGGGAGGAGGTAGCTTGGGAAGGTGGCAGAGTTTCAGCTTGCTCAATGCATTAAGGTGTGGCACAGGATGTCTTTCATGAGAAATGGCCTGCAGGCCAGTTTGACTAGAATCTTGCCTTGGAAATTTACTACCTGTGTGACCTTGGGCAAGTCTCTTAATCTCTGTACTCTTCAATTTCCTCATCTGGAAAATGAGAAGGGTTGGACTCATCATCCCATTATGTCCCTTCCATCTCTAGATCCTTGGTCCTATGTGATCTTATGACTGGAGAAGACATGAAAAAGAAAATTATGGAAAAAAAACAACTGGAAGGGTAAATGGGAACCAGAATGTGGATAAGTTACGTTTATGGAATTCTGGTTTTCCATGAGACAATACTGAGTTCACCCTGATGTACTAAGTGTGACCTGAAATAACGGTGGAGAAACTCTTTGTTAGGAAAGTGTTTTTCATCTGTTTTGCCGTTAGTTGCGGCCATGTGTAAGTTGTAAGATGGTAGCTGGTCACATTGTGAAAGACTCAGTGGGCTAGATCTGTTCTAGTAATGCCTGGGAACAGTGAAGTGCCAATAATGAATGTTTTTTTATGGTCCATTTTCCCCATGAGTTAAGAGTGATACCTCCAAGTAAACAGGCCTGGCTGGCCCATACAGATTGAAATGGGACAGCTTCTTCATTTGTGAGGGAGATCCTGGAACTGTGGGGGTGAGGGCAGAATTTGCATAATCACATTAGCCTTAAGGACTTGGTTAAGAACTGACCTAACAATGCCTCTCATTGTGGAACAGCCCCAGCTGTCTCTTATTGCTCCAACTCTGTAGGCAAAGGCGCTGTCTTTGGGATTGCCACCAACATGGGAAATCTCAGTGCGAAACCTTGGATTTGGCAAAGTGGCATTATTGTTGTTTTAGGCTGTCTGTAGTTGGTAAGAATGATTTATGGGATTATCTAGCCTGAATGTCTTGAGCTAATAGTGATTCTGACCCCAGAGGTGCATTATTAATCAACAAGCATACAAATCAACCAACATTTATTAAACGCCTATTCTGTGCAAAGTCCTAATGGAAATGGGAATCCTTTTGCTTTGTGTTCTTGTCTCCAGCTTGTCTGGCACATAGTAGGCACCTAATGCATACTCTTTCTGGTCTGGAATGTATAAAGCAGAATGATGTGTGGGATAAAGAATTAGTCTAGGAGTCAAAAAGACCCAAGTTCAAATCCTGCATCTATATAGGACTGTGTGGCTCTAGGCAAGTCGCTAAACCTTTCAGTGCTCCTCCACCCAATGACCCAAAAACTTTAATTTGTGAGGAAGTTATTAATTATTATTAGGAGAGGACGTTTACCAATGAATGCAAAATTGGACCTCCAATCCAGTCCTCTTCTACAATAAATGCTAAATTAACTAAATTTATTCTGACTACAAAAGAAAAGACAGATGAGAAGGTTGTTTTTAAAGAGGCTTCTTTTAAAGAAACCATGCACACATCATGCATAGGATGGCTAGGGGCATGTTTGTCACAGGCTTCAAGTAGACATAGTTAAGATATGAAAACAGAATACATTGTTTGTATATTGCATTTTCTGGTAGTATGCACATTTGTTTGGAAAACACTGTAGCTGATTCCCCTTGTTAGATATAATATAATAGTTTTCAGCAAAATAATTAAATAAATAAACGAAATTAAAGATAAGCTCCACTTTCTCTGAAAGAAAGAAATTATTCCTAAAATAGCTTTCTGTGTCTATATTAGATTTCATTAGATAGGGGATGACAATCAACAAACATTGGCTATTATTCTACAAAATTACTATCTTTCTTTTTTTAAACTTTTTAAATTATAAGCTTAATTTTTTTCACCAGTGAAAGTCAGCTTTCTCTTTCTCTCACTTCCCCTACTCTGTTTGAGAAAGCAAGAAAAACAAACCCCTATTACAACCATGTATGGTCATGTAAAACAAATGCTGGCATTTGCTATGTTCAAAAAAAAAAGTTTCTATCTGTACTTTGAGTTCACCACCTATCTAGCAGGAAATGGATAACATGTTTCATCATGAGTCTTCGGGAATAATGGTTGGTCCCGACATTCATCCAAGTTCCTAAATCACAGTTGTCTTTACAATATAATTGTTTTCATATAAATTGTTCTGGTTCTGCTCACTTCATTTCCTCTCAGTTCATACATATCTTCCCAGATTCTTTGACACCATCCCCTCATTATATTTTTTTTTAGCACAATAGTATTCCATTAAATTCATTTGGCATAATTTGTTCAGCTATTCTCCAATTTAGGGTTGCCCCCTCACTTTTTAATTTCTTGCTATAACAAAAAGAGTTGCAGGAAATATTTTTGTATTTTGGGGTCCTTTTTCTCCTTTCATTTATTTGAGTACATTTAGTACTTATATTACTGGGTTACAGAGTACGTATAGTTTAATAGCTTTTTGGGCATATTTCCAAGTTGCTTTCAGAATGGTGAGACTAATTCACAGCTTCACTACTAGTGTATTAATATACCTGTTTTCCATAGCCCCTTCAGCATTTGTCATGGGGAGGGATGGGGAGGAGGTGGCAATGAACTTTGCAAATCTATGGGGTATGAGGTAGAATCTCAGAGTAATTTTAATTTAAATTTCTCTACTTATTAGTAATTAAGTTAATTTTCAAATATATCTAGTGATAGCTGGGATTTCTCCCTTTGGAAACTTCCTATTCATATCCTTTGATCATTTGTCATTTGGGGAATGGTTCTTATTCTTATAAATTTGAATCTGGTCCCTAATTTCCCTAATATCTTAGAAATGATATCTATATCAGAAAAATTTCCTACAAAGATTCCCCCCACCCCTTTTACTACTTCTTTTCTAATGTCATCTGCTTTGGTTTTGTTTGTGCAAGACTTTTTTTAAAATTTATGTATCAAATTGCCCATATTACTTCTGTGATCATCTCTATTTCATTTGGTCATGAACTCTTCCTTTATCTGAAGATTACAGGTAATTTCTTCCTTGTCCAAGTCATGCACTCATTTAAAGGTTATTTTGGTATATAAGGTGAGATGTAGGTTTATACCTACTTTCTAGTTTTCCCAACAGCTTTTGGTGAATAGTAAGTTCCTACCTCTGTCGTTTGAATCTTTGGGTTTATGCATACTCTATCAGTTTCATTGATCTCTATTTCTTTACCAGTACCAAATTGTTTTGATGATTAATACTCTGAAGTATAGTTTGAGATCTGGTGCTGCTAATCCCTTTTCCTTTCTACTTTAAAAAAAAATATTTCTCTTGAGATTCTTGATGTTTTGTTCATCCAGATGAATGTTATTATTTTTATAACACCATCAATTCTTTGCATGTTTGCTATGATACTGAATAAATAAATTAATTCAAGTAGTATTGTCATTTTATTGTACTAACTCAGCCTACCCATGAGAAATAATTTCTCCAGTTATTTGGAAGAGCATTTATTTCTGTATAAATTAACCATGTATGAACAGTGTTTTGTAGTTTCATCTATATGGTTCCTATTTGGTATTTTAAAAATTCCTAAGTACTATATAATCTGTAGTTATCTTAAATGGAATGTCTCTTTCTATCTTTCTGTTGGATTTTGTTTGGTAATATACAGAAATTTTGATGACTTATATAGATTTACTTTATATCCTGTCATTTTGCTGAAGTTGTTAATTGTTTAAATTAGTACTTTAATTGACTTCCTGGGGTTCTCTATGAAAGCCAGCCATCACATCATCTTCAAGAAGGAATATGTTTTCCCTCTTTGTCTATGCTTACTCCCTCAATTTCTTCTTCTTCTTTTTATTGCTATAGCTAGCATTTTTTAAGGCACGATATTGAATAGTAATGATGATAATGGATATTCTTGCTTCACCTCTGATCTTCTTGGAAAGGCTTCTAGTATAATCCCCATAACAAATAATGCTGGCTCTTGGTTTAAGATAGATACTACTTATCATATTAAATGAAGAACTATTTATTTCTATGTTTTCTACTGTTTTTTAACAGGAATGTGTTTTGTATTTGGTTAAAAGCTTTTTTTTTTTTTGCATTTGTTAATTAACCATATGATTCTTACTTTTTGCACCAATATGGTTAATTATGTTCATAATTTTCCTGTTATTAAACCAATGCTGAATTCTTGGTACACATCTGAACCAGTCATACTATAAAATTTTGTAATATATCACTGAATTCTCCTTGTTAATATTTTATTTTAAATTTTTGAAACAATATTCATTAGGGATATTGCTCTACAATTTTTTTTCCTCTGTTTTGACTTTCCTAGTTGAGGTTTCAAGACTATTTGTGCTGTAGGAGGAATTTGATAGAACCATTTCTTTAACTACTTTTTTTAATGAAATTGTCCTGTAAATATTTGATAGAATTCACTTATTTTTTTCTTTTAGGAGTTCATTTATGGCTTATTCAATTTCTTTTTTTTATTGGGCTATTTATGTACTCTGTATATCTAATTTCAGACATTTTATATTTTGTAAGCATTCATGTATTTTGTTCATGTCAGTTTTATTGACATAATTGGACAAACATTTTCTAATAATTTTTTATTTATTCTTCATTGTGAATTCACATTTTTCATTTTTTATATTGGAAATTTGGCCGTCTTCTTTCTCTTTATTCAGTTAAGTTAGCTAATGGTTTGTCTACTTTAAAAACTCAATTTTACTTTTTAATTCAGTGTGGTTTTGGCTTTCAATTTTATTAATCTCTGTTTTTGATTTTCAGGATTTCTATTTGGTGTATAATTCAGAATTTTAAGTTATTTTTAGGAGTTTTTTTTAAGTTGCATGCCCATTTTGTTGGTATACCTTTTCTTTTATGGATGGAAGTGGTTAGAGATATGTACTTTCTCCTAAAGGCTACTTTGACTGAATTCCCAAAATTTAGGTATGTTGTCTCATTGTCCTCTTTAATGATATTATTATTCCTCTGATTTGTGCTTTGACTCATTATTTAGGATTATTTAGATTCCAATAATGCTTCAAGTTTTTGAGTAATTCTCCAAACATCTTATGCATTTTGCTGTTAAAATGAGACTTTCCTTTCTACAATTGTTTCTCGGATTTTGTTTTATTATTGTGGATTTACTTTGTGATCTCTAACTTGGCTATTTATCATTATGTATTACAAAGTTATTATTATTATTATTATTATTGCTATTTATTTGTGTTCATTCGTTACATTATTATTTTTAGTTCTGGTCTCATTATTAATGATCCTAATTGCTTAAATACCTCATGCTGATTGCCTAAGATTTTCTAAGTAGACTATTATGTCTGCAGCAAATAAGTATAGTTTTGGGGTCTTTCCCCCTCTCTTTTTGCCTTTAATTTATCTGTCTTGTGTGCTAGCATTTTTAGAATTATATTAAATAAAAACAAAGAATGGGGGTAGCCTTGCTTACTCTTGTATCTTTTGGAAAAAAAAAAACGTCTCTGTCCTCATTGCATATAATGCTTGTTTTTGGTTTTAGGTAGTTTCTATTTATAGTTTTAAAAAATCCTATATATTTATACTTTGTAGGATTTTTAGTACAATGAATAGTATACTTTATTGATGGCTTTTTCTCCACCTATTGAGATGATACATAACTTTGTTTTTAATATGATTCTGTTAATTATTTTATTAATATTGACTCATCCCTGCATTCCTAGCATAATTTCAATTTGGTCATAATGAATAATTTTTTGATACACTGCTATAGATTTTGTGATATAATTTTATCTAGAATTTTTGAACTGATATATGGTGGGTGATACTAGGATATTGTTCTTGTTCTTTGTTTTGTTTTTCTCTGGTTAGGACTATATTTGTCTCATAAAAGGAGTTTGGTAGAGCAATTTATTTCTCAGTATTAAAAATTATTTGCATGTTTGCTATTCTTATAATGCTTGATAGAAATCTATAAATTCACGAAGACCTAGAATTTTTCCCTTTGGAAATATCTTTATAGCTATTCAATTTCTTTTTTTAAGATTGGGCTTAAACAATCCAGCTCTTTATTTGGTGTTTTTTCTGTTAGTCTGGGTATTTTACTTTTTTTGTAGATAATATATTTCTTTTGTATTTTCTTCTGTTCTCACATAACTAAGTATGGTAGATTTTGATAATTCTTTTTATTTCTCTGGTTCTGTGATGATTTCACTGTGATAATTTTTTTTATTTTGTTGATTTCAATTTCTGCCTCCTTTATTCAAGTCAGAGTGAATAAATGCTGATCAATTTTGTTAGTCTTTCTGAAGACACAATTTTTAGTTTTGTTCACTGGTTCTATAATAATCTTGGTTTATCTCACTTCTAATTTAGAAGATTTCCACTTTTCTGTCTATTTGAAATTTGTTAGCTTTCTTTCTTTTTTTAAAGTATATTCAGTTTAATAAGCCTTCCTTTTTTTATTTTGTTAATCCATGTTTATTGGTGATATAGTTTTCCCTATCAGAACTGTTTTAGCTATATTGCAGAAATTTTGGCAAACTGTCTCATTATTATGTAGTTATTAATTATTTCAATTATTTTAACCACATATTTTTTAGGATTTTATTAAATGATTATTTAAATCTGTGTCTTTTCTTTGTGCTCTTTTAATTAATGTTTTTATCGTGCTATATTCTATAAGGGTATATTTAGTGTTTCTGTTTATTTTTATATTTTACATTTATTTTACATTGACAACTAGTCTGTGCCCTAACACATGATTTATTATTGTAAAATTTCCACAAAGTGTTAAGAAATACGTATATGTCACTCCATTTTGAAGGCTCCATATATTTTTGGCTTTAATTTATCCAAAAATGTGTTGAATTCTCTATTTTCCTTTTCATTGAATTTCCTATTAACTTTGTCCAGCTCTGAGAGAGGAACATTAAAGTCTCCTACTATTATTACATTACTGTCTGTAGCTTTTTACAATTCTGTAATTTTCCTTTATGAATTTAGAGGCCATATCCTTTGAAGAACAGAAGTTTAATATCGATACTATCTCACTGTCTATGGTGCCTTGAGCAAAACAGAACTTCTTTGTTTATCTCTCTTCATGTTACAATTTTTATTTTTGCTTTGTTTTATAGCATGATTAGTTCTCTGATATTTTAAAAAACTTACTTGATGGCATAGCAAATTTTGTTACAGCCTCTCATTTTTATTTTTACACTCTTTTAGATGTGTTCCTTATAAGTAACAAATTGTGGGGATTTGTTTTCTTATTCAATCTGTCATTTTATTTCATCTTCTTGGATTATTTAATTCATTTACATTTAAATTATTACAGGTTTATGCTTTCTTCCATTTGTGTAATTTAAAAAATTAAGGTTTTTTTTTTGTTCTCCATCTTCTTTTAAGTTAATACTTTGTCCCTATGATCAGTTTTTCTTAACATATTTTGATTCAATCATATCCACACAAGCTCTCTTGTCATCCCTCCACATCCCCCTTCTTTGTCATGATTCTCAGAATTATCAATTAATGTGAAAAGCAGTGAAGAGAGATACATAGCCTTAGGACAGAAATTACCCTGCACCCCAAATCATGTGATATAGCTCTAAGCCTACCCATCTCATGATCATTCTCCTTCCTATTTGCCATGCAGTCTCATCTTTTGGTCAGTGTATTCACACCATTTAAGATGCTAGCTACCCAAAAGAACTCCAATTTTCCTTCTCCTGAGTCAGGGTGTTGTCCATGGATTAATAATATTCAGAGGTAAAGATACCCCCTTTGCACTAACTACCCCCTAATAAGACCCATTATCATTTTCTCACCTTCCATTACAGATATCTCTCTGTTCCCTCTATAGGATTGCTCCTCAGTGGGATCCCCAATCCCTGGATCCCCAACCCCTGTTTGGTAAAAATCTATTGCTTCTATCCCCCCTTTTTCAATCCTTTCCCCTGCTACTTCTTCCATTCTTCATCAGTCTCTCTTTTTGCTGAGAGACTAAAAGAGTCACCATCTATTTCCCTTCTGTCTTCCATTTCCCATATCCTCATTTGTGCATGGTTCCATTCTAGAATTTAGTCACATAAAACATATTGATTCATTTGTAAGTGCAATTGTAGAGTTTTGTCTTAGGCCCGTTTCTCCAATATGCTTCTCATCTTTCTTTGAAATCTACTTTAACTTTGTCTCCTTGTGTGCTTGGAAAAAACCTCTTAATTATGTTTTTCCCCCTTGATGACATCGGGCAATCTTTCTCCTTTTGTGTGTGTTTTTTAAAACATAATTTCTAGATATGGAGTAATTTTTCCAGTACTTATTCTTTCCTTTGTAGTTATATTTATTGAACTTTCTTGTGTTTCTGTTGTTTAGAGTTTCTACAAGTTGAATATCCTCCTTATGTCTGGTTTGTATTATAATTAATTTTGCAGGAATGTTCTAATGCCTCCTTTTATTAAATCTCTTTTTCATCGATGATTAGGTTCAGATTTCAGCAATGTTACAATAGGATTCTATTAAAAAAAGATTTACCCCAAAATTCCTTTAAGACAAGAGCATCTCTCTTGCATTTAACTATATTTAACTATAGTAACTTAACTATAGTATTTACTGGAGAGACAGAATCATAAAATTTCAGTTAGAAGGGACCTCAGGAAGCACTTAGTTCAATCTATAACTTTATAGAAATTCCCTTTCTAATATCTATATAGACACATCATCTAGCCTTTGCTTGAAGGCCTCTATTAAGAGAAAATTTACTGTTTCTTGAAGGAGGCCATTCTACTTTATGATAGTTCAAATTGTTAGGGAGATCTTCCTATACAACAAAAGTCTATATCACTACAACTCAGGGTCATAGATTTAGAAGTAGAAAGAGCCCCTGAGATCAATTATTTCATCTCTATCTCCTTGTTTTACACATAAGAGAACTGAGGACACAAATAGTCATAAATCTGCCATATTTGAATCAGAACTTGAACCCATGTCCCCTGATTCCAAATCTAGTGTATTTTTGGCTACAACATGAACTTTTATCCATTACTCCTTAACCTTCTGCATGGCAGCATTTCAAGTGCTCAAACACAGTTATTGTATCCCCCAGTAAGCCTTCTCCCCAATAAACATACCCAGTTCACTGTGCCAATAAGGTGGCAATTCCCTTGCCAATAATTATTATTGGTAAAATCATCTTCCTCTGGATACACTCTGGTTTGGTGGTGTGCTTCCTAAAAATGTGGCATCCAGAACACACAAAGTTGTAGATTGGATCTGACCAGATTATCATCTCTCTGAAGGCAATTTAATATTGAACTGCCTTTAGGGTGGAAGGGCTATAATACTATACTTTTGACTTCTAGTGAGCTTGCAGTATGATAAATAAAGTCTCCCATTTTTTTCCTGCACAAATTGCTTTCTAGTCATAAGTCCCTATTTTATTTGTACAACTGAGTTTTAGACACAAAGACATTTACATTTATCTCTATTAAATTTCAATTTAATGTATCTGACCTATTGTTCTAACCTGTCAAGATCTTGAAAATCACTATAACACACTATGAGTATGTTAACTTTCCCTCCTAGTTTCATTTTGTTATCAAGGGTTCAAAGTCCAACTGCATAAGACTCTCCAGATTGGTGGAGACTGATTGATTACTCAACACTCTGAGCCTGCATGAGGGGCAGAGTTCGTCAGAGCTTGAAAGAAACTAGTAGCTCTTATTCTTCTGGCTTCCATCTTCAAGAGAAAGACTCTGGGAAGAAGTCAACATGTAGAGGAACTGGTACCTCAATCATATCCATATCCCCAGTTTACCATGCTAGAGACTTCAGAAAATTTCCTCTTGGGTGAGATCTGGGACTCTCTCTTGGTGGTACTGAAATATGTCACTCCCAGTAGCAGAGCTCATTCACTGTTTTTTGCCTAGTATATCCACATATGTATAATTTCTCTGACATTCTCTTTGCTATTGGCTTAGATAAGCATGTCTATTCATTATTTACTATGTTTAGTCTTTTTTAATTGGCATTTGATCGGAAGGGAGTCAAGTCTTTGGATGTATAGTTTGGGTCACTCTTTCCCCATTAAGGGACAGCAATCAGGAGAGTGACTTGAATCTAAAAATTATTTCCCCAGACTAACAATATTTAGGAGTGGGAAATAGATAATTCTACCCCAGCACCTCCTTTCCGAGGAGAGCAGTTTGAATACACTTATGGCACCAATACCCTGTTCTTCCTTCTGAAAGGAATTAAAGTCTCCCTTGGTAAAGAATGAGGAGACTAGAGATTTTTCTTTATGCCTCCTTTTGAGTCACACCTAGACAGCCTCATGCGGGTATATGTAACCTACATGGACAACTCACATACTCTTACATATGTGTATGCACACACATACACATGTACATGACTACCAACTTACAATGGCATCTGCAAATTCACTAAACCTGATTCCACATGGCTGCCAAAGTAATTTCCCTTAAGCTTAGGTCTAACTATGTCATCCTCTCCTACTCAGTAAATGCCAGTGGCTCCCTATTACCTCAGATCAAAGAAGTTTGACTTGGCAATTAAAACCCTTCACAACCTGACCCCAACGTGCCTTTTTTGCCTTATTATGCACAATTGCTTTCTATTCACACTACTATGCAGCCAAATTAATCTTCTTACTCTTCCTCATACATGATACTCAGTCTCTTGCCATACCTGGAATGGACTCCCTCCTCATGTGAATCTCTTAGAATCCTTACTTTCCTGAAAGGCAAACCTCAAAAGCTATCTAATACACAAAATCTTTCCTGATCTCAGGAGCTGCTTCAGCCTTTCCCTCAAAATTGCTATTGATAGAAATTCATTTTACAGTTTTCCTTTAAGAGCAAGGAGAAAGTGAGATATAACTCTAGACAAGAAGGCAAGGCCCTTTGTATTACCTTAAAGAAAGGATTGTATAAGGAGACACAGATCTGAGGCTAGTTTACCAAAATGTCAGTTAATTTTATCCAAACTCAACATTCTTAAGAAAGCACATACCCTTCCAGGTGTGATGGTAATCAGCAGGGGGGAAAGTGGTTAGGGAGGGGTAAAGCAGAAAATCTTCAAAGGAAAGATAAAAGATAAATAACTTGTAGTCATAAAAATGTATCTTTTGGAAGGAAAAGAGAAAGAACAATAATAGAAATAATCCAAGGCTATTTTTTTTTCTCTCTCACTGTACCACAGAACCATGCAAATCATCCATTCATTACTGATATTCAATGATTCAATTAGTATCCATCAAGTATTTACCTAAGGCATTGTGTTAGGCACTGAGAATACCAAGATGATTAAGAACACAGTCCTGGCCCTTAGGGAGTTTTTAGTCTACTTGAGGGATACTATATATAAACACATAAGCAAAATACAAGCAATATTATGATAGGGCAAATAAAAGAATCCTGTTTTGTCCTGGGAAAATTTGAGGAGAGGGTGACCATTTTAAGCTTATTATTAAGGGTTGAGTGTGAATGAATCAGGAAAGGCATCATAGAACAGATGGTAACTGAATTGAGCCTGGAATCTCATTGGACTCCTTAGAGTCTGGAAGAGGACCAAAGTATGGCACTATAGCCATACCCCTACAGATTCCACTGATATTTTTTCTTCCTACCAATGTTTACATTCCATATTTCAACAGTCTATTTGATCCCCAGAAAGGAAGCCAGAGTCTGAGCTTCACTGGACACTTCACAACTACTCCTTACTTCCCAATGATTGTGGGCCCAGACCACTCCCACCCCCTGACAATGTGATGGATATAGCTACTCACACCACAAAGATGCATAGGGGATATATTGTTGGGATCTTTGTATTCCCAGTGCCTACCTAGCACGGGGCTTGAACACTGTAGGTACTTAATACATGCTGATTGAGTCACTGAATATCAAGAAAGATAACATGATTTTCAAAGAGCAGTGAGAAAGATAAAATAGAATCTTGAATCAGTCCTAGTACCATTCCTTTACTCTTCTGACTGAAGGATATACTTTTTTTCCTGACTTGAGTTATTTATCTTTTATCTTTCCTTTGAAAGATACTTTACTCCTAGTAAGATAAAGGATTACTGACCCTATATACCCTCCTATGAATGTCCTTCAAACACCTGGGCATTGTCAACCATCCTATAGTCAGGTCTCCCAAATAGTAGTTGTCTCCCCTCAAATAAACAAACATTAAGAACTTAATAAATATTTTTTCATTCTTTGAATATTTAAGAAGTGGGGATGAAGATGGGATATTTATTATCAGAAGGTTATTCCATAGCATTATTTCTGTATACTGAATCACAATTGACATGTGAGTGAGAGACACATTGTAAAAGAGCCTGAGTCAAATACTTTTCTGCAATTAATAAACATTAAGCATAATAGTATCTTATATTCAGTTTCGGTCAATTTTGAGATAGTAAAGATGTGGTCCATTGTGGAATATCACTTGCTAAATCCTACTTATTCCCTACTAATATAATCACTGGGATTCCCTTAATTCATGTATATATTACTCTCATAAATATTTTGTATAGATACTAGAGTTGGCAGACAGACAGTAGTTATTAATGTTCTTTCAGCCACCTTTTTTTTTTTGCTATTAAAGTTTGAGATTTTTTCCACATCTCTACTATTGTTCCTTCCTTCAGACATCCTTAATGCCCCGACAATCGTACGGCCTTCAGCACAGACTTCTAGAAATACTCTATCCAATTCAATTGCTTTACTCTATAGTGGCAGAGGTTAGGTCCATGAGTACATTCTGAGGATCAAAACATTCAGTAGGCCAACTGGGGCAGAATGAAGAAAGCAAGAAGGGGAGTAAAGTGCAAGAAGACTGGAAAGGTAGGAAAGATCCAGCCTGTAAAGAATCTGAAATGTCAAACAAAAGGGTTTAATTGTTTCCTTCAAGCAATAGAGCAAGTTACTAGATTTTGTTGAGTAGAGGGTGACACGATCATAACCAGCCTTTCGGAAAATCACTTTGGCAGCTCTGGAGAAGATGGATTAAAGTGGGGAGAGAATCAAAGCAGGAAGACCAAACCAAAAAAGAGGTCACTGCAATAGTCCAGGGGACAGGTGATGAGAATCTGAACTAGTGTGGTGACTAGGTGAGTAGAAAGGAGACATATGGGAGAGATGTTGTGGAAATAGAAATGACAAGGTTTGACAGCTAATTGACTCTGGGGTGGTGAATTAGAGCATGAAGATGACAACAGGTTGTGAATCTAGGTGACAAGAAGACCCTTGACAGTAATAGGGAAACTTGGAAGAAGGATGGGTTTGGGAGAGGATGACGCCTATGGGACAGACAGTGTGAAATGACCAATAGGCAGCTGGTGATGAGTGACTGGAGCTCAGGAGAAAGATCAAAACAGGAAATAAATATGAAAGTAGTCTAAGTAAACCACACAGAGATGGTAATTGAATCTGTGGGAGGTGATGAGGTCACTGAGTAGAGAGAGAAAAGAGAAAAGGGCTCAGGATAGAGTTAAAGGGGCACCCACAGCTGGTTTGTGTATTGTGGATTATTAATACACAAAGGAAAAGAAATAGTTGGATCCAGGAAAGAGCAATGTCTCCAATACTCAGAGAGGACGGAATATTCAAAATGAGAAAGTGGTCAACAGTGTCAAATACAATAAAGATGCTAAGGAGAAGGAGGATTGAGAAGAGTCTAGTCAATTTTTTTTTTTTAGTTTTATGAATGTGTTTTGCTTTTACATGACAAATATTTGCAGATTATTACCACTTCATGAGAGGACTCTTGAAACAAGGTAAAACAATTAAGTGTAGCTAATAATGTATTTCTCTCATCTGAAAATGCATGCAATATTTCATATTGGTAGCACTCCCTACCTGTTTAAAAATTAACATAAATCTATATTCTCTTTCTCTTGCTCCACTGGAAAAAAAAAGAAAAAGAAATTCATTAGAATAAATATGCATAGAAGTAATTCTTAGTGGCTATAAAACAAACATGTACATCTCATTCTGCCTCCTGAACCAATGAATCCATTATCTCTTCATCAAGATTAGCATGTTTCATTATGTGTTTTCTAGAATCATGAATAGTCATGAATCATAGTTCTTACAGCTCTCAGAGCTTGCTTCTTGAGGCAACTAGGTGGTACTTTGGATAGAGTGTTGGGCCCAGAGCCAGGAAGAGTTCAAATTTGACCTCAGACACTGAGTAGCTGTGTGGCCCTGAGCAAGTTTCTTCACCACTGTCTGCCTCAGTTTCCTTAACTGTAAAATGAAGGCTATAATAGCAGCTAGTACTAGTAGTAATAGGTTGTTATGATAATTAGATGAGATAATATTTATAAGTACTTAGCTTGCTTCATATTAGTTACCTAATAAATGCTTATCATATTCCTCTTTTTTTATACTGTTGCTATTGTATAAATTGCTCCCCTAGTTCTACTTATTTCACTCATTATAAGCTTGTAAACATCCATATTTTTCTTATAGTTCAAATTATTCTTCTGGTTCTGCTGATTTCACTATGCATCAGTTCATTAGATTTAGCCATTAGGATATCATTGGTAATTTCAAGGGAGAACAGTTTCAACTGAATGATGAGTTCAGAAACCATATGGCAGGGGGTAAATAAGAGAATGAAGAGAGAAGGAAAAGAGTGTTGACAGCATTTTCAAGTTTTGTTAAGAAAATAAGGAGATATATAGAGTTATAGGAGGTGCAATAAGATTTGATGAGGGTTTTTTGAAGATTGAGAGACGGGTATTTTTGTATGTAGCAGGCAAAGAACTAGTAGATGGGAAAAGATTGAAGATTAGAATGGGAGGGAGATGATGGTGGGAGTTACTTGGTAGAGAAGACAGGAGAGGATAGGATTAAGGATGTGCATAGAGGGCTTGACTTTGGGGAGGACAAGGGCCACTGTTTTGTAAAGGACTAAAATGTGCAAGGAAAAGATGCAGGATGATATCAGAAGAATGTGAGATAATCAAGTAGAACAGGGAGTTTTTGTCAGGTAGCCTTGAATTTTGCAATAAAAAAGGCGATAAAGGCATTAGCTGAAAGTGTAGGGTAGGGGACTGTTGGAGGCTTGAAGGGGGAAGAAGTTTGGAACAGTTGTTGTGTAGGGTGGAATATAGAATTAATTAGGGAGGAGTCAAAGGATTGCCCTGCTGCATCAAAGACCCAGTTGACATTACTGTTGTTCGGTCATTCAATCATGTCTGATTTTTATGACCCAGTGGATTGACTGTCCATGTGATTTTTTTTGGCAAAGGCACTAGAGTGGTTTGCCGTTTCCTTCTCCAGTCCAGTTAATATTAAATGACATAAGATTGTAGTAGATTAGCATGGTTGGGAGACTTTCTCTAGCTCCTTTCAGCATCATGTGAATAGGAACAAAGGATGTGCATGGAGGAGCAATGCTACATATCAGGGCTTGATCTATTATTTTGTTGATTGTCTAGATTTAAGAAAGTGATTGAGAGAATGTTACTAATGCAGATTAAACCTAAACGTATGTCCTGTGTAAATTTTATCCGAAAGAGCCAGTTGTTAAACATTTAAATATTGGTTTATTAGAGAACTGATACTGAAAAGGGAGGAAATTGTAGACAAGCAAAATGACAGGTCATTTTCAGTTCACAGTGAAGATAAAGACTAGGTATGGAATGAATGAATCGTGGGATGAGATCAAATGATTGGACAAAAGAATCAGTGTTAGCTCTTGATCATGCAAGTGGAATATCTGTGGATGCAAACAAAGGTGTGAAAATTTTTGTACATAAACTGAGGTGTAGTGGGATCTCATAATTAACACCAGGAAAACAGATTTTCCGCCAGCTAGAACCACACCATCCATACATGGAACCATTAGTTATAGCAAATGGAGAAATTGTGAATGTGGTGGATAAGTTCACTTATCTTGGCAGTATACTTTCCAGTGATGTACACACAGATGATCAGGTTGACACACACATTGCCAGAGCTAACTCAGTGTTTGGAGACTCCAAAGGAAAGTGTGGGAGAGAAAAGGTAGGTATTACACTGCCTACAGAGGCAGAGGTAGGTATTAGGCTGCCTGAAGGTCTGTAGAGCCATTGTGCTGACCTCGTTGTTATATGCTTGTGAAACCTGGATCTAAAGATCACCTGGTAAGATAAGGTACCAGACATTGAATTCCTTTCTTGGATTGAACTGCCAAGCATTCAAACTCTACTGTGAAGAGCACATTTCTATGGGATGGCCGTGTTATTGGAATGCCAGACATACAATTGCCTAAAAGACTATTTTAAGGAGAACTTACATGAGACAAACATTCATACAGAATTCAGAAGTGATACAAGGATATTCTCGAGGTCTCTCTGAGGAACTTTGGAATTGATTGTGAAGCATAGGACTGCCCAGCATGGGATGCTTGCATCAAAGAAGGTGATATGTGTTTCATGAGCAAAGCAGAATTGTAGAAGCTCAAAAGAAATGTGAAATGCATAAATTTAGAGACATTTCCACACCAAATATTCAAATGGACTATTTGTACCCAACTTGTGGTAGAGCCTTCTGAGCTTGTGTTGGTCTTATCAGTCACAGTTGAACACTCTGTACATTGATGTAATTTTGGTCCTCTTCAAACACAAAGGAGAACAACAAAACAAGCATGATCTCTAAGTTGAACAGACATACAGTCTTCTCCCTTTGTCATTATTTTTGGTTTAATTTAATGGATTGCAAACCACCCAGGAAATATATTCATAAGCATTTGTTAAGTGTATTCCACCTATGGCCATGAATTTATCCCTATATTTTAAGCCACAGTCCAGAAGTCCCAATCCTATCCTCAGATACAACCTCCTTAGCCAGATGTTTACTTCACAAATTTTTTTTTCCTTTTTTGCATTCTTTGCCTTCAATGGGCAATGAGAAGGAAAACATAATCTGTGCCCTACATTCTTTAGTTTCTTGATCAAGAAGGCTTCATAGTCATTGGACATGCTTTTTAGGTGCCTTCTGGTATGATCATTTCTTCCCACACGAGTCACTAGAAGTGAATAGTTGTCTTTCATTTTGATAAGTCTTGATAAGTCAAAACTAAGTCAATCAGAGAGAAATTGTTTAGGGATTATCATTTTTTTTTATTAATGAGACCACTCTTCAGTGCTGTTGGCAACTTGTACCATGTAAATGTTTCCTTCCTGCCCTGGTCCCCTTTCATCACCCTCAATCTCTTCCCAAATTTTTATGCAGATGAAGTAAAGTTAAAATGGAAAAGAAATGGACAAAGCATGGGGCAGGGTTGAGGAAGTATGGCTCTATTTGCCTTGATGCTGATAAAGAGCTTTATGGACTGATTGATGAAGATGATGATGATGATGATGAGATGTGTGTGTGTGTGTATGTATCTATGTGTGTATATATGAATTTCCTGTCTTCATACTACTTTCATTAAAACACTTTGTCCTATCTGGTCTAAGAGCTATGTCTTGTTCAGAACATTCTATCTCTTTGGACAAGTGATCTCCCATGTCCACAATGTACATTTTCCTTATGGTTGTTTCCCAAAACTGTTACCTTTCTTCAAAGTACACCTTGGAGGTGCCATCATAAGAGACCTTTCCTCCAATTCTTAAGGTTGTCTCCTTTAAATTACTTCATTTTTACTTATCAATGTGTAATCCCCCTTGTGCCTACTGGGTAGGATGTAAGCTCCATGAGGGCACAATCTTTTTTTTGTCTTTGTATTTCCAGTGCTTAGCAGAGTCAGTGCCTTGAGTTTAGTAGGTGCTTGAAGGAAAGCACTTATTAAGCAAATACTATGTGCCAAGCTCTGTGCTAAGTGCTAGATATACAAATGTAAGTAAGTAAGACAGTACTTTCCTTCAAGGAACTTAGATTCTAATGGGGAAAGACAGCGCATAAAGTGGGATAGGAAGAACAGTAGGGCATGCAAGTGGCAGCATTGTTCCTGCTAAGACAGGGAGAAAACTCACCTATCGGAGCCCAGAGATTAAGTATGGCATTCAGGTGATTCTAAAAGGAGGGAGAAGAGGAGAATGGGCAGAATGGAGGCAGTATTGTCTGGCAATGACCAAGAAGTGACATAAAAGCCTGGTTTCAGGCAAGATATGGTGAAAATTCTCCTATCAAAGCCCAGGGATCCAGAGGCAAACCTGGAAATAAGTGGTTGTGGAGAGAGGAGTTTGAAGAAGATGGCTAGAGTGGAGGGAGTCTGGAAATGGCCTGGAATATTGGTTGAATTACATTGGATTTACATATGCACTCATGAAAAGGAGTCTCAGTTCTTTTATGGACTAGCTAGTGAAGTCACAGCCTAAAAGAATCATTTTTCACCTGCACTCAGCCTGGGAGGATCACCCCATTTACCCTAGGGAGGGCCCTGCCAATCTGATTTTGACAAATGTACTTCTGTGTGAAGTCCATTAAGTACCACTGATGAAGGAAACCCAGTATGTTCACATTCTTGAGGAAATCAAAACAAAATCTAAAAATGAATTCATGTTGTCCCTTAAATTTTTAAATAGCTTTTTAAAATGATATCTTTGGTTTTTATACCACCTGTATTTCACTTTGTATCTCTACCCCCATAATCTCCACCCCCAATGATCTCTTATATACAAATAATTTTAATATAGGATAATATATGCCCATGGAAGATGTGTGGCCATGTCTACATGGGTTGTTTAAATGTATGACAAGACTCAAAGAATAGATATCTCTGGAATTTGGTCTATCTCTGTAGAGAGGAAAATCACTGGTCATGGATTTATTAGAGGTAAGCTAGTTAGAGTCAGGAAGGACTGAGCTCAAATTGGACCTCAGACACTTTCTAGCTGCATGACACTGGGCAAATCACTTAATCCTATTGCCTTGAGGAAAAAAACCACACTATATAAATGCTATTGTAGTTATTTCTTATAGTACAGGAATATTCCATTACATTCATGTATGACAATTTGTTTAGCCATTCCCAATCAATGGGCATTTGATTTGTTTCTAACTCTTCACTCTACCAAAAAGTAGTGATATAAATATTTTGGTGTATATGGAGCATTTTTTTTTGTCAGTGGCCTCCTTGGGGTATATGCCTACCAGTGGAAACTCTGAGTCAGAGAGTATGGACAGTTTAGTCACTTTATTTGAATAACACCAAATTGCTTTCCAGAATGGTTGTACCAGCTCTCCCAACAATGCCTTAGTGTGCCTGTCTTTCCATAATCCCCAACAACATTGACTATTCCCACTTTTTTTTATCTTTGCCAATTTTCCTGGTGCAAGGTGTTTGGATTTTAATTTTTCCTATCATTAGGGATTTGGAACATTCATATTGAATAAGTACTGTTTGTTCATACCCTTTTAGCACTGCTTTCTAGCTGTTCTTAGAACTGCCCTGGGTCAACATCCATGAAAGTTAGGCCAGGAGACATAAGACTCCAAAAACTATTTGTGGCTCCTTCTGAAGTGTTTTTTTTCTGGCACCTTGATTGGAAAAGTGGAATTCTGATGGACAATATACATTCCACACATTTGCCTTTTACACATGATTACACTTTGTGTGTGCCATCTCAAAGTTCCAGGAAATCTACAATAGCTATAGAGATGGCATCTAGATTATTCAGTGTAGAAATAACCTTGATTGAAAACCAAGTGGATAGGCTATGAGCATTGTCTACAGGGCATGACGCACAGAGTCATCCTAGAGGCTTAGAAGGTGTTAAAATATGTCTATTTTGGCTACTGACTTTGGCAGAATGACAACTTGGGCACAGAAGGTACAAGTAATAAGAGAGTAAGCACAGATTAATTTCAGCATCAAACATCTCCATAATACTGCCTCATGAGCTATCTCTCCATTCATTCAAGAAGCAACTACTATGTATAGAACTTTCTTGGTACTGAGGAAGAAACAGTCCCTGTTCTCAATGACCTAATCCAGGGAGGGAACAATACACAAATAACTACAATTTGTGGTATTTTATGACAAGTGCCTTAGAAAGTTGGTTTTTTTAAAATTATTTTTAAAGAGCTTCTTGAGCTCTGTCAAGAAGGATCATGAAGGTCAGGGCAGCAATGCCCAATTCTACAGTCCAAATACAGGTCTTAACGCTGTCTCATAATGAAGTGCTGAAGCTTCTGATCACTGATATCTTATTAGGACTTTAGCAGTCCTTTTATGCCTTCATATTCCATAAAGTAGAATGAGCTCTTGCTTTTCTGGCCTTCAATTTCTTCACCTTTAAAATGATAAGGTTGGAATAAATTATCTCAAAAGTTCCTTACTGCTCTTTGGTCTATGACCCCTTTGATAGTCCTAATGCAGAATCATCCTGCTTGATTTCATGACAAACGAGGAACATTCCAGTAGGTCACGGGTGGCAGATACCTGGAAGACCATTTATCTTGCCTCAAAAAGATGAAACTGATGGGTTGTCAGACATATAGGATGCTTTGTTGTTGTTGTTCAGTTGTTCAGTCATATCCAACCTTTCGTTACTCCATGGCCCATAGCACACCAGGCCCTTCTATCCTCCATTATTTCTTGAAATCTATTCTAGTTCATGTTCATATTTCCATACTATTGATCCATCTCACCCTCTGTCATCCCCTTTTCCTTTTGCCTTAAATCTTTCCCAACTTCTTTTTCAATGAGTCCCATCTTCTCAACATGTGGCCAAAGCATTTAAGTTTCAGATTCAGATTTGACCTTGGTCAATAGCATGAATTTATTTCTTTAAGTATTGATTGATTTGATGATCCCTTGCTATCCAAGGGATTCTCAAAAGTCTTCTCCAGCATCACAATCCAAAGGTATTGATTCTGCAGCATTCACTTTTCCTTATAGTCCAAATCTCACAGCTATACATCCCTACTGGAAAAACCATAGCTTTGACTATACAGAGCTTTGTTGGCAAGGTGATGGAACCACAAAGAGTAAATTAGGAAGGTAGAAAATCACCAAAATGAGCTAATAAGTGGTAAAAAAAAATTTTTTTAGACAAAAGTAGAAAAAAGCAAGAAGGGAGAATCTAAGGGTTACTTAATTTGTACTTACAGTGAGTCCAAAATTGAAGGATTTGTAAAAATCAATGAATTTATGTGTAAGAGGTAGAGATAGTTCCTGACAAAATTCTGAAATAGGTTAAGCTTCTTTTCAGGGCCAGCTGGGTGGTACAGTGGCTAGAGCATCAGACTGGGAATCAGGAAGATCTGAGTTCAAATCTGACCTCTGATACTTACTAGCTGTGTGACCCTGGGCAAATAATTTAACCTCTATTTGCCTCAGTTCCTCATCTGTAAAATGGGGGCATACTGGAGAAGGGAATGGCAAAGCACTCCAATATCTTTGCCTAGAAACCCCACAAACAAAAGTCCATGGGGTCACTTTGAGTCAGATAGACTGAACAACAAGCTTCCCTATCACTCAGCTCCTTAATTCTGATTCCTGGATGCCAAGAGTATCCCATCATCCCATCCTCTCCAGCAGTTTCAGGCTTTTCCTTATCTCTTTCAAAACTATTAGTCCTTTGTCCTATTGTCTCAGGACTCCTTACAGGCGCTAATTAATTCTGATTAATTATAATGTAATAATAATATGAAGGGTTTCTCCAACCTTTTCCAGAGGAGACCTGACTTTTCAAACTCCAAAAGTCTTAAGATCACTTTGGGGGCAGAAGAGTAAGGATGCTTGAAGGTCTTAAATCTGCAAATCATTGGGGGAGGAGGTTTGACGGTAGTTGCTTCTTCCTATTATAAATGTTCCCAAGCTGTAGAAAAAAGGAAACTACTGAAGCTCCTCATTTTTTACTCATTTTAAATTTCTTTGGCTTCTCTCTCATCCCCCCAGTAAACTTATCCTTGGGAATTCTTATCATTCTGCCAGATCCAATTAGTTTTGGTACTCATGTCTCATTTGTACCCTCTACCCTTCTGATTGGAGGGAGGGCCATGAATTCCTCATCCTCTTTTGAAAGATAGGAGATGGGACAGATCATCTCTTCATTTCCTACCTGGCTGTACTCATTTTGGAATTTTTTCCCACTTCTAGATCATGCCACACGTGCCTTTTCAGCTTTCTTTTGTCTATTGCCCTCTCCCATTAGCTTGTAAGCTCTTTGAAGGCAGGGATTGTCTTTTTTGAATTTGTATCCCCAGCACTCAGCATAGTGCCTGGCACATGTTGTTCAGTCTTTTTTTTCAGTCATATCCAACTCTTCATGACCCCATTTGGGGTTTTCTTAGCAAAGATACTGAGGTGTTTTTAAAAATTCCTTCTTCAGTTCATTTGACAGATGAGGAAGCTGAGGCAAACAGGGTTAAGTGACATGCCCAGGGTCACACAGCTAGTAAATATCTGAGGCCAGATTTGAACTCAGGAAGTTGTGTCTTCCTGTCTCCAGGCCTGACACTCTATCCATTGTACCCCCTTAATAAATGTTTATTAATTGACTCATTGATTGAATTTCTTACTGACTAGGTTGAATTTCAAGATCAGCTAGTTGGGGAATCTTCAAAAATGGGTTAAGGGACTATTCCTCTTTTGTGCCTTTTGCACTGCCTGTCTTAGAATGCTCTCACCTCTGGCTCCTGGATTTCCTGGCTTCCTTCAAGAATTAACTCAAATCCCACCTTTGCAAAAGGCCTTTCCCTTGACACTCCTCCAGCCCCATCCTCCTGCTAAGCAGTGCCTTTCCTTTGATGATGCTGAACTGTTAGGTCCTTTAGGCCGGACTTAAGTTTCCATGTTTTCACCTTTCTTAGTATTTGTAACCCTTAGCCTAGGGCTTGGTGCAGAGCAGGGGTTCAATCAATTCTTGTGGACTAATTAAATTATTCTTGGGCCTTTATTGTATCTACATTTTTTTCAAATTTTTCAAGTTTGAATAGCAAATATTTATTAAGCACCTACTGTTTTCAAGTATCAGAAGACCTGCTTTGGAATCTTAGCTCTTCTACTTACTTATCTGTAAGACCTTTGGTAAGTCACTTATTTCCAACTCTCAATTTCTTCATCTATAAAAGAGATAGTTGGACTAGATTACCCCTGAGGTCTCTTCTAGTTCTAAATTTATGGTCCTATGTTACAAACTTGGAATATAAAAATAAGAAAAGGCACAAGTTTATATCTTAAAGACCTAAAAATCAAGTAGTGGGGCTAATATCTATGAGTTAGACTATGATGTTCATAGCAGAGATACAAGTGAAGACATTCCAAGGGGGAGACACTGACTCAAAGTTTCTAACTAGGATGGGGCAAATGGGACTTTGCCCCAAGATGCTGAAACAGGTGATGAGACACTGCCCATAGTGATGCAGAGACTATTGACCTGAACTCTAAAGTGGGGCCTCAGACCACTCCTCCCCTCCCAGGGTCTTTTCCTTTTGGGTTTTCTCCCACAATAAGACCGGTTGTTGTTTGTCCTTTGTTTTCAAAGAGGACCAATGATATCATGGGGTGATGCCTTGACTTCTATTTGAATTGGATTTAAGTGAGGTAGAGTTGCACCAAGTCGTCAACCTTACTGTCTCTTCAAGAGTTGCCAAAGTCCAATGGCAAGACAAAAGTCAAAATGACAGGCAATGACCTGGGATGCATTGGATGAATTTAGTGTCTTCTATGTCTGACCAAGTTCTAAGTGCTCCAGTGTCTATTTCAGTCATCTTCGTGGACTTTGGAACAAATAGATATCTTTTACCCATTCTGCCAGGGGAAGTCCTTGCATAATTGGAGTAGACACCCCTCATTGACGACTTTGAGTCCCTTCAGTTACCTTCAACCTGGTTTAACCCATCTGCCCAGATGGCTTACCGGGGTGTGGCCACTGCATATGCTATAGCTTCTTAGAGCCAAGGTGAGTGCCAGGTGGACACCAGAGCTGGGCGAGCAGCCCTGAAAAGCACTTGGCAATCCCTCACACCAGAGTGATAGCCCTCCTTCAATACCCCATAGACCCTACACAATCAGATGATCCTCTTTGATCAAGAAGATGTCCCTAAATCAGATGATTGCCCCAAATTCTGGGGAAAAAAAGGGTAAAATCCCTGCTTTCCTGGTGGGGAGTAAGCTGCCAACTTATACTTAGATTCAAACCCATCATCATAAGTGAGAAAGCAAGAAATTCCTAATATGATCTTCTAGTGGGTGAGGGAGGAAATCTCACTGATCTGACCTAAAAGGTTAAATGGAAAAGAACTAAATGTATATCACATGTAGAAGCATCATAAATGTGTGGGCTTCAAAATTGCCAGTAGAGAAGCAAAGGAAATCTGTGTATTTTTATAATCACAAAACAGATGCTTATTTTAGACTCTTTTCTTGATGGTGTTGGTTATTTTTTTTCTTTACCTCACTGCTAAAATTCTTCCTACTGCTTCAAAGGAAGCACAGCATGAGATAAAAATACAGAAGTTGCTAACTGGAGTTCAACAGGTTAAAGTCACTTAAAATAGCAACTTGACATGCCATTTGGTTGGCTGAAATATCTAATCTTCTAATATGTGAGATTAATCAAAAGGGCCCAGTCTGAATGCCTACTGACTGGGTATGCATGTTTACTTCTCCCTGGAAATATTAGATTTGGGCCACTAACAGCAAGAGGTAATGGTTGGAACCCTTTGCAAAGGAAGTACAAGGAGCCATAACACTCTAATTCAGGGATTCTTAACTTGGGGTTCATGTATTTTGATATAATTGCCTTCCTTTGTAGGTTTATACATCTCTAAATATATATATACCTATATGTTTGTTGTTGTGTTTTAGTCATGTCTGACTCTTTGTGACCCCATTTAGGGTTTTCTTGGCAAAGATACTGGAATGGTTTGCCATTTCCTCCTTCAGATGATTTTAGAAAAAAGGAAACTGAGGCAAACAGGGTTAAGTGACTTTCTCGGGGTTACACAGCTAGTAAGTGTTTGAAGCCAGATTTGAACTCAGGAAGAGTCTTCCTGACTCTTGGCTTTGCACTCTATCCACTGTACCATCACCATATTTCTCTCTCTGTGTGTGTATACATAGATACACACATATGCAATATACATATATATATGCATATATGTAAATGTATATGTATATAGTCTGTGTATATGCATATATCTCATATGTATTCTTATGTACATATATAAAATTCATTTTAGAACATTATTCTGAGAAGAGGTTCATAGGCTTCCCCAGACTGACAAAGGGGTCCATGTAGGATGTGCTGTGATCTTTTGCATAGAGACCTATACATACAAAAGCCTAGCCTATAAACAAATATCACTAGTGGGATTTGAACCCAGGTCTTTGCCTCCAGAGTCAGTGCTCATTCCATTATACCTGTCTATAACTGACCTCTCTTCCAGTTTGCACCCTCTAACTCCTCACTCTTTGTAAAATGGATTTTTCATCCTAAATTAGTGAGGTCTTCCCAACTGGGTGAATCAAAACTGAATCTGCATTATTAACATTTTTCTCTATCACTTTCTTAAGTCTAGGTTAACAGTAACAACAACAAAATAAATCAAGCCCTGATTCGTAGTGTTTACCAATGTACAATGTATAAATTGAAAATTTATATTATAAATACACATTGAAAATTTAACAGTTGGCTATTGTAAGCTGATTTTGACTGGTTCCAATACAACTCTGGGTCCGTGATACTAAGAAAAAAAGGGCCTGTCTTCAAGAAGCTTACATTCTATCTGGGCCAGGTAATCACATATGATGAAATTTCTCAGAAGATCCAGAACTCTTGAGCTCTCCCAGAAATCCAGCTTGGGAGAGGGGGTGTCATTTACTCCTCAAAATCTTTAAGACTCCATCTTAGCTAGAAGAGGGACTTTTCCCTCTACAATCTTTCTGAGGCACTCTGTGTTGAACTGTCCTACATATTTACTCATTTTCTAAATTGTATTATAGTTATTTGTTTACAAGTCTCATCCTATACCAGATTGTAAGCCCCTTAAGGGCAGAGCCTGGTTCATTTTATATCTGTATAATCTCCACTACTCAGCACCATGTCTTACACATACTAGAAACATCATATATTTATTCAAATGAATGGACCTGAACTAAATGAAATTGCAATTGAAGTAAAAGGACTCTCCCTACATTCTTCTCTGGTCAATGTCATTACTTCCAGTGAAAAGATGAAGACTCTTTCTTTGATGTCAACCTATCCTGAACTTTTGGTTTTGGTCCCCACTTACTCCACAGATAGAGACAGGCACAACCTATGTTGAATCTGTAACCTCAGAGAATCTTCAGCTCATGAATTTACCCAGTTGGAAGGGACCCTACTGATTTAGCATGAAAAATCCATTTTACAAAGGATAAGAAATTAGAGGGTAAAGATTTTAAGAGAGGTCAATTATAGGCAGGTATAATGGAATGAGCACTGACTCTGGAGGCAAAGACCTGGGTTCAAATCCCACTTGTGATATTTGTTTGTAGATTGGCTTTTGTATGCACAGGTCTGCTAGGTGGAGTCTATGAGTAAGATCACAGATCTTCTTTGCGTCATGGATCTAGGCTAGAAAAAGACCTTAGTGGTAGGCAGCATTTGCTATTCATCTCCCCACCTGGAGACTTTCAGTGATTATTGCCTCACTTGCCACCAAAAAAGAGATTGCTCTTCTCTTTTTCCATTCCTTCAAACCTTTGGCACATAAATTCAATTCTGGTTTAGCATCTAATTAGAAGGCTTTACATCACTAAATATTAAACTGACAGGAAACAGTCATAGGCTACCCATGCATTATGGTGAAAGAAAGGGCCCTTCCATTACACACTATAATGCATTTCCAGAAGCAAGGCCACTAAGCAAGTTCACTGTGTGGGTTGGTAGTAGCTAGGGTATACCAGGTATATTCTAAGAAATGGGTTCTTATTGGCTAGTCCTTATTTCTCTGATGTAAAATTATACTTGTGTTACCTTGAGCAATTCACTTAACCTTCCTAGACTTCAGTTTAAACATCTGTGAAATGAGAGGGTTTACCTAGTTGGTGTTAGAAGTCTCTTCCAGACCTCAATCTGTGAGCCACTAGTCCTATGACCTTCTTCACAGATTCTACTTGGTAGAACTGAATAGCCACAAGCTGGGCCTCTTTCATTTTTGTTTCCAGGCTGGCTGGGTATATCCCTCAGCTCTAGGTCCTTGTGGATGCCAGATCTTTCTCACTCCAAGAACAATCCCAAGGGCAAGTTGAAGGGTCAGTGGCTAACTGGTTACTCAGGAACTGGTTCCTTACTGCTTGGATTACGTAGTTACAGAAAAGGAGGCATGGAGTGTTTGACAGTCCACTGGAGGTGGATTCAGAAAATCTGAGAAACTTGCTCATAACCAATGCATAAAAGTTGCAAAGAGGTATGTTTAGATTTGAAGCAACAGAAAATTCATTAAAAATCAGAGCTATTCCAAAATAGAATGGATTACTTTGGGAGCTAGTGGGTTCCCTTTCCAGAGAAGGAGTGTGCATGTGGTGGGGTGTAATAGTAATCTGTTTAGCAGGATACTTAGCACTTAG
>CM053584.1:294788124-294811997 GCA_028627135.1 Pseudochirops cupreus
AGAACAGAGTTTAAATGGAGACTGAAGCAATCTACATGCTAGCGTTCTTTTCCATGTTTGATTTTGTTTTCTTTTTCCTATTATCCACTCCATTGGTTACAATCCTCCTATACAACCAGACTAATGTCCAGTGTGAAAGTATTTGCAGATTCTATACTTGACTGCATGCCGCCATGGGGGCGGGGGGAGAGAGGGAGGGGAGAAAACTTGAAAATCAAGAGACTCTGGAACTGAATCTTATAAACTAAAAGTAAATAAACAAATCAATTAAAAAAAAAAGTTCCTGTGTTGGGGTGGCTAGGTGGTACAATGAATAGAGCATTGGCCCTGGAGTCAGGAGGACCTGAGTTCAAATCTAGCCTCAGACACTTGACACACTTATTAGCCATATGACTTTGGGCAAGTCACTTAACCCCAACTGCCCTCCAGAAAGCAAAAAAAAAAAAAAAAAAAGTTCCTGTGCCCTTCTACTGACTAAAGTTTGTAATTTTAGGATTATCCTTTCCCCTCAGTCCCCATATACAGTCAGTTGCTGATTCTTACTTATTCTGCCTCCATAAAATATCTCAATGTTAGTTTCCTTCTTTCCTCTCATATAACCTCCTTCTAGTCACCTGGATTCATGATGTTGGCATCATCTCTGACTCTTTCTCCCTTTTCCCCTCAGATATCCAATAATTTGCCAAGTCTTTTCCACTCTACCCCCACAAAGTCCCTCCCATCTATTCTCTTCTATTTACATAGTCTCTAACCAAATTCAGTCCCTCTTCACCTTTCAGTCATTTCCTAATCAGTCTTCCTTCTTCCAGTCTCCCAACTCCCATCACATCCTCCAAATACCTGTCAAATTGATTGACCTAAAATACAGATCTGATGAGGTGAAATTCTACTACTCCCAAATTATCAGTAGTTTTGAGTTATGTTCAGACAAAATTCAAAATCCTTAGCTTTACTCATATCTGTACATCTGATATCCCCCAGTAAGTCAGACTATATGATTTTTGTCCTTGTATCTCCCCAGTACCTAGCACAGTGTCTTACACATAGTAGGCACTTAATAAATATTTGTTGACTTTAATTGAATTGTGGTAGCCAGAGAAGTCAAATAACTTGCCTTGGTTTCTAATAAGTTTCAGAGCCAGTATTCAAACCTTAGTCTTACAATGTCAAATCCAATATCCTTACAACAGTTCAGTAAAACTTCAGCTACCTTGAACACTTAGGGAAGGAGCCAATCTTAGTAGCTGAGAGTTTACCCCTCTTTAAACATCAGAATTTGACCATAACAGTTCTAATAGAAAACTTTGCAAAATATGTTACCTGCTTCCTTAAGACTTTTATTCATTACACAAACCTTAAAAAAAAAATCCTGTATGATAATACAGCGATGCCGTTAAATTTGCCCCATATGGTTATGCTTTTTGAGTTCTCATGTTTGCTTTTCTAATAATTATTTCTTTTTACATGGAATTAAATGGAAATAAATAATGATATAGTCTGAATAAAATCACAAAGTCCCTGCATTGCTGCATCAAGGGGAAAAATCAAATTCTTCATTCAAAACTTTCCGGAATATTTATAGCATATTTTCTGCTTAACATAGTTGGCTCTTATTTTGAAGTACTTAGATTAGTGTTTTAGAAGATCTCTTGGGGAGTTTTCATATATTTTCCCTTGTATTGTTAGTAAGTACATAAATGTAAGATCCTCTTTCTAACTCAGAAAATTTTTACAGATTTCTTTTAATTCTTGTACATTCTTCAGTTTTAATCATTTTCAGTTTGTTTTGCACTTGACATAAAGTAATTTGAAAAATTGCAAAAGTTTTCTCAGGACAGACTACCAAGCCACTAGCAAAATAATAATAATGATAATAAAGTTTCATAGAGTGTTAGAGCTGGAAAAGACCATAAAACCAGATAGTCCACAGTTCCCACATGAGAGATGAAAAAACTGAGTCCCAGAAAGGCCATGACCTAAGCTCAGTGAAATGTCGATGTCATCAGCCTTGAAAAGGCTTTATACATTGAGTTTATGTGAGGGCTTTTAAAAATCTTTAGCTGCAACTGAGTCTTTTATGGTGAAAAGGTAGTCTCCAAATAAGGCAGTTCCACATATTTCTTAAATTTTGAGTAAAATGGGTATTTAAAAAATCAGTTATTTCTGATTTAAGGAAAAAGAACTATTCTAAATATTAAGAAGTTATGAATAAAAGACTGTACATGCCTATGAATGAGATATAGGGTTTCCATTTCAGGAAAAATAATATATATATATACAACTTTGTTTAATAAGTAAGGAGCATGGGGCAGTGAGGTGGCGCAGTGAATAGAGCACTGGCCCTGGAGTTAGGAGGACCTGAGTTCAAATCTGGCCTCAGACACTTAACATTTACTAGCCGTGTGACCTTGGGCAAGTCACTTAACCCCAATTCCCCTGATTTCTCCACTTCAAAAAGCAAAATAAATAAGGACCATGTCATGACTGGGAAACGAGAGTAGTTTCCATAAGCCACACAAAGACCAAATAATAATCATGTCATTTATTGAAAAACTGCTCTGTGCTTAGAATTGACTTATAGGCAGCGAGCAAAATAACATGGAATACATCTCAAACTTATAACCTACTTTGGGAGAGATTAACATACATCAAATAATTAGCAAACAAAATGATGGGGTTAAATTAGATGACCCCAAAGGTCTCTTCCAGCTCTAAATCTTTTATGAACAAGATTCACCATATGATTATTATGGAATACTTTGTGCTTATAAGAAATGATGACAAGATAGTTTCAGAAAAACCTGGGAAGTCTTATATGAACTGATGCAATGTGAAGTGAGAAGAACCAGAACCTTGTACACAGCAACAGCAATATTGTAACAATGATCAACTGTGAAAGACTTAGCTACTGTGGTCAAGACAATGATCCAAGACAAATTTGTAAAAGTATAATTAGGAAATATTTAATAAAATAAATTATATATATATGTATGTATATATGTATTCATTCATTCATTTATTTGTTTGTTTGTTTGTTTTAAAGAACCAGAGGAAAGACTAGAAAAGAATCAGCACAATAGCTTTTTGTAAGAGAAGGGAGTTAGAGCTGGGAGATCTGGATTCAAATTCTGATCCACTACTCACTACCTGTGTGAACTTTTAAGCAAGTCATTCTCTGAGTCTCCTTTTCCCCATCTGTAAAATGCGGAGCGTGAACTAGGTGATGACTAAAGACCATTTTGATTAAATTCTATGATCTTTTGCCTGAATAACTGTCAGAATAGTAACATCCATTCCTGTTGGCTCTACTAAGAGCTCTGAGCAAGTTTTGAATGTGCCAAACAAATAAATAATTTACATTTATATAGTTCTTTAAGGTTTACGGTATACTTTTTTCACAAAACATACATAAGAGCTCAAGTTTGCTTAGACCTTTAGGCTTTCTTCATGCCCTGCCTTCATGTTTTACATTTTGACAACATTTTAAGGTTTACAGAGCACTTTTCTCACAGTGGTCTTCTGAGATAAATGTTTAATTAAAATGATTAGATTGGTCTAGATAAATACTATCACTCCCATTTTAAAGCTGAGGAAATGGGTTCAGAGTGGCTAAGTTCTTATGTCCATATAGCTAGAAAATCTCCAAGTAGATTCTCAAACTCAGATCTTTTGCCAATGATCTTTCTTGCTTCCTTTCTTAAAAGCAATGACATGAATTGGAGGCATTGCTCTTGGCCTACGACCTGATGGCAGAGTAGGCCAAGATGGTGGCCACACTGAACTACAAGGGTGTCAGTGGGGTCACTTGTTTAACCAGTTTGGTCATTTGCTGCCATCTTGATCAACACAATGAAGAGAGCTGTTCTAACTTAGAAGTGAAAGCATTGCCTTAAGTTTGTGATATTTTCATTTCATATTGGTTGCTTGACTTTCTATAGTAGTAGCTTTTATAAGCACTTCATGCTGCTTTCCACCTTAATTTCATCAATAATTCCATTTGTTTATTTTTAGGATACTGATCACTTTTTTATTGCAAAGCTTTGCACATTTTGGTAGTTTTACTGAAATGCTTTATTTTTTATAAGATCAAGAAAACACTAAGCTTGTCCATAGGCATGCACAGATCCTAGTCAAGATAACTTGACATGACCCTTTCATTGACAGAAAAGTCTTCTAATCTGATTAGATACAACCCAGTTCAATCCAATAAGCATTTAATAAGGACTCTCAGCTCTGTCAGATTGTGTTTAACTGAGAGGAAGGGGAAGGGGCTGATAGAAATATACATTCCAGGATATACCAGCAACAGTAGGCCACAATCTATAGGAGCTTGTCCTAACAAAGACTTTTTTCCTGATTAAGGCTTAGAATGCAAACTTTCTCTCCCTCCTTTTGCATTTCCTCTTATTAATGTCTGCCCTTTTTCTGTCTCTGTATAACATTCCCCTTGTATTATCCTGGCTGACATCCTTGCCAACCTTCTTTTGAAGCCTCTGTAAATTTTTATAATCTATTAAATACCAGTTCTGGTTATTAACTTATTTGTTTTTCTCTTTCTTAATATACATATGTATATATAAATGATATAGATAATTTGCCATTTCTTCTATTTAGCCATTCCCTCTTTATCTCATATTTCATCAAGATCATGAGTTTACTCAGTCTGTATATAGTATTTGTGAACTCATCAGTCATCAGCCCTGGGTCCACTTTTCCACTAAGCTTTACCTACTTCTTAAGCTGTAAGCTTCCTTCCAACTCCTTAATTCTCATGAAGAAGTAGGAAAAGTTGCAGTTTTTCTTCATTTCAGCCTTTTCCCTGTTTTCACAAGTTAATTTTCCATTTCTCTTTGTTATGTTTTCATTCTTTTACCTTTCACTTCTGATATTTGTCCTCTTTGGATATTTTGCTGTAATTAATTACAACTGTGTTGGCATTATATGTCAGCACCATGTGCTCACTCCTGTAGGTACCATGAGGGATGTAAATAAAATATAAAATGTATTTCTACCCTCTTGGAAATTAAAGTCCAGTTGGGAAGACAGAACTAAAACAATTAGGGAACAATAGAAATACATAGTCCAGTACTAAATAGTGGTGTGATGTAGCTTATAAATACAATAGGTGTTCAGAGCAGGAAAATACTTGGGCATCTGAGTAATAGGGGAAGGCTTCAAGGCAATAAATTTTATCTGTTTATATATTGTAGGGCAGCTAGGTGGTACAGTGGATAAAACACTGGGCCTGGAGCCAGGAAGACCCGAGTTCAAATACAGCTTCAGACAACTTAATAGCTGCAGGACCCTGGGCAAGTCACTTAATCCTGTTTGCCTCAGTTTCCTCATCTGTAAAATGAGCTGGAGAAAGAAATGACAAAATGGGGTCACAAAGAGTCGGACGCAACTGAAACGTTTCAACAACAACAGGCAGAGGGGAACCAGGGAAGGGAGGAACCCATAGCCCACTAAAAGCAAAATGCAAAGCAAAGAGAAAGGTGGTCAGGTGGATGAATTGATGACAAATAGAGCAGAAAAAGGGATAATTTCATAGGCTGTGGGAAGATCATTGACAATTTCTTTGTAATTTTCTGTTTTGTAAGTTTCCAAGAAAGTTTTTGTCTGTGTTTAAAATGCTTTTCATGCAGTGCCTTTCATTTCATTTAAGGGTTTATCAAAATATTCACCTTCCATCACTTCCCTTATCTGAGGACCCACAAAAATCCCCTCTTTGACTTTAACCTCACTAATTCTTAGAAATTAGTTTTTCAGATGAAGAAAATCTGTGGTTTCATTCCATTCCCTTGACCTCTTCTAGGTCTGAAACTTCCTTTGAAAAATTTTTGTTCATATCCTTTGATTATTTATCTATTGAAGACCTTTTTTTTGTATCTTATTCCGACTTTGTCCCCTCTTACCTAATAATATTCTCCATTTTGCTTCTCGATTGATTTTTATAGTTTCCTTTAATGTCTTGAGTTTTTACTTGTCTGTGTCTTTTTCATGATATTTTTCTGTGTCTGCCACCACTATCAAACGAGTCAGAAGGAAAAACACCCTCATATTATCTTTCTAAGCATCCTTTTAATATCTCCTTTGACACCAAGTTCACTTACATACTCTTCTACACGATGTTTTCCTAAGATGATTTATGGTTTTTTATCAGTGAATGATCTGAAAGACTTTTATTTCAAGTCAATATTTCCTACTATTCAGGTTTTTATAGGTAGACTCCAAAAAGTTGGTATAATATGTCCCTTTTCATTTCTTTCTGACCAAAAACGCGTTGCAAAGATATGAATGAAGCCTACCTCTCTGCTGTTTTCTTCCTTGTATGTTTTTCTAAGGCCTAGCCACTTAGTTTTTCTTTTCCTTTTCTTGTGGGGAATGTGGGGGAGGGAGAATATATGTCAATGAGTCTAATTTTTTCCACCACTATATTTCATATCCATTGTCATGTCACTCCACCTAGTTCTCTTTATAATTTATGAGTCTTGGCTAAACCCACCCTTGGGTTCGTGTGTGTGAGTCTCTGCCCCAGTTAACCAATAGGAGTTAGAGAGTTTTATCAGACTAAAAATTCCTTTCTTCAGTTTATAAGATCCTATCCTATCATTTTCTTCCTCTATCAAAGTTCCCTGACCTCATCTCTCCCCTTATGGGAGCCTGTGATTGTTAGGATTAAATATGCCTGTGTTTCAGCTATGCATTTCCTATACTGTTGAATGAAAGCAATGGGGCTTGCTCATTTTCGATTCCTTAGAAGATCGTGATCTCTATTATGGTCCCTCATCCCTGGGTTCCTTCCTCTTCTAGGTCTGAATCATTTCCCATAAAGCTCTTATCTTTACTGCTCTCTTTAGGATTTTGATTACTCTTTAGGTTCCCTGACTAGAATTGTTCTTTTGGCCTCTCCCTCTACTTCCTCCCCATCACAATGTAAATTCTCTCCCTGGTTAATTTAACTTGCCCTATATCTCTAGCAGGTGCAGGATCCATCTCACTCATTTCTAGCAGTTTGCTCTCCATTCTTTTTCTGTTTTTCTTGTCCCTTTTTTTTGCCTACCTTAAACTTTTCCCTGTCTTGTTTTGCCTTCTTCCTCCAAGACACTTCTTACCTCCACTTTCCTTTAAAAAGATTGGTAGATTTTTATTTAGAATAGTAGAGTTGGAAGGGACCTTAGTGATAGATCATCTAGTCCACCCCCCCACCACCACCAGGGTGAAGTAGTGTGGCCTTTGTGGAGTACACAGAACAAGCTTCTATAGGCACTAATGTGCCTGGCTGAGCTGAGGCCTCTTTCCTCTCTCTTACTTGAAGTATCCCCGCACTGTGGGCTCCTTTTACAATAATAATAGTTGGCATTGAGGTAGAGTATTGAGGTTCACAAAATGCTTTATATACATTATCTCATTTGAGCCCCACAATTCTTATTTTATAATCCCTATTGAATAGAAGTTGTGGTTACTAATTTCCAACATTCTTTGACTTCAGCTTTTTTAATATGCCCATATATTATTTGCCATTTTTAAAATTTAAGCATTCCCCCTTTATCTTATATTTCATCAAGATCATGAGGTTACTGAGTTTGAGTAAAGTAGATACTACAGGTGTTTTTGTCCTTGAGAAAGCCAAGAATTAGGTTCACAAGCCAGTCCCTGAGATCACATATTTAGAACCATCTAGTCCAACACCCTCATTTCACAGATGAAGAAACTGAGACGCTGGGAGGTTAAGTGACTCGCCATGGTCGTAAAACTAGCAAGTATAATCAGAGGAAGGATTTGAACTCCAAACCCAGAACTCCATAGACTCTGCCTATATTGCCTATATATTTCCCTCCTTCCCTAAACTGATCATCATGCTTATTTATTTTGTCTTTTCTTAGATGTAAATCCCCTTCCTAATAGTTACATGTTAACTTTTTGCCATGAATGAGTGGAAAATGTGTTTAAGCCCCTTACAACATACTTCCTGAATGCCACTTCCCCTACTTTCCACAGCTCTAACATTTTACTGGGCACTTGTCAATCAGAAACGCTTTCATGAATCATCCTTGAAATGTATCTTGAAACATTTCTGATGGCTCTTTATACCAGTTCTAACCTATGTGTGTCCAAAGTAGAAAGCGCCTTGTAAAGGGTTATTTCCTAGTTCTCCATGTTACAGTTTCATTGACATGTGTTTTCCTCTTTTCACCACATCCCAAAGCTTCCCATTACTTCTCTAGAAATGTCAACAGTTCCACCATATTGCTCTACCTCAGGCCTGCACAACATACACCACACAAGTTACTGGTGGTCCACCAAAGGATTTCAGGTGACCTGTGAAAAATGTAGGGTTGCCACTGCACACTGTTTGTCTTGTGACTTGCAGCAACCCACTATCATCAGCCTCTCTCCAGTCTAACCTATCTGCTCCCCAAAGAAATTTAGCCTATTTTAATTCTGGCCCCTCCCTACTGCCAAGTTGTACAGGTCTACTCCACCAGCTGCCACCACGCTTTGTTTTCTTGTTGTTCTTTAGTCATTTTCAATCACGTCTGGCTCCTTGTGATCCCACTAGGTCACAATTGGTAAAGATATTGGAGTGGTTTGCCATTTCCTTTTCCAGCTCATTTTACAAATGAGGAAACTGAGGCAAACAGGGTTAAGTGAGTTGCCCAGGATCACATAGCTAGTAAGTATCTGAGGCTGGATATGAATTCAGGCCTTCTTGACTCCAGGCCCAGGTCTCTATCTGCTGTACCACCTAGCTGCTAGCTAGATAGTTAGATATAGCTAAATATAGAGATAAATCATATATTACATATATCATATATATACAAGGGATATACAAAACTAATTAGCTGCCTAACATGTTACAGATTTATCAGCCTTTCCCTGCTTGAAAGAATCAAAACCAAGTATTTCCAACCATACCCTTATTCCACTTTTTAAGAGTATTTCAGAAGTAAATGATACATCTAATTCTTTGAATCTCAGCCCTTTAGTAGGATAATATTCAGCACTTTCATAAGGTTTACAAGGTAACTTGCGTATGTTATGTCATTTGATCTACACAATAATAACATCTATGAGGTAGATGCTGTTTATTTATCATCCCCCCATTTTACAAATGGTAAAACTGAAAATGGGAAGAATTAATTGACTTGCCCAGGGTCACACATCTAGAATGAATCTGAGGCAGGATTCAAACTCAGGTCTTGCTGAATTCAAGTCCAACACTCTACTACAGCATATAACTCAACTTCGCTCTTTCTTGGGTTATTTCAAATAACAGTCTCTAGGGAAGCAGCATCTAGCTCCCCTTCCATATGGAATCCTTGATTTTCTAGTCTAAATGATTCATTTTATGATCTGAGTTGTGTCTAGATGTCCCCAAAGTTCAACTATCACAGCAGTGGTCAGCAAAAAAATCAAGGAAAAAAATTTTTTGACTTGATGTTCATTATAGCCAAACCAATTGTACAAGTATACACAGTCAAAGACTAGGGAAATTCTTGCCCAAAAGAAGGCCTTAAAAGAAAGGGTTCAAAAATATATAAGGTGGTTTTTATGCTTTCCATAAAAAAATCCTAAATATCACATTTGGTACAAGTTATTGCCTTGATTATTTCTCCCCTATTACCCTCCCCAACTCAACTCCCCCCCTCCCCATCCCAGGGAATAAAGCATTAGATAAGTTGGGAATGGATGCCTTGGATTCTCAGAAGAGGCCCAAGGCACCTGCCATGTGTATGTAGTGACTATGTCTGAGGAACACTGGTCTTTATTGCATTTATTCCTTTGTGAATTGAACCAAAACAGCTGCTCGTTCTTTTAAAAACTAAGTTAATATAGCCAACATTAATTAGGCACCTACTATACACAGGGTATACTGTACAATACAATACAAAACACACAAACCAGCACTGTGAAAGGATGTTAGAAAATCACTCTAGCAGATTCCATGGACAGGTGTTTTCCTATTTGCACAACTTGTTTGGGTCCCATAGGGAGTGGTTTCCAGTTCTCTTACCAGCTCACACAGCTGTTACCTGAGGAAACAAAACCCCAGCTTTATGAAAGTTGGGAAGATGAGCTCCAAGGATCTATTAATTTTATGTCTCTTTCTTTCTAACAGAGAAGTAAGAAAGAAAAAAAGGCTTCAGAAGAGTGAGGTGACAGGATCCAAACTAAGTGAAACGGCTCTCCATCCTTCAGAAATTCCAGACATGAATGCTCAGGTAGAAGGTGAATCCAGACCCGTTCTTAGAGCAGAAGCAAAGAAGAGCCCCAAAAGAACCGTAATCCCCTCAACGATGGCCAAGGAAATCAATGGGGCCTTGGAGTCTGACAGTTTGAAGCCCGTGTAATAATGGTAGTCCAGCTCTCGGTACTTAGCGATTGCATCAGGATTGCTCCTGTCAGCAAATCAGTAAAGAATAATATCACTGCTATTCACCAGACACAAAGGGAAAAAACGATTTATATCGATAGGGGTAAATGTTATTTAATGATTCTATAGATTTGCACAGGCCAGTTCGTAAGATGCACCGCAGGCTGTGACGAGTCCCCTTTGGAATTTAACACTTTTTTTATAAATACATAATATTATAAAATTGTGTATTTGAAATTCCTAAGGCATTAAAAGCAAGAAAACTATTTAAAGGAAATGTGCACTTTTGAGTGTTACCTTTTTATATTTGTTTTAAAGGAAGATATGTTTACTTTGTAAACACAAACTAAAAAAAATTGTAACATTCATTTGTTTTGGCTGACCTTGCAGTAACGTTCTAGACTCATTCAGTTGCTGAAAATGTTTAATTTTCAAGTATGTGAAGGCTATATAGACTTGTCGAGTGATATTAATTTTAATCTTAATATTTTCATTATTTTATTGCATTATTACTTATAAGAATAATGGTTTCAGTAATATATCATTAAATATCTTATTTTGATATTAACCAGTTACATTATTTTTCTTTTTCTTTTTTTTTTACCAGCAGACTTTTTTCTTGAGAAAATGAGTCTGCCAGGAAAATTTTTAAGCCCAGTTTTCCCCCCAAAAGTACAAAAATATATATAAAATTAGAAGAACGTATTTGGTACACCAGACAATTGATTCCATGAAACAAAGAAGTGAGAAAAACAGTTCTGGGCATTGAGGTGTAAAATTTGCCCAGACGTGAACCACTACATACAATCTAATCTAGTAAACACAGTCAGCTCTCGGATCCCCGCACATGTTTGCGAAGCATGGAAGTGGGCAAACATGTCTCTGCTCTGCAGGACTCTTTAAAAACAAAGCCATTTTTCTTTAGCGCCGAGTGGCTCTGACTACTCCTAAGCCTCTCAGCTGTCAGAGCTGAAGCCTATTCTGGTTTGTGCAAAGATTGTGCTGTTCTCTCTATTACTTGTGCACATTTCAGGAAGAACTTAGATCCATTCAGGTCCAAAGGCCTCTGATGTTAAGGCTCTCTCATATATTTAACCTATAAGCATATCCTATAAGGTATTTTAAAATAATTTTACATCCCAGAATTTCAGGGCAGTTCACAGTCGAAGGCTGTCTATTGTGACTCTGCTGATTTTTTTTTTTAATTAACATCAACTCTTGACTATTTAACAAGTTTAAAAATGAGACAAGTGACATCAGCCTCTCCACTGACAGAGCCCTGAGCCTTTGCCAGGCTCTCAGGACTTTATGCACTGTACTCCTGCTGAAAAGTACTGTAAAATGGCATTTTGTATTATGTCTACTGAAGACAAATAACACTTGAGTTAAACGCCATGGAGAGTTGGTCCTAATCAAAGGCACAACTCCCCTTTTCATGCTAGCAGACGCAGGCTCCGATTATGTTCAAGGCTCTGAAGCTGAATTAAACAGCTTTGCCACACTTTCCAGAAAAGGGAATAGCAGGAACTAGGCCTTCTGAGGCACAAATCCAAATGATAATTAAGGGGAGAAATAAGATAAGAGAATGCATTTGGAGTGTAATAAATATGGCACCAGAGATATTCTTAGCAACAAACATTTTATATGTGTTTCATCTTCATACTAAAAATGTTGACTTTTATAATGTCTTTTGTTGGTTTGTTTGTTCTCTGCTTAGAAGGTAGGCTTTGGCACTATTCTGTCCAGTCTCCTCCAAACTGTGGCTCCTCAATCATTTGGTCTACAATTGTTAAGCCTTCTTATAAAGAAAAGGATTTGTTCAATATTGGAGTTTTCTAGGGAGGCAGCCAATATTGCTGATTTTAGAGTCTCAGTTCCTGACTTTGCTACTCCTACTTGTCTGATCCTTACTACATCTCCATCTTCTCATCTGTAAAATAAGGTTGGACTAAATTTCCTACTGACTCTTGCTCCATGATCCTATGAAGTTGTATTGAACAGTTTCTTTTCTTAAGATTCTTGTTAGACTAAAGAATAAAATCAGGTGTTTTAAAAGGATTGAAAAAATGAAATATTCCATAAGATTAATGAATAGATGGAGCAGCTAGGTGACACAGTAAATAGAGCACCAGTGCTGGAGTCAGGAAGACCTGAGTTCAAATCCAGCTGTGTGACCTTGAGCAAGTCACTTAATCCCAATTGCCCTGCCCTTCCCCCTCCAAAAAGAAAAAAAAATATATTAAAGAATAGACATTGAGCTCTCACAATGTGAAATTATTTTTTTTAAATTACACTAATATGATAGACTTTGGAAATCCTGTGTATTTGACCCTTTCCATTATTATGGCCATTATTAGCTATTTCCATGCTCTTCCATAATTATTTAATTAAAAATTAGATCAATAACCTTGATTTTATTTTTCAGTAATCTTAGGGAAAAAATCAAATGCAGATATCCCATCCTCCTAGGAAGTCAGTGTGGAGTACTGAGTATATTGTACAGAGTTTATCATCATATGGCATCATTTGAAATTTAAGGGTTATTGGACGACTGAGTGCTCAAAAATTAATTGAAAGGATTGAGAAGGAAGGAAATTGAGGAATCCTTTAGCAGGATTCTATGGCCTATAACAGTATACGTATACCCAAGATTTCTTATAGATGTTTGATCTGATAAGGTGTTTTTTAATTCATGGGAAAATTTTTAAATTCTCTCAGTTTGGGGAGCCACATCCTTGCGGATGATAACTGCCTAGTTAGAACTTAAGGAAATGAAAAGTTCCCTCTAGATCTAAAACTGGGCTGTTTTTATCTTCTTAAGTGTTTATGCACACTCCTGGTATAATAAAAATTCTTAGTGAATACATTTCTTAGTGAAAAGATAAGTCTAAAGTATATTTCCCTTCCCCCCCAACCTTTTCAATGAATACCTTCTGAAAAACACAAACTAATAGCTACCTGACTTCCATGTTAACCCCCCTCAGAGAGTAGGCACCGTGTCTGAGCAGCCTTGAAGGTCACAGACACTTTGTTTTTGTTGTTGTTGATGCTAATGGAAACAGTGACAACCAAAGTAACATTTCAAGTGACACAGTTATGCTTGCCTTTGACAGCATCAGGGGAGTAGAAATACATATATAAAGACAGACTATTTAAGGCACCTTGACCTTTAAGCTGCAAGTATTTCAGTAGAATGAAGTGTCTGTTTATGGAAGAAGGCTGGACACGGCTGTAAATTTCCTACGCATCTATTTTTGATACATCTTCACTCCTTTATTTCTTCTGACTATATTAACTTTAGAGAATGTTATTGTCCTTTTTTGAGAGTCTGTGGAGTTGTAGAAAACTACCTAAAACACAAAGGAGAGAAGCCCATCTCTTTCATTCTTCTTTAATTATCCCATATCTTTTGCCCCTCGTGTTACTTTAAAGTACATCTAGGACATTTGTAGTAATGTTTGGTTCAAGAGGCAAAAGCAAACTAATCACAGTCAAATAAAGGATAATGGAAACACAAGGGACAATGACAATCAGAAGCTTCTGTGGGCTAGTGAACTAACTCTACCGATAGACCCAATTGTCTCCTGGAGAATTGAATGTCAGGATCATTTAGGGTTCACAATGGGCGGCCACTACAAGAGCAGACAGCCCCGAGAAATCGCAGGCAAGAGAGCCATTCTTCAGAGACCCTGGATGCAAACTTGATAATGAGGCGCTTCATTCATCACATCTTTCTGCTCTAATTACTCAGGTGAATAGGAAATACTTAATGGAAGAAGGGAAATGGGCCAGAGCAAAAACACTTGTTTTGTAAACACAAAGAATACTTTTATTCTAATGATTCTCTTCTGGCTTACTGCAAACATATATGTCATAAACTGCATTTTCAAAAGTTCCTTCTCTTAATTTATGCTAAAAAGCCCTTAATATATTGAGGCTTTAAACGCCGCTGATAGATTTTTTTTTCATCATCTTAAAATAGTTGGAAAATATAATTTTGCTTGAAAATTTTATAGCTTTAATTCCCAACTTTGAACTTCAATAAAAACGAAAAATTATTTTTTGTATAACACATGTTATCTATCAGTTATGTAGCACCAATATAGTTATGTGTCTAATTAGCTTCCTGCTAGCATCAAACTGATTTTTGTTTTTGCTTGCCCTAATTATTTCTAACATAATTAAAGTATGGCATAGTAAGATAGTTTTGAATTTTGGAATGAGAGAATTCCATTCAAATTCATGCTTTGATACTAGCTGTGTGGCCTTGAGCAAGTCACTTAACCTCTTGGGGCTTTAGTTACATCCTCCATAAAATAAGGGGGTCAAATTAGAGGATCTTAGAGTCCATTTGAGCTTTAAACCCAAGATCCTCTGGCTATGGTATTGAAGTATTATTTTTCCAACATCAGCAATCTTTTCAGTGGCTGACAAGTGAAGGAGCCTGAACTTAAATATTTCAGGGCAAGAGTTAATTTATAGGTTTGTTTAATCACCATTTAACACTTACTAAAAGCTATGAAACTTCTCTTAGACGTGTGTGTGTGTGTGTGTGTGTGTGTGTGTATGTTCAGGAATGGTTAAGAACATGGGCGGAAACACATTATTAACTAAAGGTCTATCTCTTAAAATTATGTTGTTTAAAATTGGCATGATTTAAAATAAACACAATTCCAAGATATAATCAAAGATTAAGAAAAAGAAAGCAAGTTAAAGAAAATATTAATTTGTTGTCAGAACTAAAATGGGTAACTGAAGCTTGTGAAAAGTGGTTACAAGACAAAAGGAAGAAGGTTCCCTGGAGAAAAGTCTGAGAGCTTCAGTTGAGTTTTTCAGTATTTTGAGACCAAATTCAGTAGGTTGGGTTTTTTTTTTCATTTTCCATATCCACAAGCTTTGTAATCTTGGTGATTTCATATCTAGTTGCTTCACATAACCTACTTTTTAAAAATTCACCTTTTTTCTTCTTAATTCAAATGCATGCAGCTCAACCACAGTATATACATATATTATGTATGTATATGTGTAATTTTTTTTTTTGCCCATCCTATACATTCTACAGAAGCTAGTATTCAGTGGTATCTGCAGATGGAAGCTTCAGCAGCTCAAGAATTCCAAAGTGGTAAAGAAATATCAGTAAAATCTATGCACTGAAAGAACATCACATTCTTATTACACTTATCACATGCGCAGGCAGAGAGTATAATAAACTAGTCTGTAGCAGCTGTAAATTTCTGAGGATTTATCTAACCACAAATACATTGAAATGGGGAAATGAGGCTATATTAAACTGCAAGATGCTACTGGAGCTTTGCCACTCTTGCAACATCCTGTCATTAATTTATGATGACAGGTCTGGCAAACTGAAACCCCCAATACACTTGCGACAGACTGTTATGCTGCAGCTCCTGTCGAGCTCTGCAGTCCCACAGAATTCAGGGAGATTTTTCCTAATGTGTGGATCTGGTTTTTAAATTAGGGTACAAGATGACTAATGACCAATCATCTCATGCTCCAGCTCATAAATAGCAAAGTCCAAGGTATGGAAAGGATAGTAGACTGAGGCACTGAAGCAGCCCCTTCCTCTTGGATTGACATTATGATCCTGAAGTTGGAGAATCCTGGATCAGTCAATAACACAGCCTATCACATTTGCAAAAGCTCCCTGAACCTGCCCTTCCCCTCCTTTTTTTTTTTTAGCTTAATGTACTGAATTTCTCTGCTGGAAGGTTTTTAAAACAAATTGCCAGTTGAACAGACATATTATAAATAAGTTCTTCCTCATCAGTGTGCCTTGATCTTTTGAAAATTAGGATTCCGTGGACATGAAATGTCCATCACATGCAATGAGAGTCAGCATGGCATTAGAGATAGAATGAAGGACTTGTTAGCAAGAAAGACCTGAACTCAAATTCTACCTTGGGCACTAGCTATATGGCCACAGGCAAATCATATGACCTGTCTGAGTCTTAGGCAGTTCTAAAAGTTAGGATTGAATTGCTACCTATATTGGTAAAGGAATTTCTCACACCAAATGAAATCACAGATCTTTGATGTACTAATAACACAATTTACTACTGTATTATGTGCTTGGGAAATACAAAGAAAGCGTAGGCAAGAAACTAAGCTTCCAGGGGGTAATAGGACATCTCCTACAACACAGAATGTAAATGTCTAAGAGATTAAGGCACTCTGATATCAGATAATGAAGAGATTACTTCTAGTTTGAGGGAAGTGGCATTGATCTGGGCCTTGAAGGATTGGTTAGAAGGGTGTCAATAAGTAGGAAATGAGAGGATGTTTTAGGCAAAAAGAACAGTATGCAGAGAATATGTTGTACACCAATCTAGTGGGCACATAAGGCATAAAAGGGAGAGTAAGATGAGAAAGAATGTAGCTGGAGCCAGACTAGTTTGACTTCAGTGCCAGATGTGTACATTATTCAATCAGCCGATGTTGAGCAAAAGTTGGTGAATGAATGGGACCTCAAGAGATACACGAGGGCCAAAACATCGGAGCCTCAGAGAATGGATAATGTTAAAGAGGCAAGAGAAGCAAGAGATCATAGTGTCATTATTAAAGTACTCTGGGGAGGGTGAAGCACTAATGCCATGAACCAAAATGGAGAGCAGCATGAAAAAAAAACAGTTGAGACGGTGAACATGCCAATCAAGCCCTACTGCAACATCAGAAATCCATTTATAGAGTCTTGGCTTTATTTGGAAATACCTTCCACAATTGCATTAAATCAATAGTAATATTTTTTTAAAAAAAGAACTTTAAAAAAGGAAACCTGCAGCCTCAAGGCCACATGTGGCCCTCTAGGTATTCAAGGGTGGCCTTTTGACCCAATCCAAACTTCACAGAACAAATCCCTTTAATACATTTTTCCATCATAGTGAAAAGATGATGGAATGATACTTTATTCTAACTTAGCGCTTCCTGTTTGGTATTCCCCAAGTACTTAAGAATTGACTTAGACAGTCTAAGGCCCCTTCAGGCTACCAATTCTGAGTAACATCACCCAAGCAAGAATTTATATACCCAAGATATGGGAACTAGTATCCTTCTTCCTGAATCTTATTCCCCAACCATCTGTTTAGGACACACCTAAGTGAGATATGCAGCTCTGACCCAACTGATTAACAAAGCTTGGAATTGTGCTGACAATTCATACTGACTTCTTCAACTTCATCCATCCATCCTCAGAGCATATGACCAGGACCTAAAAGTCTTTGTTAGAAAAAAGTGGCTGCAGGAGGCAATGTAAGGATAGGTGGCATGGTGCAGTGGATAGCACACTGAAGTCAGAAAAAATTGAGTTCAAATCCTGTTCAGACCTGATTTCAAATCCTGCCATGTGACCTCCCCCACCTGAGGAAGTCACTTCTCTCTAGGCCTCAGTGGTAAAGGTTCCTCAATGGTAAAATGGAGGGTTTTGCACTTGGTTACTTCTAAAGTCCCTTCTGTCCCTGAATTGTTTTGCCAAGTGATTTCAAAGTCTTAGCAAACAGTAGATAATGTCTGCATTTGACAATTCCATTTCAATTAGGTCGTCTATAATATTGACCATGAGGGCTCTGTCTTTTTTTTCCGTTGTTCCCTCAAATGGAAAAGTTTATCACATTGGAGTTCCAGTCATTCTGTAACATGCATATGATAGTTAATTTAATTAAACTATTATGTTGACAAAGGCAAAATATTTTAGCTTAAAAAACCAGAGGCAGTGTGGGGCAGTAGAAGGAACCCTGTTTGTTATTGTGCAACAACTTTTTGTGACCCCGTTTGGGGTTTTCTTGGCAAAGATACTGAAGCAATTTTGCCATTTCTTTCTCCAGTTCATTTTATAGATGAAGGAAGTGACTTGTCCAGGGTCACATAGCTACTGAATGTCTAGAAGTCACATTTGAACTCAAATCCAGGGATAGTACTCTATCCATCTAGCTGCAGTCAAAGGAACCATGTTCAAATCTTGCCTCTGACACTACCAGCGTAACCAAGCAAGTTGTTTAATGACTTCAGGACTCCCTTTTTTCTGTAAAATGAAAGGGTTGGACTAGTTGGCATCTGAGGGCCCTTCCAACTCTGGATCTACAATCCCACTTGTTTTAACACAATAATACCTTATATGTCTAAAGTGCTTTTTTGAGCACTTTTTTGAAAGCATTTCTTTATAAAATATCACATTTGGTCCTCACTGAATTGGCAGAAGTCAATAATATCTCACTTAGTTGTGTTGACATCAAGCAAGCAATCAATGAGTGTTTATTGAGTGCCCACTATGGATCAAGCCATGTGCCGTACACTAAAGATACAGAAAACAAAATGAGGCCCTCCCCTCGAGGAGCTTCTATTCTACTAGGGGGACTCAGCATATTTATAAAGGAATAAATACAAGATACACACAGAACAAATACAGTGATTGGCAACAGGATAGGGAGGGGGTGGTGTTGACAACCAAATCAGAAAAGGGACGTTAAAGAAGGTGGGACCTGAGCTGAGCCTTAAAGGGAATTAGGGACTCTAGGAGACAGAGGTAAAGAGGGACAGAATTCCAGGTATAGGAGACAGGCAGGAGACAGAATGTTTTGTATGAAGAACAACAAGTATTACACTTTGAGTACATGATGGAGAATCATAGTCTAGAGCTGTACTGTGAAGGGTTTTAAATGCCAACAGAAGAGTTTGTATTTGGTCCAAAAGTCAACATAGAATCACCTGAAACTTTTCAAGCAGGAGTTTGATGAAGTCTAAACCAAACTTTAGGAATATCAAATTGGCAGTTCTGTGAAAAACAGACTGGACAGGGGAGAGTCAGAATTCAGGAAGACCAATTAGTAGGCTGTTCCAATAAACCAAGAGTTATTGGAGTCCTGGACTATATATAGTGGTCATGTGAGTGAAGGGAGGGGAACAGATGTCAGAGATGCTGAGGAGGTAGAGTCAAGACTTTCATAGAGAAGAATAATGGAGTTCATAGAGGTTAATTGTCAATGTCACCCTATTAAATAAGGCAAAGCTAGTACAAGAACTCTGGCTCAGCTGCCAATCCAGCACTTTTTTTTGAGATTCACTTCCTTCATGAATGGCATAATGAAAACTAAAATATCTAGCATGTGTATAAAATGAGAGATCAAGTACTTAGCCTTTTTATAATTATACTTCAGATCCATCTATTAAAAGGATGCCCCCATATTTATTACAGCTCAATATTTGAATTCATAATAAAAGAGATGTGCTACTTTTCATTACAGGATCTTAATATTTACTTACAGGTTAAATATTTATTTTGAATAATAATTTGGCTTTGGGTCAAAATTAAAACCATGCACAAATCTAAAATCAGTATGGTTTAAAGAGCCTCCCAGAGGGGATTTTTCCCAAGTCATAGTGAGAGTCAATAGACCCACAATTGGGAAATGCTTCCCACATGTAGGGAAAGCATTTCTAAAGCTGCCTACATATTGTTCAAATAATCAAATATAGTAAACCTTTTACCGGTAGGCAGCTAATTCTCATTTGGTGGGAAACTTCCATTTCCTAGCTTAGCCATTCAGCCCTGAAGCATGTGTCCATTTTGTGAATATGAACTTCCCTTAACAAATCAGAAGTAGTAGAAGTCTGCATGGAGCCTAAAATGGAGGGGAATTTTTGTGACACCACTACTCTACTGAGTCCATCGGTCATTCAGAGAGTATTTACTGAGTACTCTTAACTGTGATTAGAATGATTCCCCTCAGACTAGTAGAATAGAAGCTCCTTAAAGGCAGGCCCTTCTTTTTTACTTTTTCATTTTCATTTTGTCTTTGTAATCCCTTCAGCTAACACAATGCCTCACACGGGTTGTGTGGTTTGTCTTTCATTCTCAAAGAGGACCATAACATCGTGGAGATGATGCCATGACTTGCAAGTGAACTGGATCCAAGTGAACAAAGCTGTGCAAAATCACCAACCTCACTTTCTCCTCCGGAGTCTAGGTTCAGTGGCCAGATATAGCTCAGGATGACTGGAGATGATCCAGCTACATAGTGCCTAATATGTAGTACAAACCCAAGAAATGTTTGTTGAATTTATTTCTTGAATTCTCACACAGTTGGCTATTGTCTCAGTCACAGATACCCAATATAGACAGGCAGCCTCTGAGAGTACTACTGTTCATGTTTACCATTCATTACCTCATGCCCCTTTTTTTCTTTTCTCTTTTTAAAATTCTCTTTTTTCTCCTACTCTCTCACTTGCTCCTTCACCCACTCTTTAATTTGTTGTTAGCTTCTAATGTCATCCAGTGTTGAAGACATTACTGACCCAAGTTATTCAAAAGTTCATTTCTCTTACATGTCTCGGATCCCAGTAGAAGAATCTTCTGTATAACCAAATCAAGAAGTGGAGTATTGGTGTGATTTATGAACACACCTAACTTGTCCACTTAAAATATTCTAAATACTGTATTATTTATCCAAAACATTGTACTAAAAGGTAGGGGCCATTGTCTTTGATTGTCTTCAATTTTGTTATTTAAGAGGCAAATCCTCTACCAGATTAAAAAAGATTTGCATAATATTTTGCATGTCCATTGATCTGAGGATAAACTCCCTGAAAAGCCTTCCAAATATCTGTATATTTGAACATCAAGTTAAACTGTAAATTTGATATGCTGATCATTATTTTCCTTCTCAGTTTCCACAGTTTTCCAGGGAGATGGCAAGAGTTGAAATAACATCTCAAAAGTCCCCTGATTCCCAAACAAAAAACAATCCCACTCCAGTTGTTAAAATATGGGGCATCCCATTTTAAAGATTGAAGAGGCTTTATGTCATGTATTTTCATGCCATTAAATGGTTCCAATCATTTTCATCACCTGCTATCTTTATCATCTAAAAATACTCTGAAAAGGTTTTGTCAGCTTCAAACAACTCTTTGTTCAACAAGCAAAATACAGCATACAGCCTGAGCAGTGTTTATGTGAAGTGTTTCAGAAACACCGGAAACCTCCAGGCCAGGAGTGTACCAAGCCATTGGCAGAAGTGAATGACTTGACTTGAGAGATGTAGTTTTGTTTCATTTGACAGGGGCTCAGCTCAGGAAAATTACCCTCATTTTCATGACATTTTGACTGCACTTAGATCTTTATGTGGAACTGAGAAGAGGCTTTACTTGAACATTTTTTTATCTTTTTTTTTTCCTTGATTCACTTTCAACGTTTTTCCTCATAATTCTTGGGGATTAGACTGATGTCTCAGGGATGGTATAAATGTACTCTCAACACACTGACTTTTGAATAAGGATGTGATAGGGGCAACCTCAGTGTGATGCTGGGTGTATCTATGTAGCATAAGGTGAACTGGAGTTTGGGCAGGGATCCAGTTATTTCAATCACTATATACAGACAAGCCATTTCATCCAGGTCAATAAATAAATCCATTTAATCATCTCCTCCTGCCATCTACATTGCTCATACGAAGCAAGAAGTTCTCAGGTCTCTGCTTTCTTTTGTGCTTGCTAGACACAGTCATAATATGCTGTTTCTCCTAAATGACATTCATTCTTATCTCCATCCTAAGAGACTACAAGGTGTGAGGATAGGGCATTGGACTTGGAGTCCAGTTTCCTGGGTTCATATTCTCCCTCAGAGCTTACTAAATGATTCTTGGGAATTCACTTAACCCCTTACTTCAGTTTCTGCATCTGTAATAGGAGGGGGTTAGACTCATTGGCTTCCAATGTCCTCTTCTAGGTTGAAATCTATGCTCCTATGTTCCTCCATGGCTTTGCCCATGCAGTGCTTGGAATCCTTGGAATGCTCTCTCTGCTTAAAACATCTAGCCTCCTTCAGGGTTCCATCCAAGCGCTGCCTGCTGTAAGACCTTTCCTGATTCCCTAACTTGTTAGTTGTCCGAATCCCTAACCCCTCCCCCTACAATAACAGTGTATTTATGTCACATATATTTTGTATTTGTTTACATTCAAGTATATTGTCTCTTAGAATGTAAGCTCTTGGAGAGAAGGAATTGTTTCATTTTTGTCCCAGTAAAAAGTAGCAGTGAGTAGCATAGTGCTGTTCATTAAAGTTCATTACTTCAGAATGTAATCCTACTGAAATGTGAATTAGAATAAATGGCCTCTGAGGTCTCTTCCAATTATTGAGATTCTGTGATAAAAGGAACAAGGTCAAAGAACTGGAGATGAAGGAGGTGCCCATTAATTGGGGCATGGTTTAATGAATTATGACATATGAGGCTGCTAGGTGGCACAGTGAATAGAACACTGGCCCTGGAATCAGGAGGACCTGAGTTCAAATCCAGCCTCAGACACTTAACACTTACTAGCCATGTGACCTTGGGCAAGTCACTTAACCCTAATTGCCCTGCCCTCTCCCCTCACCCAAAAAAAGCAAAAAAAACAAAACAAAACAAAGCATGGCATATGAATATAATAGAATGTTACTGTGCCATAAGAAATAATAAAATGGACAGTTTCAGGGAAGTTTGGGAAGACATATAAAGTTAGCAGAACCAGGAGAACAATTTATACAATAACAAAAACATTATTAAAAGAAACAATTTTACAGGATTTAAGAACTCTAAACAACACAATGACCAAGCCTGATTCTAGAGAATTGATGATATTACCTACCTACTGAGAAGGGTGAGTGACCCAAAATACAAAATAAGATTTTGATACAACTATGGCAGAAATTTGTTTTGCTTGACTATACATGCTTGTTACAAGGACTTTGTCTTTCTTTTTTTTTCTTTTCTTTTTTCTATTATGGGGGAAAGGATGGAGGGAGAGAGCATAGACATAGGGTAGCCAAAAAAAGGGAGAATATCTTTTTAAATGCATAGAAGAGAAAAGAAGGAAGGCCCAGAAGGATGACAGATAAGTAGGATAGCTTTGAAAGTTGTATGTTAAATTTGCTATATTTAAAGAAGTCATACAGAATAGAAATCTACAGGTTCACATACAATCCATATATATGTGTCTATGTATATATATATAGATATATGTAAGTATATGTATATATACAGAAATGCCTAATTTGGGATTTGTTAAGTTTAGAATAAAAAGAAGGAAGAAAAAAAAGTAATGAAGTATCAGTGATTAGAGAGGGCTAATAAGCTTAAACTTTATTCAATAAGTAGTACAGAATCTTGATCAATTTTGAGCAGAAGAATGACCTGTTCAGATACATATATAAAGAAATTTGTAAAGATACATATATACAGATACATATATAAAGAAATATGTAAAGATACATATATAAAGAAATCCCAATAGCTCTGGCAGCAGTGAAAACCCCAGTGATTTGGGACAGAGCTTTGCCCTCTGGAAGCAGAGTTCCATAGAGCTAAAAAATCAAGTAATTGACTGGCAACAACATGAGCAGGCAAAGGAAGCAAAGTAAGAACAACAACCGAACTCTAGATTCCTTCTTTGGGGACAAAAAAGATCAAAGAATGGAACAGGAGGAAGACAACACAGTCAGAACTCCCAC
>CM053584.1:294812497-294835196 GCA_028627135.1 Pseudochirops cupreus
TTGCCTTTTCTATATGAGATGATTAACCCCATTCTGTCTCTCCCTGTCTCCTCTCATTCTAATCCTCTCCCACCTCAGAATTTCACCTTTTAGAGTATTGTCCCTTCCTATTCAATCAATCTTGTGCCCTCTATGTACTCATATATACACATAATCAGATATATATTCATACGCATATATAAGCATATATAAGAATATAAGTATTCTTTCAAGTTCTATTTTGCCCTCTGGTTCTACCCAATTCCCAATCTAAAAGAAGAGTCCTGAGTCCTGTAGCAAGGTTCTATCTCTACTTCAGAATCCTAGGAATACTCCCAAAGAGTAGGGAGCAATTCTTCAATGCCATTTGCTTGAGACCTCACTGTTAGCTTCTCTCCTCCTGGTTCTACCCCTGATGATCAGTTGAGAATAATTTTTGCCAGTCAGTTTTAACTAGCTTTCAAAAAGGAGTATTTACTAAGGTATCATAGGAAGAACTGGTGGCACAAAACATCCCTGTTTTCCCCACCATAATCTCTGACATATTTTCCTACAAGTACAGAGTCTAAGGGAAAGTGAGTTCAAGCTTAGCACATGTGGCAAAAGGAGTAATACCTCCCAGCTGCTGGGAGTTCTTTTCTCCCATTATAGGGTGCCAAAGAACTTCTCCTTAGAGAAGTTGTTTCTTTAACTGGGATGTTTGTAAAACTATGAGTCTATATCTTGTATAGCAGTATAGGCGCTGCTGTGAGCTAATCTGGAAATGCCTCTAGGACACCAATGAGAAGATAGTCCAATATCCTCCATACCTTTCAAAGCTTACAAAGTATTCTCCTAGCCAAAGATAAGAGAGCTAGCTGGGAGAAGACCTAGGCCAAATTCAAAGATGAGGCATCTCCTTCCCCTCATGGCCCAAACTGTAGCAGTTCCTATCTAAGGGCTTCACTGGAATGAAGTTCTAAATTAGTTTGATAATTTATAAATGACCTTTGGGGTATCATCATATTTCTTAGTCTGCACAATGTCATCCCAATTCCAAAGGTTTTTTTTAAATATTTGATCCAAAGGCTATAATTGAGATTGAATTTTTCATTTACTTTATGTGAGATGGGATGACTTGATTGAGTAAATCAATCAACCCCAGCAATATACATAGAAGATAATAGAAGGAAGCTCATCAGGAATGACAAATGCATGACAGCCTAGAATATTAAGTAATCAATATTTGAAGTACTTTCAGTTTTATCTATAAATGTACAGTCTGGGCATAATTAAGGCAATCAACAAGCATTTCATCAATACCTACTATGTGCCAGATTTTATGCTGGGATCTAGGGATATAAAAAGAAAAAAAAAGAGAAACAGTAGTTCTCTTCAAGGTAGAAAATGATCAATTTCAATTAGATCTCAACACAAACTTCCCACAGATTCATTTTCATTTTTCTCCATTAATGCTTTTTGTTGTAATATATTATTCAAAATATTTTGTCATCTACATCCATAACATTTTCTAAATATACCCATATAATGTTGCTTTTGGATGCTGTTTCTTTGAGACATGAGAGCAATTGTTTGCTGGCTGAGGTGATTTCTTGGCTTCACTGTGGCAATTATTTAAAATGGTTTAAATTATTAAAGAAATGGTGATAAGAGGCAATGCCTTTCCTTTATTAATTTCCCATTTTTCTGAGCCATTTGTTATGTGTGTGTAATCTTACTATATACATACATACATATACAAAACAAAGGCAGGATTTGTTATATATGTGTATATACACACACATACACAGGCATATAAAACAAAGGTCAGGCTTGATATATACATTTTATGTGTGTGTTGTATGTGTGTATGTATTTGTAGTATTACATATATGGCATACATTTAAAAAGTAATATCCAGAATGTTTGTCAGTATCTGGTATATCCAAATTGCACATAATAATAGTACTTGGTTTCTCTTCTTTGCATGCCTCAAAATTATGATAAAATGCTTATTTAGTAGACTAATATTTGGATTGTATTTCAGAGAAATTAAAGAAGTTTTCTGATTTGCGTTGTAAGTAATAGCAGTGACTCTCTTGTCAAGAGGGGAATTTTTAAAAAAATCCTGAAATGCAAATTTTGCCAATGGCTAATTTTTTTTCCCCAGTAGAAACTCAATATACAATTCTGTTTTGTTTTACCTCTCTTCTTGATCCATTTATTTTAGCTTGCAGCTGAGTAAAAATTTTCCCTGGCATGAGATAAAACATTCCTACCAACAATGTTGACAGGTAAATGTGTTGAGGCTGCTTGAATGACTAATGTGGGGTGGGGTTCACAACTCTTGAGAAAAGCTATTAAGTTGATGATTTTGATACTTCAAGTCCCATAGGACTAAATATTATCATAAAGATGAATGAATGAATTCTGGTTGAAAATAAGTGTTACTACAAGAGAGGTCAAGGGAAGAGAAAGCTTTCAGCAACTTCTGTTACCACTGTAGTTTGAGACTTGCCAACAGAAACTGAAGGAGAGGGCATTAGAGTATTTTATATGCTTCCTTTTACCCAAAAAAAGAAAACTTTTTTAAAAAGAGGCAAAAACAATATGATGGTGCCTCATATCATTATCATAATATCATTTGGATAAAATTTTCTATCTTTTCCTGGGCAAACAAACTTTATAGTTACCTACCTATTTATTAGAGAGGCATCTTAGTGTAGTAAAGGTGAAGTCAGAGGACCTGGGTTCAAATCCAGGGGCTGTCACTGGCTTGGGTAAGTCACTTAACAACTCTAGATTCCCTTGTTTGTAAATGAAGAAGCTGAACTAGATAAATCTCTAGTTCTTTCTAGTTCTGAACCTATGATTCTGTGGAAGGAAACATTTTATGGATAATCTGAATCTGGGGAAAATGCCAAAATCACTAATATTTGTTGCCAAGAAGCAACATGACACAGTGAGTTTCAGCTAGGTGTTGCAGTGTACAAAGTGCTGGACTTGGAATCAGGAAGACTTAAGTTTAAAACTAGCCTCAGACACTCCTATTATGACCCTGGGCAAGTCTCTGCCTCAGTTTCCTCAACCACAGAATGGGGAAAATAACAGTACCTACCTCCCAGAGTTTTCTTTAGGATCAAAGGAGATAAGATTTGTTTTTAAAAAAAGGCACTTAGAACATAGTAAGTATTATATAAATGCTAATTTCCCCTTTGAGATATTTGGAAGGGTTCATTCTAATTTGAAAACATTTCAGATACTAAAAATTCACACTAATTCTAGTAATAATATCAAGAATCATGTACCTTCTTGCCCTGAAAAAATCTCAGCCCCGAAGCCCTGCTTCCCTGTGCCTGGGCCTCCCTTTATATCTCAGTGCTAGCATCAACTCCCTAAGACCATTAGTTGCAGAGAAGATGCCTACTTTTACTGGTAGACATTTTCTTTATATGGGATTTCCTTCAACTAATGAAATCCAAGGTGTATTTCCTATTCCTGATACCAGTAACTAAAATTTCCATAGCATTTTAAGGTTTTCAACTAGTTCTTTACATATATTAACTATTTCATTAATAATGCTGATGCAGTTTGCTTACTTTAACATTCACATCTGGACAATGATTCAAGGCTTATCAAAAACTTTCCACACAATCACCCTATGAAGCAGATAGAAGCCACAAGTGTGGGAGAACTCTTGGTATTGAAGCTGCCACCACCAATGCAAAAAGGCTGGTTGGTTGGTTGCTGTCCTTCCTTCTCGAAGAGGACCAAAATGACATCACTGCTAGAGTCAAGTTTCAGTGTGCCTGACTGTGACTCATCAGACCAATATGAGCTTGGAATGTTCTACCACAGGTCAGGCACAAATAGTCCATGTGAACATTTGGGGTGGATTCTCCAAATTTGCGCAGTCTATGTTTCCTTTGAGCTGTCTCAATTCTGCTTTGCTCATAGAGCACAGCACCTTCTCTGATGGGGGATGCCATGCTGAGTGGTTCAGTATCTCCCATGTCACATAATCAGTATGGATGATGTCTTTTGATTTGTTTGTAAATTGGATTTAAGTGAGGCAGAGTTGCAAAAAATCATCAGCCTTACTCTCTCCTCTAGAGTCATCACAATCCAGTGGCAGGACAGAATCAAGATGGCTGGTGATGGCTCAAGATGCAATGAATGACTTTGGTGTCGTTGATGTCTAACCAAGCTTTAAGTGAACCACAGCACTTGCTTCAGCTGCCTTCATGGTCAATGGAACAAACTGTTCTCATCTACCCATTCCTCTGGGAGATGTCTTCACATATGTGGGGTAGACACCCCCCTACTCACCAAAGGGTTTGAGACCCCTTGTTTACCCTTGATCTAATTTAGCCCGTCAGCTGAAACGGTTTACTGAGGTGTGGCCACTACACATGCTACAGCATCTTGGAGCCACAGGTGAGTGCGAAAAGGCACAAACTCCAAGGCCACTCTCTATCTAGATAGTGGGGCAGCAGGCTGTCACATAATCATTTCAGTTCCTTTTAAAGATGTTTTGAACATGTTACTAACTTAATTCAGTCTATTTTGGCTCCCTTTGAAGTATTTACTATCTTAATTTTGTATATTTGTATATTTCTTTTCCCAAACTCCTTCTCTCATTGTACTAAGTCACTGGTTAAATACACCAGGGAACAAAGAAGAGAGTGGTTAAAAGGTATAAATATTATGACATATAATGAAATTTTATACGCATGTCTAATGCCAAAGAAGATGACATAGGACTATGCTATACAACTATAGTGGTTTTTTTCCCAGCCCAAATTAGATACATGTTCTTCTCTATACAACACTGAAATTCTACATGACAAAAATCATCAACAGTGAAATTCTGCCATAGTTTAACCCACTGGTATAGGCAACAGTAGGTCTTTAAGGTTATTGCCTGATCTTCAGATAAAGCAACCAACAAAGGTCATCAAATTATGTTCTCATGTTATACTTCAGAATAACGGGAGGAGAGGGGAACTCTTTCTGAAAATAACAGTGGCATGGCTGAACTCATATTCCTCAATAAGAAATAAATTGCCCTCATCCCAACAACAATCTCTAGCAAGCACAATCTTAGGCAGGGTATAATTTCCTAGATGGGAACCATACTGATCCTGCAAAGGGGAGTTTCCTAGCCAGAAATAAGCCTAATTTGTTTCTGAAAAATAATCTCATGTCTTTGTCTTGGAACCTCCTTTACAGCCATATTAAGTTATCCTCCTATTTCTCTTGAAATTAAGATACAGTGGGGGCACTTGCACTGGGGAACCATTCCCCCATTTGCAGAGACATACCTGCTTTGATAGAAGAGGAGCAACTGTGAGGATCAGAAGCATTAAGTACAAACAATTTAAAGTCAAATGAGTAACAAATGTGCTTAAAAAGGATCTTTCATTACATATTTCTTCTTTGATGGGGACATATTTAAATATAGTAGTTACCTTTTATGTTTCTTGAAGAACTTACATTGGCAGTTTTATGTTGTAATTAAAGACTATGATGACCTAATGTGGCTCTGGCGTTAAGAAACTCAAGATACAGGAAGCAAAGGTTTGCATACAGTTAATTTATCATGTAAACAAAATAAGTAGCAGCCAGGGATATAGCTTAATTTTATTAGAGCACATTTCCTATTTGGCTATTATCTTCAGGCACATACAAATGGACCTGCCTTTGTCTGAGGCTGTAATTCCTGCCTATGTTACAAAAATGAAGGAATCAACCATAACATATATTCTCACTACTGCTATTCATGCTATTTGCACTTAACCCAAAGATAGGATAGCACATTTTCAGTAACAGAATCCTGGAACTGCAAAAGACTTCAATTTGAGTCAATGAAATATATCTTATTCCAGTTTTGCATTATTTCAGGTAAAATGCTTGGAAAATGAAGGCAATATTAAAGTGGTGGATGATTCTAGAAAATAGAAAGCTTTTGAGCAAAGTCAAGATTTTGCCATGCCACTTTCTACCTATCATTTCCCCCAGGCTATAGTTGTCTGACACCTCCCCTGAATCACTCATTCAGTTCCTATTTCCCACAGGTGCCTGTCTCTGAGCTATCTCCCAAGGTTTTAAGAAGGACTAACCTTCATTAATCCTCAATCTTTAATCTTTTTTTAACCTTAGATATCCAATTAATGAACACTATGACATTTCTAATGTTCTTCTGTGTACCTATTATGGGGAAAGTCACAAATGAACATCGTTGACAAGATAATACAGAACAAATTGTGCTGACTAAACAGTTTGCTAGAACTGTTATAAAGTGGTTGTTGGTTATTTGTAGTACACAAAAATACTGTTCACAGTAAAAGGCTTGATCGCAGAAATAAGTGGTTAATCCTAGGCCCAGGGGCCCATAGAAACTCAATAAGCAATAGGTGGAGAGAATGGAAAACAAGCCCTATCCCTGAATTATCATGTGTTAGATGAAGAGATGGGGTAAGAGCAAGATCAAGGTTGCATACTTCCAAAAGCTAGTTTTTGGTAGTGGGAACTTCTGAGTTATCTGAACTCATCTCCTTTATTTTAGTTCTTTGAGTAGAGAGGATGAAGAAGATATCTTCATGCGGTATCTAAGATTAATCAGTACCTTTTTGCAGAGAACAAAATACCTAAGGGGCAAATTTGGAGCCAGGATAGAGATTTTATATCAGTTTGGGGAGGTTTTCAGAGAAAGTAGACTCTCTTAGGTTTCATGTTTCCAGAGTAAAATATAAGGATCGATGAGGACTCAGGATCTCATCATCATAAATTTAGAGCTAGGAGATTATCTAGCTCAACTCCCTCATTTTATAGAGAAAGAAATTGATGCACTTAGTGGTTAAGTGACTTGCGCTAGGTCATATGAGTAGTAAGGAACACTCTTAGGATTCCATCTTAAGTCCTCTGAGCCCCAAACTGCTTTATTTCCATGCTAGACCATGCTGCTCACTGTATTTCTTACAGCATTCTTTCTACCTCCCCCCATTTTTACCTACATTATATAACACATAGTGACACCAGAAATCCTCCTTAAGTCTCCTTTCATGAAACAAATTTTTGGGAAGTTCCTTTCCAGACACATGAGAACAAAGCCAATGTATTTTTGTTTCTTAAGTCATTAAATTAGCTGTAATGGCTCCAACCCAGTCTTGATTTGGCTCTGTCTTCATAAATTCTGTTGTGTTATGTTGCTCTGACCTTTGTGAACAAATCTTGGTTTCATTCCTGTGTCACTACGGTCCTCACTCTCCGCCTCTGGATCTTTCTTTGAGGGACAAGAGATTCCTTTGATAGTGATACACTATGGATCTAAATGCATTTTTAAAAAATGTGTATGAAGGAGCTGTAAATATTTAATAAAACTTTTAAATATTATCCCTAAATATTTACAAATCATGGAAAAAATAACCAGGAAAGAGGAAAACATATTTGATCATTATATTCTTTCAAGGGGACATCGTCAAATAAACCAAAATGAACAGTTATCAATGTAAATCTTATTTATAACAATAAAATTTCTAATCGCTTTGGGTTACTGTCCTTGACATCATTTATGTTCCATCCTTTATCCAAGCTTGTATCCCTGGGGTCTGTCCTACCCCCTCTTCTCTGCTCTCTTTATATTCTCTCTCTTGTTGATCTCAGTAGCTCACATAGGTTTTATAATCTTCTCTACTCAGATAATTCTCTACAGCCAGTTCTCATGTCTTCTCTACATGTCAGTCATGAGTCAACAAGTAACTCTTCAACATTTCCATTTGGATATCTCCAACAGGTATCTCAAGTTAAACATGTGTGAAACAGAACTCACTGTCTTTCCTTCGAAACCCATCCCTCTTCCTAACTTCCCTATTTTGGTATAAAATCTTCTTCCAGTATCCAAGACTTAAAAACTTGAAGTCATCCTCCATTCTCCTTTCTCCCTTAATGTTGCACCTCCCCCCCCCACTGCCCAACCACTTCCAAACAGTTTCCAAGTTTTGCCTATTCTACCTGTACATCATTTCCCATATCTATTCCCTTCTCTCCATTCATGTAGTCACTATCTTGATCCAAGTCATTATCTCTCACCTGGATTAATAGCCTCCTTATTGGGCTCCTTGCTTCCAATTTCTCTCTTTTCCAAACAATCTTCGATGAAGCCATTAAATTGATATTTTATAAGTCCAATTCTGAACACGTCACTCCCTTGCTTTGAGCAAGCTGTTACCTTTAGTTAAAATACAAATCACTGTACTAGGCATTTAAGCCCTTTGTAATTGGCTCTACCCTCTCTATATAGATATTCCATGCTATTTTTCCTCATGTACTACATGTCAACTAGATTAACTTCCTTCCTGACATGGCATTATAGCTTCCTGTCTTTGACAAAGCCATTTTCTCCTGCCTAGAATGCTCTCTCTCCTTAACATCCTTCTCGTGGAATCTTTGGCTGATATTACACTTCAACTCAATATAAGGTTTGACTGATCCTCTTAGTCGACAGAGCTCTTCCTCCAGAAATCACTTTGTATTTATTTTCTATACACATTATATTGACTGTTCTGTGTACATATTGATTGCATCACCCCCCAAAATGTTTCTTCTGGGAAATTGTTTATTTTTTCATTGGCTGCTGCTGTTTAGTTATTTCTGGCTCTTTGTGACACTATTTGGGTCTTCTTGGTAAAGATACTGGAGTAATTTTGCCATTTCTTTCTCCAGTTCATTTTACAGATGAGGATACTGAGGCAAACATGGTAAAGTGACTTGCCCAGGGTCACTATACAGCCTTTAATCTTGAAGAGGACCAATGAGACCAGGGGGTGATGTCTCATATGAACTGGATTTAAATAAGGCAAAGTTGTGCAAAGTTGCCAGTCTCAGGCTCTTTTTCAGAGCCATTGAAGTTCACTGACAAGACAAACGTCAAGAAGACTGGCAATGGAGTAAGGTGCAGTGGATGCCCTTGGTGTCTTCCATATTTGACCAAGCTCTAAGTGATCCATAAAGCCTGCTTCAGCTACCTTCATGGACATTCTCATCCACCCATTCCACTAGGGGAAGTCTTCACATGCTTGGAGTAGAAACACCCCAACTCACTGACAGGTTTGAGGTCTGTTGGTTACCCTCAACCTGGTTTAGCCCATCTGCCCAGATGGTTTACCAGGATGTGGCCACTGAGCATATTACAGTTTCTTGGAGTTAGAGTTGGATGAATCAAGTGAACACCAAAGGAAGATAAGCAGTTCTGAAAAGGATTTGCAAGCCCTCACACCTGAGGTGCTTATTCTTCCTGAACCACCCCCTACCCAGTAAGTGTCAGAGGCCAGATTTAAAACTCAGGTCTTCCTGACTTGCTCTATCCACTATACCATCTAGCTGCCCTTTATCTTTCTATACTTAGCAATAAACCATAGTCCCACTCATATAGTAGGTTTTTAGTAAATGCTTGCTGAATTGAATTGAATCAAGATACCCACTGAACTAATTTTTCTTCACTACTCAAATTGATTAAAAAAAACAATAAGCCTTTCTTGTTCTGACAATTTTAAGTATAAAATATGATTTTCATCCCTTTTAATAGTAGAAAGCATACTAGAGTTCAAGTCAGAAGACCTAGCTACACTAAATGAATTACCTTGGGCAAGTCAAAGCCTAGGATTTCTTATTTGTAATGAGGAGAGATTTGAATTACCTATCTCACCCAGTTGTTCAAAGGAAAATGCTTTGTAAACTCTAAAGTACTACAAAAAAGCAAATCATCATTGAAAAGCCTTTTTTTGAGTATTTTTATTTGGACAACATAATGGTTAATTGCAAAAATGCTGGAGGATATGAATGACAGCTTTTCCACAGGCTCAAAAAATTACCCTACATTTTATTTGCCAATGATTTTTTAGGACTGCATCTCTACAGTGTGTGTGTATGTGTGTGTGTGTTCGTGTGTTTGTGTGTGTGCTATGCCTGTTGAAAAAGAGGAAGATAAAGGGCTTTGCTAATCTGTTGATATTTGGGGAGGATTAAAAAAAATGATTAGTCTAACAAAAGAACACTAGATTCAGAGACTAGAGATCCATATTTGAATCCGGCCTCCAACTTTACTAGAGATGGGCAATCCTTTAATCTGTGAGCCTTGGCATCTGCATTTATAAAATGATAAGAAGAATAATTGTAGCATTTACCTCCAAGGGTTCTTGTTGAGAAAGTGTAAATTCTAAAGCACTACAAACATAGGAGTTATCATTATTACTAAAAATCATCATTATTATAATTATTACTAAATAGTTGAATCCTAAATTTTCTCCCTTCATAAGCAGATAACTAAGGTTATATTTAGTATACAACAAAGCAAAAACCTCAAAGAGAAAACCAGCCAACGCTATCAGCCCTACTTTCTTCAGAGCACCAGAATTTGTGTCCTTCTTGATAACATCAATCCTTTCTCTTCTGTTTATCAGCCTGGGTAGTTTACAGTGATCCTCCATATAAATGAATGAGCCGTCAGGCAAACTCTCTGATTCATTTCCATAGCCCTTCCCACCCGCTGTGGCTTGGGTTTCTGTTGATTTAGGGATTTAACTCTGTGTCTCCCAATTCAGGAGCATGGGCCTTGGTGGAATCCCACTAATTCAGTTTCCTCCCCTCTATATCTCATATAGGAGATATGCCAGCACACATGGGCTGCTCTCAGCCACCAACCATTCAATGAAATCAATGCAATGTTGGAAGGTACCTGGCACATTCAGCAGGTGAGCAGGTGTGTTCCACTTGGACGAACCTTTAAGGCTTGGCAGCTGCTAAGCTGTTACAAGGTATAATTTTGCTTCTTAGTCTTGAGTTTGTATAGAAAGGAAAAAAAAAACCCTACCAAGTTTTTAATAGTAATTTATGGAGTATGGTTCTGGAATAGTATGTCAAGAAGGTTAGATACAATGAAGAAAATGCAAAATAAGAATGAGAGAGACCTACAAACAGAGAGACAGGCAGAGATAGAGACAGAGACACAGAGAGAGACAGACATAGACAGAGACAGACATAGAGAGACAGAGACAGAAAGAGAAACACAGAAAGAGACAGAGGTAGAGTCAGATAATGGCACAAATTATGATCTGTTTCATGGTTTGGGGGGTTGTGTAGTGCAGTAGTGATAGTAGCAAACATAGTACTAGACTCAGAGTCAAGGAAGTTGGGTTCTAATTCTAAGCCTCTCCCTAAGTAGTTGGAGTGACTTTGGGAAAGTCACTTAAGTCTCTGTTCCACTGAAACCAAATCTATTTTACTGATGTCATTAAATACAAAGTGTCAAGGTGTCCCAAAAGTAGTTTTAAGCTTTAATAGCTTAAATAGCTATTTCAATGTTTAATTGCTTATATAACTTTAAAAGTTATTAAAGCTTAAAATTGCACTAAGACTTTGGGGACACTCAGCATGTGTCTCAAGAAACATGATCATACTAGAATTCTCATCATGTTGGGAACCTTACTCATACATTCTTAAAGGTCTGGCTCTAAGCCCTCATGACTCACCATATTCCTGAGGTCTTTGGTTATCTAGGACAATAACAGAGCTTCTCACCGGCTTCCTTTTACATATGTATAGATATCTCCTTAAAAGTTTTCCTAGTCTAGGAATGTTATAGAAGAATAGAATTCTAAAGCTCAAAATGTCCTTAGAGGTTCATTGATTTTTATCCTACTATTTTCAGATGACACTAAGGAATAGAAGGAGTAACTGATTTGATCAATGTCACACAGTTAAGTCAGTGGTAAAACTGGAACTAGAACCCAAGTCTCCTATTCTGTGATTCTTTTTTTTTTAAACTACAAGTTGTTTCTCATTTCCATTTAACAATTAGTCACATATTGACTACATGTATACATCATGCATTTCTAAGTAGAAACAAAATATACTAACTAGGGATTATACTGTCTGAATTTGGATATATCAAAAATAAATCCTTAAACATAATAACTACATAACATATGTACATATATGCATATATATACATGGGTGTATACATGTGTGTATAAAACATTACATGTAGATTTATTACACGCTCACATTCTATAAGGTTCAATTGAAGTCCCATCTCTTCCATGAAACCTTTTCTAACTACTCTGGTCCACATTCACATAAGACAGCACTTCAGCTTGTACCATATCATTTAAATAAAATTCTTATTTCAGTACTTCAAAAGATATGCAACTCTGTCAGTGTGGACATTCCCTTTACTGATGCAGATTTCAACCCTCTCAGCCCCTTCTCACCTCCTGCACACTGAAGCACATTGTCTTCATTAATTCTCATGCTTGACAAGATTCATCACCAACCTTAACTTTGCTAGCATGAACTCCAGATGAAAGAATACAATTTGTCATGGGTCCTAGACTGGAAGACCTTCCAGACCAGAACTTGTCCTTTCAAAGGAGGGACACTGAGAAGAGTGAGTCTAACAGTATGTTTGAAACTAAGAGACCAGCATGCAATGGTCAAGATACATGTATCATTACAAAAAGGCCTATGTCTAGTAGAGCATTGAGAGCATTCATTTGTGCAGGAGTGGACCAATTGATCCATGGAGGCCAAAGCAGTGGTCATTAACTATAAGTTGAGGCAGACAGAGTTCATTTTCAGGATAATCAAACTTGAGGACTTAGTTCTGGGGAAAATGGCATTTGGCAGCACTGGAATTTTAAGGCAGAAGTCAGAAGATTAGGCTTCAAACCTTCCTCTCCACTTCCTATTTGTGTGATTTGGACAAGCCATCTTACTTTTATAGGTCTGGTTCTTTAATTGTCAAATGAGTAGTTTGGACTAAATGATCTTTAAAGTCCCTTTCAGTAAATGTACGATCCTATGATTCTAAGTTTAAATGGGAATAAGCAGGAACAAATCAGAGTGTAGTGTATGACCAACATTAAGATTGATTCAATGCTGAGCTGATCATAATGACCTAGGACAGTGGTTCTCAACTTTGGGTTATGTTCCATTTGTAACAATGAAAATACATCCGGCATATCAGATATTTACATTACGATTCATAACAGTAGCAAAATTACAGTTATGAAGTAGCAACAAAAATAATTTTATGGTTGGGGGTCACCATAACATGAGGAACAGTATTAAAGGGTTGCGGCATCAGGAAGGTTGAGAACTACTGACCTAGGACTACTTATCTTCATTTCCAAGTGTAGAGATAGGTTCAATCCTAGAACCCAATAGAGTAGTAGCTATTGGTTGGGTTAAGTGGCCCTAAATGCAACAGGAAGCCAGATGGGTCATCCTAGGCAAGGGTTGTCTGTCCCTTAATTGTGTAGTCCCACAACAGAGACTCACTAAGTGCTGGGATCACAGAAAGGATTCAATCACTCTTAACTGGTTAACCTACTAGCCAAATCCTAACACTGTTCATAATGACCTCATGACAATCTTTTAAAGAGATTCCACTGTATAAGACATATGGGGGGTGGAGGTGGGAATTAAAAGTTACATTAGCACATTCTTCCAATTGGAGCTGGATCCCATCCAACAAAGCAGGCATAATTTTATTTTTATTATTTATTTTGCCTTTTTTTGGAGAGGGGAGAGCAGAGCAATTGGAGTTAAGTGACTTGCCCAAGGTCACATGGCTAGTCAGTGTTAAGTGTCTGAGGCTAGATTTTAACTCAGGTCCTTCTGAATCCAGGGTTGGTGTTCTATTCACTGTGCCACCTAGCTGCCCTCCAGGCATAATTTTAAGCATAATATAAGAATATATCTATAAAAACAAATATATATATCACTTATCACTAGTTGAGGAAGAAGCTAGAGTATTCAGAATCCAAGCGACAGATAAAGTAATGAAATCAACAAATAAGAGTTACAAATCACCCGTAATTTATCCTGAAAGAACAGAAATACAAATGTACATTCAAAGCATAAAAATCCCCTTTCTCTCAGACATTTACCTTCCGTGGAGTTGGAGATCTCTTTTCTTCCTCAGTTTGTTTAGTGGAAGAATAGGAAGAAGACTCTTGTCCTATTTTGGATGACTGGACACCAAATTGTTCTAGGATTAAAAACACAGAAATGTGAGATGCAGGTATCTAGGCAGGGATCTGTGGAAATAATAAGCAGGGAAGGGTCAAATAAAGCAGATTTTACTAATGAGGATGACAGTCCCTATTGTTAATGACTACATATACACACATACGTATATATATATATATATATATATATATATATATATATGTATGCATGCCCACATATATGTATATTTACATGTATATATGTACACACATACAAAATATGCAACTATGCATGTATACAAAATACATATATGTAGGCATATTTACATACCTCAAACTATTATAATAGTACAGTATAAAGTACAAGCCACCAAATAAAGTACAAATTATATGAGATTATATTTACATATAACACACTATTAAAATTGTACAATATAATGTACAAGTCACCAAATTATAAAAGGAGCAGAGGGAGGCCCAGTTTGTCTGGGACACACAGTGAGGGAGAAGGAATAACTACTACGAGACTGGAAAAGAGAGTTTGGGTTCATGTTGGGAAAGGCTAAAGAGAGAACTTCATTTTCATTCTATAGAAAACAGACAGCTGCCTGCCTCCTGACTTCTAACTAAAATAAGCAGTCTTAGAATGAATAAACGTTCTGACGAGGGGATATAGGTCATTTTAAGACATAAAGCACTCTCAGGGGTGGGGGAGGGAGCTTTTGTAGAAAGCTCAAAATACCATGAGGAAGGCACTGGACCTCTGGGGCATGAAAGAATAACCACAGAAAGGGAGACGGGAAAATGTTAATGGCAAATTCTGTCTGTTTCAAAATTTTATTGGGCACTGGCAATGTATTCAGGAAAGACTGACACTCTCCTCTGATTCAACATGTGACCTCTAGTCTTAAATACAGTTGTCCAAAAAAGTAGGTATGGGGTAAGCCTGATTAACAAGTCATGAAGTGTTATTAGTAATATTGTTCAGCTATATTAGGGGCAAGGAAAGGGGAAAATAAATGTTTATTAAGCACTTACTATGTGCTGGGATGGCAGGGGGGTAGCTAGGTAGTATAGTGGATAGAGCACTAGGTTTGGAGTCAGGAAGATTCAACTTCCTGAGTTCAAATCCAGCCTCTGATACTTTTATAAGCTGTATGACCCTGGGCAAGTCACCTAACTGTTTGCCTCAGTCTCTTTATCTGTAAAATGAGCTGGAGAAGGAAAGGGCAAACCACTCCAGTATCTTTGCCAAGAAAACCCCAAATGGGGTCAGGCAGTCAGACAGGACTGAAATGACTCAACAACAACAGCAGCAGCAGCAGCAGCAGCAGCAGCAGCAGCAGCAGCAGCAGCAGCTATGTTCCAGGCATTTCACCACCTAGCTGCCTTTAAAAACACCTGCAGGACTGGGTTGAAGTTAAAAAGAGGCAAATTTATGGCTAGCATTTATAAAGCAATTTGAAGACTGCAAATATTATCTCCTATTAGCATCACAATAACTCTTGGAGACAGATGCTATTATTAATCCCATTTTACAGATGAAGAAACTGAAGCAGGGGCAGCTATGTGGCGCAGTGAATAGAGCACTGGCCCTGCATTTGGGAGGACTTGAGTTCAAATCCAGCCTCAGACACTTGACACATTTACTAGCTGTGTGACTTTGGGCAAGTCACTTAACCCCAACTGCCCTCCAAAAAGCAAAAAAAAAAAAAAGAAAAAGAAAAAGAAAAAGAAAAAAGAAAGAAAGAAACGGAAGCAGACAGAAGTTAAGAAATTTGAACACTAGCGTCTGAAGCCAAATTTGAAATCAGGTCTTCCTGATTCCAGGTCAAGCACTCTGTCTACTGTGACACCTCGCTGCCTATCTTATGAATTAAACAGACTTTTGATGAGTAGTAGAACCTGATACCCACTTATGAAGTTACTTGTTTTTAAAGGAGAGAGAATTTTAAGTCCTAAACCAAATGATTTAGAAACAAACTTTGGATACAACCCATCAATATTGGTTTGGGAACTATTTAATGCATTTTGATTTAGGATCTCTAAATTTTAGGGTTTGAAGAATATGTTTAATTACCACAAAGAATGTTAGGGTTAGAAGTGACCTTACAGAATTTCTGATCCAACTTGCTCATTCTACATATAACAAAGCTAAGGCTCAGGTGCTTAAATGATAGGCACAGGATCTTAAGGTTAGTCAATGAACGAGAAGAATCAGGCCTAGAACTGAGATCTCCTGGCTCTTAGTTTATTGGTGTTTCTTTTTCTTTATTACCATTACATTCCCTGGTGAACTCATGGTTACTTCAATAGAAGATTAATTTACTTCCCTTGTGATGACGGGTTTTTGTTTTTTTAGTTCCTTTTTTCTTTTCAAGTTCAATTTATATTCATGTCAGTTTTATTTTCACCTTTGGGGATCTGGTAGTCAATCTACAGCTGTCAGCAAGTCAGATCTAGAATTTCTAGATGAACTTGCATTTTCTAAAATAAAGACTTCCTCTCCATTTACTTGGGAGAATGAAACAATCTATTGTGGAGGAGAGAGTAACAGTTGAGATGGACATCTACAGCCTTACAAAGTGGGAGTCAAAGAGTGGAGATCTTAGGTACTTGAGAGCTAAGGAGATGTTGTGGGGAACTCAGAGCTGCCAAAATTCTGTGAAGCAGGTGGCTGGGGAAAGGGGGATGGGGAAGAAGGCTGATCACTGGAGGGGGCTTGTGTGTGATTACTAACAATGAGGCTGGTATTACCCAATCTCAGAACACAATAGATTTCCAATGGGTTAGTGATCCGATTTTTTCTTTTTGAGGAGAAAACATGAAATGAACAGACACCTCGGTCTGATTATTTATACACACAAACTATTTATAGAGAGGTCACTTCATCTCTCTGTGCTTCAGTTTCACCATGTGTAAAACTAGAGTGTTGGACTAAATCACCTCTTGGTCCTCTTCAACCCTCTCTCTGATCCCATGATCAGCTCAGTAAATTAAAAAGTAGAAAATGATAAAAATCTTAGACCATCAGTTATAACCACATTAGTATATCAGGAAAAGAGCATAAAACTTACTTTCACCAGCCACATAATTAGCTGGAAAATAACCTTGTTGTCCATTTGTGAGGCTGCCAAACCACCAGTTATCATTATCTTTGTACAACACTTGGATAATGTCACTTCGATGGATGGTTAGCTCATCTGATCGATGCGCTGTGTAGTCATAAAGAGCTACTACCTAAAAGAGAGATAAGACCACCACAGCTTTATCACAACTGTGCCACAGAGAAAAACCCCCAACATTCACTTCCTCTTGCAGAAAAGCAGCTGAAACCAAAGCTCCACTTTGGTAAGGCTGAGGCTGTCTCAAGGTTTGCTAATGGGATCAGGGGTGGTGGGAACGCAGCAGGAGAAGCAAGATAAAGGACTGTGGGATTGAGAAATGGTTAAGAGCATTCAATTCACTAAGATTAGCTTCAAAACAGCAGATGTTAGTTGTTTCAAGCAATTTACTTGTGAAGGTGATGGGGAGAAAAAAAAGCTCATGCATTCACTTTCTTAGAATTGTATCACCACCTTCAGATCCCATTCTATCCTTGTGTGGAGCAGATGTGTTTGAATAAATTCTTTGACACTTTCGCAGTTTTGCTAAAGGAAACCCCCAATGGAAAATTTGATTGTAAAGCTTTATTTTGATCATTTGGTTTATTGTTAATGCCTCTTTGGTAGAAAAAATTTCTGTATAAATATTTGTATGATGAATGTCTATATATAATAATCAGCATAATAAAGTTTTCATTTGCTCTCTGAAAACTCTCCATCGGATAGGAATTTAAGATGAAAACCACCTTTGGATCAGGATCCTTACTGTCTTTATAAGAATCATCATTACTTGATACCTATTTGATCTGTGCATGTGTACATTACTGAAATGCCCTCCTGTCCTGAGAAGCCATAAAGGATGATGGAAGATTTCAATAAATATAGTAAAGATATGGTGCATTATAGTAAATCATGTCCACATTTATAAAAAGTGGTAAATGTTTTGCTTTCTTCTTTTCATCGGATATGAAAATTATTAGAATCTATACTTATTAAAGGAAATGTGAACAGATTTCAAATCCATGCTATTACAGGGACAAGGTCGAGAATGGCACCCTCATTCAAATCAATTTAACAAGCATTTATCAAGATCTTACTTTGTCCCTACAATTGTGTTACGTGCTGTGGTAGATCCAAAAAAATCAACCCAGATACTGCTCAGGAGGAACTTATACCAAGAAAATAAGTCAGATCTTCCAGGCCTCAGAATTTTGGTCAAGGATGTCACAAAAACATTTGTAGGAAACCTGACCTCTTTATTTTTCCCTCAAATGTTCTGAATCTCTCACCTCTTCTTGCTTTTGACTATCTGTCATTATTTTACTTCACTTTGGAAGTTTATGATTTGTTTAGAATTTGGTTTGCACATTTAGAAGTTGTCTCTAACATTTAGGGAAGGTTCTCTTTTTCAATTCAATTCATAGGATCATATATTAGAACTGGAAGGGACCTCAGAGGTCATCTGGCTGAACACCTTCATTTTACAGATGAAGACACTTGAGGTTTGTAGAGATTTGAAATGACTTTCAAGATCAGACGACAAGTAAGTCTCAGAGACAGAATTTGAATCCAAGTCTTCTGAACTCCATGTTCAATGCTTTAACCACTCTGCCAAGCTGCCTTTATGCTAGCTCTAAGATTGAAGACACTTAGAAAATGTACAATTTTAACTGTTTGTTGTTGTTTGGTCATTTCAGTTGTGTCTGACTCTTCATGACCCCATCTGGGGTTTTCTTGGCAAAGGTACTAGGATGCTTTGCCATTTCCTTCTTAAGTCCATTTTACAGATGAGGAAACTGAGGCAAACAGGGTTAAGTGATCTGCCCAGGCTCATGCAGCTAGTAAGTGTCTGAGGTCAGATTTGAACTCAGGAAGATGAGTCTTCTTGATTCCAAGTCCAATGCTCCATCCATTGCATCACCTAGCTGCCCATACAATTGTATACAGTCAAATACATAATTACAGATAAAGCCTTAAAATGGCCTCATCAGACAGAGCTATCAGAATCACACAAAAATAAGTTCTTCAGAACCATACTACATTCTAATAGACTGGAAGCACAATTTCCTATTTTCCTATGGGGTTCTTAGATTTATTGACTCTGGGTTGAGTCTGAGGTTTCTAGAAGAGTGTTAGTAAAAGACAGCAGGGTGTAGTGTAAAGGGTTCTGGATTTATAGTCAGGCAGCACCTGGGTGGGAATATTAGCTCCAATGCATAATCTTGCTGAATTTGTTTGCTCAGGTATAAAAAGGGCCTATTAATGGTCATAAAGCTTTTTCACAGGGTTGTTGTGAAGATAAACTGAAATTATATATATATATATAATACACACACACACACACACACACACACACACACAAAACACCTTATAAAGCTATCATTAAACATCAGCTATCATTACTCAGTTCCTGACTTCTCTTCTCCCCAGTGTTACTGCTTCTGAAGTAAGTTTAGAAGCTAGGACCCCAATCAGAATTTGACAAAGGTCCTTGTCTTTTATTCCCAAGAATTCTGGTCTCCAGAAATACATATAGTATGAATCCTGTGTATCTTACTTTCACATGGCCTCAAGAACTGCAGGAAGTGCTTGGAGGAATAATAGTTGTAGCAACAACAAGCAATAACCAAGGAGCAACACTTAGTATAACAACTATTTAATTTAGTACTTTAAGGTTTTTAAAAAATGTTTTTTGATCAAAAACCCTGTAAAGTATGTAGAAGTTTTCTCTCTAACTAATGAGAACATAGAAGCTCAGAGATTTGCCTGTGATCACACAAAGAAGAAGGAAGGGATGCAACGGAGGATTCAAATCTGGGTCCCTGGGCTCCATGCTTAGCACTCCTGAACTACTCTAGAAACGGAATGAAGCTCAGTTAATTATAACTTTTGGGGAATGAGTTATTCTGGATAGCTGGGCTTTATGGGTAGTTCATGGTTTTGGCAGTTTTGGGTACAATTCTTCTAAAGTAAATTTCATACACTCTTCACTTCTCAAATGTCTTTTCTTGAGGGCTCAGTAATTATTATAAACATCAATTATTGTATTGCGTGGGGTTGGGAGGTAAGGTTTATCCCTACTCCTAAGTGGCCTCAGATTGATATCCTTTTTTGGGTCTTGCATTTGTTTTTTACATGTTAAAATTTACCTCCTTCAACGTCAATTCTCAGTACTGATAGTATAGCAAGAAATGTCTGAAACTTCAAAAAAAATTTAGATGACTGACGAGCCAGAAAGAGTGGTGATTAATGGATAGATATCTGTCTGGAGAGAGATAATTTGTAGAATGTTGCACAGTTCTGTCTGTGGCCTATTCAATTCAATATTTTTACTCATAACTTAGATGCTAAGACAGAGATTACAAGCTTATTAAATTTATAGCTATTATGAGACAAGGAGGGAGAGCTAGTATGTTATATGACCTAGTTAATTTCTTTTGTGATCCCTGCTATCCCTTGTTGGATTTTTAATTCTTCCTCTAAGTGAAAAATGTAAGTTTCAATTCTCCTCTATTCTTTTATGGTATGATCTGTTATAATTAAGTTGCTTATTCATTTGAAATTTATCGTAGTATGTTACATGAGATGCTGGTTTAAACTTATCCTTAAGCAAAATATTTTCCAGTTTTCCCAGCAGTTCTTGTTTAATAAGAAGTCCTGCTGGTAGTCTTTGTAATTGGGTATACTAATCACTGTTTGTTTCTAGGTCTTGCTTTGTATATTCTCTTTCATATATTTTCTATTCTTTAAACCAGGACCAAATACTTGATCTTTTGTTCCCCCAAATGAATTTTATTAATTTGCCTAGTTCTACAAAGTAACCTGTTGGTAGTTTGACTGATGTAAGGGGAAGGGAATAATCATTTATTTACTATGTATCAAGCAATGCACTTCAGTGCTTTACAAATGTTATTTCATTTGATCCTCACAACAACCCTGTGAGGTGTGTTGTTATTAATCTTATTTTATCATTGATGAAATCGAGGAAGACAAAGGTTAAATGACTTGGCCAGGGTCACATAGCTAATAAAAATCTGAGGCTGGATTTGAACTCTAGTCTTCCTGACTCCAGGTCTTGTGTACCAACTGGTTGCCTCTATACAGATAAGTACTACGTCGGCAAATTAATTTAGGCGGTATTGTAACTTCTGACATATTGGTGAACTAAACTATGGAAAAGGAATCTCTCTTTCTCTGTATTCCTTTATGCCTGCAAAGTTGTGTGTATATCCTTCTATCTATATGTATATATGTATGTGTGTACACATATGTGTATATATGTATATGTATATACTTTCTGAGAGTTTCTCAGTTGGATGACTCAGATATTTCATGAATTTTGAACAGAATTTCTTTTTCTCTATAACCTTTACCATTAATACTGTATTGAAATCCAAGTATGTTGTGGCCCAATTTTGTATCCTATTAATAAACTAAAAAAATACTGTCAGTTTTTTTTAACTGTTGATGCTCTTGGATTGTCTAAGTAAATTATTATAATATCTGCAACTTTTGTCATGTTCAGTTGTTTCAGCTGTGACTAACTCTTAAATGACTCCATTTGGAGTTTTCTTGGCACAGATGCTGGAGTAGTTCGCCATTTCCTTCTCTAGCTCATTTTACAGATGAGAAACTGAGGCAAAAAGAGTTAAGTCACTTGCCAGGGTCACAGAGGTAGTAAGTGTCTGAGGCCAGATTTGAACTCAGGAAAATAAGTCTTCCTGACTCTGGGTCTGCCATTTTATCTACTGCACTAGCTAGCTGCTCCAATATCTGCAGCTAGGGATATTTTTGTTTCCTCTTTACTCATGTTTATATTTTAACTTCTCTCATCTTATTGCTATAGTCAGCATTTCTGATACTATGTCAAATAATAGTGGAAAGAGGGGATGTCCTAGCTTTTCCCCAGAATCCAGTGGTGAAGTTTCCAGAATTTCTTCATTGCAAATGATGCTTACTCAGTTTCATATACACTGTGTGCTTTTGAATTAATCAACAACCATTTATAAAGAGACTATTATGTGTGAGACCTTGTGCTAGGCAAGGGGGGATAGAAAGTTAGAAACTAAACAATGCATGTCCTAAATCAGCAGTTCTCAACCTGTGGGTCGTGACCCCTTTGGGGGTTGAACAACCCTTTCACATATTTCGGATGGTCGAGGGGCGGAGCCAAGATGGTGGCATAGCAGCAGCAACATATCGCAGCTCTCACATAGCCACCCCAAAATACCCATAAAACAGGACTCTAAACCAATCCTAGAACTCTAAAACGCACACAAAGATACTTCCCACTAAAGTCAGCTCGGCTATGAGGAACCATATCAGCACTGCGAACCAAAACCAGCCTGCCCTGAAGCTGCGGCTGTGCCCCAGGGGTGACTGGACGGGAGGAGTGGAAGAGCCTCTCAGGTGAGCGGATTAGCAGCAGCTGCGAGTGGAGATTGTGAAAGGGGGAGATAAGCAGTCTGGCCAGAAGGCCTCCAGAGCAAAAAAGCAAAAGGCAGAGGTTTTGCACCCGCCTCTGCTTTGTAGCTTCCCGCCAGCGGCCTGCAGACAGCAGGGGGACTTAGCGATTGTTTTCAGGCCAGGGCTCTCGCGTTGAGCGGCCTGGATCCGGATCGCCGTCTT
>CM053584.1:294835696-294883107 GCA_028627135.1 Pseudochirops cupreus
CCCAGGACCACCACCCAAGGCCACGATCCAGATTCAGGCCACTCAATATGAGAGCACTTGGCCTCTGAATGATCGCTTGGTCCCCCTGCAGTCTGCAGGCTGGGAGCTCCGAAGTGGCAACGTGGAAGCGGGTGCAGGACCTCCGCTTCTGCTGCCTCGTGCCCTGGAGGCGGCCTGGCCAGACCCGCTTTTCTCCCTCAATTTTCACCTGAGTTCCACTAACCTTTCACTTAGTCCGGTTTTTTTTCCTTATGGCTTGATAATTCTGGAAACTGCCTCAGCTGCTGCAGATCCGCTCTTCTGTTGCTCCACCTGCAGCTGCCCCCAGGGTCAAGCTGCCGTTTCAGGCTGGGCTAGTTTCAGCTTCCAGCCCTGAGATGGTTCCTCCTAGCCAAGCTGCCTTTAGCAGAAAGTATATTTGTGTGCGTTTTAGAGTTCCTGAATTTGTTTAGAGTCATATTTTATGGGTATTTTTAGGTAGCCATGTGGGAGCTGTGATACCTTACTGCTCCTATGCCGCCATCTTGGCTCTGCCCCTCCTAGTTTTTTTTCAATGAAAATAAATTCTTACTTTTGAAGCTACTACTCACACACACATATATCACACATATTAATAAAACATCATAATTAGAGAAGGGTGAATGATGCCCCCATCTTCAAAAAAGAAGAAAACAAAATCTGCAAACTACAGTTCATTAAGCTTAACTTTAATTCCTGAGATGATTTTAGGACAGATCATTAAAGAGATAGCTGGTAAATATCTAAAAAGGAAAGGAGTGGTTACAAAGGGCCATCATGGTAGATTCAAGAAATAAATCATGCCAGAATAGCTTTTCATTTCCTTTTTTGATAAGATTATTAAACTTGTAGATGAAGGGAATGCTGTGGATGCAGTTGCCCAGATTTTAGCAAAGTTTCTCATAAAGTATCTCACACTATTCTTCTGGAGAAGATGAAAAGATAGGGACTAGTAATACAATTAGATGAATTCAGACTATTTGGAAGGCTAGATTTGAAAGCAGTTGTTAATGGTTCAATATCATTATGGCAAGATATTTCCAGTGGAATGCCCCAGGGGTCTATACTTGGCCCTATGCTCAAAGAGTTAGCAGTGTGTTATGGCATCCAAAAATATTAAAATGATCTTTTGGGAGATGGGAGGCAATAATAGGGGGATTCTGGGAATTCCAGCAATATGGAAGTGATGGTTCCATTGTACTTTGCCCTTATAAGAGCTTGCCTAGAGTACTAGGGGTTGAGGTCTGGGTGCCACAGTATCAACACTTATTGATAAGTTGAAACATGTCTAGAGTAGGGCAATTATGATGGCAAAGGGCCTTGAGTCCATTATACATACATATATATATATATATATATATATATATATATATATATGTATGTACATATATATATGAACACATATATATATGTATAATTGAATATATACATATATATGTATAATTGTATAATCAGTTGAAAGAATGGGCATATTTAAATTAGAAAAGAGAGTACTCAGGATTTAAATGATAGCTATCTTCAAGTATCTGAAGGGCTTTCATATGGAAGAGAAATGAAGACTTGTTCTGTTTGGTTCCAGAGGAGCACTAGGTAGAAGTTGAAAAGAGGCTAATTTGGGCTTGATGTCTAAAAAAAAAAATCTTTGGCTCCTTTCAGCTGCTTTTCTTAAATTATTCCTCCCATGCTTACCTTTTCTCACCTTTGTATTAAAGTCACCATGGGTTACAATGGGGAACAAGCAGACTTTTTAAAAGTCAAATTTTATTTTTTCTGATTATTAAACATTTTTTGTCTTCCTCTTAGCCCAGCTTGCCTGTGGGTCACTCCTTCCCCCCCCCCCAAAAAAAAAGAAAAACAAGCAAACCTTGTAACAAATATAGTCATACACAATATACGTCAAAACAAAAATATTGGCCATTTCGAAAATATCCTATTCTGCATATTTAGTCCATCACCTCTCTGTCAGGAGATAGGCAGAGCTCTTTATCATTCGGCCTGTAGAATAAAGTTTGATTATTGAGCTGATCAGAGTTCTTAAGTCTTATAAAATTGCTCATTCTTTTCTTTCAATTTCGTCACAACATAAATTTTTCTCTAGGTTTTGCTCACTTTCCTCTATACAGGTCTTCCCAGGTTTCTTTGAAACTATCTCTTATTGTTGAATAAGAAGGCTTTTAAAAATGATATTCAACAATGGACATTGTCTTTCTCATTTCCTTTTTATCTCACAATTGACTAAAAGGTGTAGACAATCAGTAATAACTGATCATACTGATTGATTATGGAAAAAAATACAAACAATTAACTCAATAGACAGAATGGTACATTATAGGCTCTTTTAAAATAAGGTGTCTCCTATCCACACATCAATATCATTCAGTATTTCGGGGGATATAATAACAGAAGAAACTCTATTTAATAATCCCCTGATAATAAACATCAAGTGAGGCCTAAAATAATGAAATAGATGCTTGCCAAAAGTATTTGCCACTGTGATGGAGGAGATTTAGTACAGCGTTCAGGCTAAAGAAGATCAACTACCTGTTGAGGGTGAGGTCCTCCAAATGCTCCTGTTTCTTTTGACTGCAACAAGCCAAAGACAGTACAGAATCTTCTTGAAGAGTTCTGTGATCACTCAAAGGAGTTTGGTCTGTTCATCCACTCAGGAAAGACCAAATAGATCAGTGGTTCTCAACCTGTGGGTTGCGACCCCTTTGGGGGTCGAATGACCCTTTCACAGGGATCACAGGGGTAGCTAAGACCATCAGAAAACACATATTTCCAATGGTCTTAGGAACCGAGACACTGCTCCTCTATTTGTCTCCAGGTGGATCCGCCCACATGCAGATATGCCCACAAACGAGTATTAAAAGGTTTCGGCATTAGGAAGGTTGAGAACCACTGAAATAGACACCTAGATTTCAACATGCTTTTAAATGGGTATATCCTATAGCTTGTTCAATAGTTTGTATATTTGTATCAGACAATATAGGTGGACACTGAGCTGGGTCCAGAGTTGAAAACTAACAGGAGAGCAGGCTGGATTGCTTTTGGGAAATTTTAAAATGCTTTTACTGACTCCAAGCTTTTCCATTTTTCAATACAAACATTTTTACTGGTGTTGTATGACAGTAAGATCTGAAATATCATTGCTTACAAAGAACTGAAGATGAGTACCACCCAGACAGCAATGAAAAGATGCATGTCAGATGAGAGCAGTTTAAAACATATAAGCAAGGAGGAATCTTGAGTAACAGGAGCAAAAGATATCATGAAAGAATTGTATAAAAGAAAAAAAAGATGAGATATTCACATAGTGAGAGTGAAGGATAATAAGTGGCTAGGTGGAGCTCCTTGGATACTTCAGTGATGTCAGAAGGAAGGGAGGAAGGTCTCTAGCACATTGGGTAGATGTCTTTTGGTGAGTTTTGGGAAGACATGGACAAGATGAGTAGGCATAGATTGTTTGAGATATGCATCATTGGAGTAAACTACTAAACTGATGAGATGAAAGATCTATTTGAGTATTTGTGAGATGGGAAAAACATTCTAACAATCAGAGATGTTCAAAAGTGGAATGATTCAGATGTGAGGGGGTCTCCTTCACAGGGAGGGCTTGCTGCAAGTAGAGAGTAAACGATCATTTTTTTGTACAGTTTGGCCTAGATGACTTCTGAGGTCTCTTCTGACTCTCAAATTCTATGATTTTCTTATCTTTTTCACAATTAGATGATAGTTTCACCCATTTCATATTAAGACAGTTATTTATGGAGGTTATATTCACAAACATACACCTCAAGATTTTCTCAGTATTCTGATTACTTATTGATATTGCTTACCTTTCTTAAATTTATCTCTAGACTCTTCCTTTTTACTGGATCTGGACCTTGCATCTTCTACTAATTTCATTTTATATACATATACATACACATATATAGATATACACATATATTCTATCTATCCATCCATCCATCTATCTATCTATCTATCTATCTATCTATCTATCTATCTCAGATTCTCTCTGTCTCTTTTTCTCTCTCCTCTTTTCCAATAGGCAGACAGGGACTGGATACAGATGACGGTACCTAGCATAAATGCTTGAAACTCCTCTATTTCATTGAATATCCATTTTTTTTTCCCCTGGAGGATTATACTCAGTTTTGCTAGGTAGGTGACTCTTGGCTCCTTTGCCCTCCAGAATATCATATTTCAAACCCTCTAATCCTTTAATATAGAAACCACTCAATTTTGTGTTATCTTGACTGTGGCTCCATGATATTTGAATTGTGTCTTTATGGTTACTTGCGAAATTTTCTCCTGAGAGCTCTGGAATTTGATATAATATTCCTGGAAGTTTTCCTCTTGGGATCACTTTCAGGAAGTGGTCATAGATTCTTTCAATTTCTATTTTACCCTCTGGTTCTAGGATATCAGGGCAGTTTTCCTTCATATTTCTTGAAATATGATATACAGGCTCTTTTTTTGATCATGGCTTTCAGGTAGTCCAATAATTCTTAAATGATCTCTCTTTGGTCTCTTTTCTAAGTCAGTTGCTTTATCTGATGAGATATTTCACATTTTCTTCTATTTTTTTCATTCTTTTGATTTTGTTTTATTGTTCCTTCACCTCTCATGGAGTCATTAGCTTCTACTTGCCCAATTCTAATTTTTAAGGAATTATTTTCTTCAATGAGCTTTTGTACCTCTTTTTCTTTTTTTTCATCATGAAGACATTTTGTTTTTTATTTTCTTGGTGATATAATTATCATCATAACTGACATTTACATAGTGTAATTTTCAAAGCATTACAGTTATAGTGGAAGGGAGGTATAACAGCTATTATGACACCCATTTTATAGATGATACACCAAAATTTAAGTAGTTTAGTGAGTTTCCCATGGTCAAATAGTATCAGAAGTGTACATCTTTTTCAATTTGGTCAATTCTGTTCTTTAAAACATTCCTCTCTTCAGTGCCTCTTTTCACCATTTTGCCAATTCTGTTTCTTAAGGTATTTATTTTCTTCGGTATTTTTATGCCCTCTTTTATCATACTGTAGATTCTTTCATAACTTTTATCACTCTCATTTCTTTTCCCAATTTTTTCTTTTACCTCTCTTGATTTTTAAAATCTTTTTTTTTTTAAAGCGCTTCTGGGAATTCTTTTCAGGCTTGTGACCAATTCATTTTTTTTTTCCTTTGAGACTCTGCATGGAGCTGTTTTGACTTTATTTTCTTTTGAGTTTATGTCTTGATTTTCTCTGTCACCATAGTTAACTTTTTATAGTCAGATTCTTTTTTGTTGTTGTTTCCTCAGTTTTCTAGTCTGTTTCTTGACTTTCAACTCTAAGTTAAAGTTGGACTCTGCTACATGTGACGAGGGGGCATTGTCCTAAGTTTCTGGTTTTTTGTGTTGCTGTTTTCAGAGCTAGTTCTGGCAGTCTGTAAGTTTTCTGTTTTTCCAAGGTATCATGATCTAAGAAGAGGTATGGTTACTGTTCTCTTAGTCTATGCTCTGGTTGCACTTTTCTTTGCCCTTGAACTGTGACCACAGCCTTGTTCTCCTATGGCCAAAAGTCCTAGTTATGCTAGTGCTCCTCCTCAACCTAGGACTGTGACACAGAACTGTGCATGGGCAGTGCAATGGATCTTGTACCCAGTGCCAAAAAAGATCCCCTGTAATCTCCTTTTGACCAGCTGTCTGATCCCCCCTTACTGTCTACTGACTGAGATCTCCTGAAGTTGCTGCTGCAGTTGATATAACCATCTTCAAAACCTGATACTCACTTGCCTGGGCATGGCCTGAGTTGCACTGCACTTCAGGCCTGATCACCCCTCCCAGTGAAACAGACCTTTCCTGTCAACCTCCTAAGCTGTCTTGGGCTGGAAAACGGTTTCATTGAAAACTTTTTTTTGGGGGGGCGGGCAGAGTTTGGTCACTCCAGAATTTGATTTGAGGGGTTATTTATAATTGTTTGGAAAGGAATTTGGAAGAGTTCAGGTGAGTTCCTGCATCTACTCTCCCATTCTGGCACTATCCCAATAAGCTTTCAGAAAGAGTGGTCACTAAATCCATTAACAATGAGTGCCCAGAGGATAGAGAACATTGAATTGTCTCAAATTTTGAGGGAAACTGAAGATGATCTATATCCTCAAGGAGATTACTAAGTCATAGCTTCAGAGCTGGAATGGAATACACCAAGTCTAGCCCAGTCATTTTAAAGCTGAGGAAACGGAGGCTAGAGACCAAGTTTCTAGTCTGAGGGCATACGGGTAAGTAAGCAGCAGAACTGTAACTTAAATTTAGGTTTTTAAGTTCAGAGCCTCTTCCCATGGTACTAATGAGATCTGCAGATATAAGGGGCAGAAACAAAGACAAAGCCTCAGTAAATACAAATTGCACAAGCAGAGAAACACAGAAACACAAGGAGCGGGTAACGCACAATATGTGTATTTGTACACGTGATACGTTTTGGGGAGAAACGAGGATCCCTGGGTGACTAGAGCTGAATGGCTAATTTGGAGAGGTCTTGGGAGAACGGCAGAGTGGCAGGAGAGACACGGGCTGGCAAGGAGACTAGACTTTTTGACTGCTGACCAAAATGGACTCAAATACAGGTGAGTTAAATGTTTTGCTTGTTATATTCCTGAGGCCTATTCAGGTAGAATGCAAGTCCTTGATAGCTTCAACAAGGAATATTTTTAGATGGGGAAATAAGGAAAAAAGGGAAGAAGCATCCTGAAAAATTGTTTTATTGACTCAAGAAATATGAATTGTGATATAAAAGAAGATGCAGGGACCAAGGCCTCGAGTTACTCATTGACCAGGAATTTAAGCAACAAATTTGATTCAAGAAACAAAGTTACTCACAGGGTTTTCATCAGTGGTTCTCAACCTGTGAGTTATGTTCAATTTATAACAATGAAAATACATCCTACATATCAGATAGATTCGTAACAGTAGCAAAAAGTTGAAGTAGCAACAACAATAATTTTACGGCTGGTGGTCACCTCAAGAGGAGGAACTGTATTAAAGGGTCATGGCATTAGGAAGGTTGAGAACCACTGGTTTAGATGATGGGAATTGTGGAATAAAAATGACTTTGAAGGGAGATGATTTTTGCTACCATCTATCTAGTAGTGAAAGAGCTGCTTATTGCTGAATCATCTACATATTGGTATTAAATGAAACCACTGAATGGATAAGATTCATTCACTAAGTGAAAGGGAAACAAATAGCAGAAAGCCTATCAGCAATTCTCGGAGGACATTCACAGTTACCTTTATTTCTTATTCCCTCACTTGTAATCCCTATCTCTTCCATTCTTCAAACATCTGTGTGTGGCATGTGGGTAGTATGGTTTAAAGTGTGGCAGGTGTTTGTAGTTTCCTTTCTCAAGGTCACAGGTGACAGAAAAACCACAGCTTTTAGACCTCCTTTTACCCAAACCCTCAAGTCCTTTTTTCCCATCCATCCTACTGCTACTTACAACTCTTTCTCCCAACTGAATAGGGCTTTTTCCCAGGCATAATTGAAAGCATATGCCCATAGGGCCTAAGCCACCAGAAACCCTGGAAATACAAGCAAAGGTTTACTGTTGGCCTGTTCTGGGTCTCATACAGCATTCCAGGCACCAGCAATTCTGTAACTGTCTTACCAATCCTCAACCCTGGATCACCTTCACCATGTATCTTTTTTGCTTCTACATACGCTGATGGAGGAAGTCACACACCAATGCCAACTGGGTCCAAAACAAATTCATATCATCATAGCTCAACCAGACTCTCACTGTTGCAAGAAAAAAACTCACTCTACCTCTAATGGATTATCCCTCTCTCTTCAATGGTTGCAGCAATATCTTTTCTTAAGTCCTGAGCACTTCTGTCTTTACCTGGTTCTGTCAGCAAATCTCCTTATCTACTTTACTAAAAACAAACAAATAAAAAACACACAAACTAAAAACCAACCAACAACAAGAAAATCCACACGCAGAATGACCTCTTTTTCTCCATACTCTCTACTCCATATTTCAGAACTGCTCTACTTCCAAAGCAAAGTTGTACTGAGGCCTTTTGTTTTTATATCACATTCATTTCTGAATGTGGTACTCCCATCCTCTCCCCCAGAAGTGAATCTTCTTCCTAACAAAGAAAAACAGTTAACTAAAACAATGGCTGACTTTGACAGGAATATTCTGTCCCCAGAGTCTCTACCTCAAGAAGACAGAGGAATGTTTTGTTATCTTTTCTTTGGAATCAAGTTTTGTCATTACAATAACTCAGGGTTCAGCTTCTTTTTACTCTTGCGATTTACAGTTGTCATTTTGTGTATTGTTCTTCTGGTGTTGCTTATTTCTTTCTGTATTAGTTTATATAACTCTTCTTGGGTTTCTAAATTTTATCAAATTCATTATTTATAAATTTGTAAATTGTATTTTGTTCATCTGTTTCTCAGCCAACAGATATATTCATGTATGTCTTTACTCATTTTTTCCTCCTATACTCTTATCTTTGAGAAAAAGGTGCCTTTTCTTGCCAAGGCTGACCTGTGTGCCTGCACTCTTGATGCCCATCCTCTTTCATCTACTCCAAGAGCTGTCTTGTCCAATCAATCATTCCTTCTCTTTTATTTTCTCCTTAACTACTTTCTCTTTCCAATCTGCGTATAAAACATGCTTAGGTCTACTCTATCTTAAAAAAAAACCAAACTCTTTACTTGCTTCTTTCCTCCCATTAAAATTTCACCTTTATGTTCCTTTACCTTTCAGAGGCTGATTATTAGGAAGAATCATCTTTACTGGATGCCTCTACTTCCTGACTACCAATCACTTTCCATTACCTTGCAACCTGACTTTAGACCCTGCTTTTCAAATGAAAGTATTCTCTTCCTTATAATGATAGCTTACCTTCTTAATCCATTGAGCTTTTCTCATTCCTCACATTTCTTTGATTTCTGTGGCTTTTGATACTGTTGACTACCCTTTCTTTAAAAGCTTTCTCCTCCTTTGACTTACAAGATACTTCTCTCTCCCATTCTTCTTTCTGTCCTACTACTGCTTTGCTTGGAGACCACCTAATTCTTGCCCCTTAGTGTGGATTTTTCCTAGGACTTTTTCCTGGACCGTCTTTTCTTTTTACATCTAGTCTCTTGGGGATCTCATCAGTTTATACAGATTAAAGCCCAGTGTCTGGCACACGCAGATAATAAATGTTTGCTGAATGGTCAAAGTATCATCCCTATGAATATGGTTCCTAAAATCTATATATCTACTTCCCATTTCTCTCTTGATCTCTAGTGATAATGCACCATCAACGTCATGCAAGATTTCTTCCACTGTGTGTGCTATAGGTATTTCAAATTCAACTTGTTCAAAACAGAACCTGTTATCTTTTCTACTAAACCCACCCCTCCTTCAAGCTTCCTTATTTCTGTTGACACTACTTTGATTCCCCTGGTCATCCAGGTTTATAACCATTTATCCTTAACTCTATACTCTCCATTACCTCTCTTCCATACCCCCTGTGCAAGTGGGTAGACTGCGCAAGTTTCTCCAGGTAATAAACATCAAAGGGAGGAAGTGGATGCATTCCTTTAACTCTAGTCAGTGCTCTTTTCATAGAACCCACAATTCCCTCTCCTCAATCTGTCTTCTAAAACAACAGAATGCCCCAGTTGAATATAAGTTCCTTGGAGGCAGAGACTGTTTTTGGGGGGTGTGGGGGATGGAGTGGGTCTTTGCATCCCCCAGTGCCTATAATACCTTGCATATACCATACATTGATAAATATTTGTTTAATTAAATGATCAAACTGATAAGCTGATTAATAATTAGCTTCATTCCCACAGAATCCATTCTGCTAGGTAACAAAATGAGTTAATATATCAAGATAAACTGGTTAGGATGATACTGCTCTGATTTCTATACTTTCTTCTCTTTGCCTGACCTTTAAGTTGTTCCCCAGTCTCAGTTTTTCCAGTCTTTGATTCCCTCCATGCATGTTCCAGTTAAACCAGATCTCTCTCTGCTTCTCTGTAACTCACTATGCTCTTTACCTCTTCTTTTGTTGGAGGGCTTCTTCCTAGGCCTAGAATGCCCTCACACCCTTGCCTTGCCTTGCCTAATGAATCCCTGCCCATTCTTTAAAACTCAGTTCAATGGCCATTCCCTCCAAGAAGCTGCTTGTATTTCTTTTGGTAAATAAGGACTCTCTTCTCTCAAACTTCACATACCACACTCTTAAATATTGGGTTTAATATTAGGTATTATCACTACCTGTGTTCATGTATTATCCCCTACCTACACAGTAAGCTGAGGGCTTATCTAAAATCTGTATTTCCCTCAAGCATCTACTCGAATGTTCTACAAACAGTGGAAGCTTATTAAATGCTTTTTCTATTTGTAGTTAAGTTAGCTAATAAATTGTTGTATGCATTTTATTATTTTATACAGATGACTTTGTAATCTATATGTTCAGACCTAGACTTTCTCTTGAACTCTAGTCATGCATCTCCAAATGCTTATTGGATATTTCTAATTGTACTGTAGGCATTTTAAATACAACATGTCCAAAATAGAACTCTATCTACCCCCACCCCTCAGAGCACCTCTCTTTTGATCTTCTCTATTTCTGGTGAGGGTATAATCATCCTTCCAGTTACTTAGATTTGCTACCTCAGCTTTATTTTTGATTTTTCATTCTGCCTCACTCCACATATTCAATCAGTTGCCAACTCTTGTTGTTTTTACCTCCATAACATATTTTTGCATTTGTTCCCTTCTCTTTTCTCACGTGACAACCAAGTGAATTCAGGCCCTTATCATCTCTTACCTGGACTATTAAAATAGACTTCTAGTTGGTGTCCCTGACTTAAGTGCAGTATTTTATTCATTTTAAAAAATATTCACATGCAGTTAATGAAATAAAAGGCTCACTACTCTATTAATGTAGTTGAAAAATCCATTACTACACCTAGAGAGGAATAACTAATATGTTGTAACCTATATTAGAAGGTTGAAGTTCGTCCCTTAAAGTTTAAAATGCTTGCTGTAAGCTCATTCTCCAATGCATTCTCCATATAGCTGCTACCAAAGTGATTTTCCTAAAGGGCAGGTCTGATCATTACATTCCACTACTTATTAAACTCTTGGAGCTCTCCCTTGCATTCAAGATAAAATATAAACTCCTCTGTGTGGTGGTATGGCTTTTAAAACCTTGCACAGGGGCAGCTAGGCAGTGCAGTGGATAAAGCAACTGGTCCTGGAGTTCAAATACTGCCTCAGACACTTACTAGCTGTGTTACCCCACGCAAGTCACTGATTACATCCAAAAAACCTCCACAAAACAAAATGAAAAACCTCTACATACTCTTCCCACCTAACTGAACATTATTCTATGGTTCAGTAAAATTGGTCTTGCTGGAGCTAGCTATTCCTCACATTCAACACTCCATCTCTCATCTCCATGTCATTGTATTAGAAACAAACTAGACTGTACTTCCTCCTGACTTCTGTCTTTCAGAATCCTTTGCTTTCTTCAAAACTCTTCTCAAGCACCATTTTTCTCATAAAGCTGTCCTTGATCCCTGAATGCTAGGGCCACTCCCTCACATAAATTTGCCTTGTATATACTCTTTTATATACACTGACAGCAAGCAGTCAAGGCTGGCTCTTCATGACCCTGTGGAGCATACTGTCCATATGGTTTTCTTAGCAAAGATGCTGGAGTGGTTTGCTATTTCCTTCTCTGGTGAATTAAGGCAAAAAGAGGTTAAGTATTTGCTCAGGGTCACAAAGCTAGTATGTGTCTGAGGCTGATTTTGAATTCAGGTCTTCCCCAGTCTAGGCTCAGCACTCTATCCACTGAACCATCTGGCTATTTCCTCATTGTAAGGTTATATTTCCCTTTGCATCTGCAACACCTGGCACAAAGCAGGTACTCAGTAATTCTTGCTGACTAATTGAGAGTAGGATGTGTTAGCAGTTAATTTATGCATCTTCAGAAAACTTAAGGGGTAATTTTGATGGTGGTAATTTCAGGCACAGTAGCAGAAGAAGAACCATTTAGGCAGTTGAGCAGGCAGGAGTTGATGCTTGAAGTAATCAGGAGTCATTTAGCACAAGCTTTCTGATGATGACAAATGGTAGCAGAAATTTATGGTCTCCAGTGTTATATTAGGCCATAGTTGAAAATAATGTACATTTACATAGAGATTAATGACTTTCCTCAAAACAATTCAAAGAAGTAGGTAATAAAAAGGTAAAAAATTATCTTCATTCCTCACTTTACATATGAGAAAACAGGCAGAAAATGATTAAGTAAGCTATTCAGAGTTGCATAAAATACAGAACTAGAAGCTTGAACTCCTCTTACTTTAATACTAGTTTTTTTCCCCCATTTTCCCACACTATATTTTAGATAAATAAATATGATGGGGGGAAAAAGTAGTAGCCTTTCCTTTCAAGAGTACTGCTTTCTACTGTAAGACTTCTTCATACTCAATGAAATTTCACTATCCTTTACAATGCAATGCACCTAAACAAGCATTAACTAGAAGTGATGACAGTGATGAGGGAAGCAAATGGAGAGAAGATGAAGATGACTATAAATATGGGTCATTTCTGAATCTGAATTGAAATTTCCCAGTTTGTTTAGGTAAGTTCTCATTCAAAAATATCTTCAGAAAAGTTGATTCCAAATTTGCATCAGAAACTATGAGAGAGTGAGAGGGCAACGGGAAAATCTTATGATGGTTTCAAGAAAAACACATAACATCTAGTTTCATTTTTTCTATGAGTTAAAATGTGTCTCACTTTATCTTCAGTCATCAATCTTTGACCCAATTACCTGTTTATACCAAGAATATACTGGATCAGTATCTGTTCTTTTAGCTAATTTCACCAAGATTCCATCTATTAAGTGAGGAAAGGCAGAAAAGGCAAGGAGAATCAAACAGCATGATGAAATGTGTCATAGGAATAAAAAATCTTGTGTATTTTCTTGGCATTCATGTAAACAAACTGTGGAATACTACAATGAAAGCAAAGCATTTATTAACCACTGACTACATGCCAAACCCTGCAAATCCAAATAGGACATTGTCCCAATCCTCGAGAAGCACACAATCTGATAGGAGAGACAAAACACAGAGGCAAGGGTGTTGTGTTCTGGGAAGTCACAGGGATAGAGAGCAGACTGACATGACTTTACCAGAAGCAATGGTAGTATTGATTTGATTACTGTTTCAAGTAAAAAGGTGGTGAGTGTGGGGTGAGGGCGTGGCAGGGCAGATTTCAAGAAGACTATCAGAAATGATGGGCTAAATGGGATGTGAAACATGGTCCGTTCTGTTCTGGTCTGAGGTTGGCTATATATAGTAGTATACTGGTCATTCCTAAAGTTCCCATTTGCCAAACTTCCCAAAGCAATCAGTTTCCTAGGTAATTCAAATATAGTTTCAATTTAACTTTTGGTTTTTAGGTAGATGAGACAGATTAGTTGAAGCAGCAAGCTACCCTGTGGGAAACACAGGAAGTGGCATGTACTAGACCAGTCAAATCACTACTACCACTTAGACCACCACCTCTTATCGGATTGTGATGGAGACAGCTGGACCCTGATCCCAAGAACCCTGGGAACAGCAGTGGCTCTCAGACCACCAGGCCTACTTTTAGCCTGGTCTCTATAGCCATTATTGAGGGAAGCAATCCCTGGGAAGAAAGGACCCAACTTCCTTAACACCAACCATTAACCAGTGATGGTCAGGTAAGCCTAAGATCTTAGGGAATGCTAATACCCCAGAGATCACCAGTCCTACTTCCAGTTCAGTCCAGATCCTGAAGCCATTATTCCTTGTGAAGATGCAGCTTGGCAATTGTTTCTGCAGAGATTGCAGTCCCAGTTACTCAGCCATCATATAGAAGAGGGTTCTAGATACCAAAGTCTTTGGTCTTATAAAATGGTTCAAAGTCAGAAAGAGATATCAGTAAAAATGATGTTCAAATTGTATTACCATCTACATTTACCTCTATATACTGTAAGAACCATGGAACTGTCCCATTAGACTTGCTGCTGAAAACTCCTATATGTGTTACTTCCCCCATTAGAATGTGAGCTCACTGACAGCAGGCATTGTCTTGAGTTTTTCTATTTTACTCACAATGCTTTGCACATATAAAGTGCTTAATAGATGTCTTAATAAATGTTATTCACTCATTGCTATATGTTACATAAATACCTTCCATAAGTGATCAAGTGTTACATTGATTTCAAAAAGCAATTTTTTGGTCATTTCTGATAATTTGCTAAATAAAAAAATGCTTAGCATACTGCAGCATAAAATGTTACACATAGGTAAAATTTACATCGGATATATAACCAAAATAATAAATAATAAGATGTAAAAATGAACTTAATGATTAACATAAAAACATATTTGATAAACTTTGTCTTAAAAGACAAAGGCTTTCCTTATACAGAGAGTCCCAAAAATCTAAGCTGCAGTTTTAAACTTTAATAGTTTAAAAGTTTTCAACTTTAATATTTCAAAAGTTTTCAACTTTAACAGTTTAAAACTGCTCTAAGACTTTTGGGAAACTGTTAATAGGAGGCCACTGGCAGTCTACCTAAGGCATTTTAACAAGCAGTGTAACCTATCTTTGAAATTACCAGTAGCTAAAGTTATCATTATAACAATCTTGGATCCACGCAATTCAACATTTTTATCAATGAGTTGGAAAAAGATATATTTAACTATGCATACTTACATAGATAGACATATCATACAGTCACATGTGTATGTACATGATTTCTATCAGACCAACAGATGACACAAAGCTAGGAGAGATTGCTAGTATCACAGATGACAGAATCGAGATTCAAAACAATTTGAGAGAATCATGTTAAGTGACTAAAATAAAATGAAATTCAATAGAGATAATTGTAGAAGAAATCTGTTTTGGCAGCAAAGCATATGCAAAAGATCTGAGGTTTTTAGGCAGGCAAAGTAACTGAAAGCCTGCAGATAGTAACCTGGAAAACACTGTAAAGCATCTCAGTTACAAGTGTCTTTTATGTGTTCCACAGAACACAGAATATTCCATATGATCCATAGACGTCTTTGCCTGTCTGTACCTGCCTTTTCCTCCTTTTTGTCTTTTGTAGGGAGAGATCCAGGCCTCAAGGGGATGTTTAAATAGAAATGATAATAACAGTAATGACAGCATTTATGTGTGTCTTAAAGTTTGCAAAGTGCTTTACATGTGTTATCTCATTTGATCTTCACAACAATCCAGTGAGATAGGTGCTATTAGTATTCCTTCTTCATAGAAGAGGTAACAGAGGTACAGAAAGGTTAAGTGACTAGCCTAAGGCCAGACAGTATTTGAGGCAGAATTTGAGATCAAATGAAATAATTTATTTAAAGCACTTTGCAGTCAAGTTCAATATAAATATTAGCAAGTAGTAGGGACTGGTAGATATGGGCCCTGCCGCAGGCCTAGGACGTAATGAGCCACGTCAACCAGCAAAGAGCAGCCAGCACAGGAAGGCACAACCTACCAGTCCGACAAAGAGCTGGCGCTGGGAGAACCCGGGAGTCAGGATTCTGAATGCCCTTAGGAAATAAATAGCCTTGGGCTTCTTGGTTAGCTCCTCCTAACACTGAGACTTGGGAAACTTGGCTGCCTCCTCTGGTCAGTGGTCCCTCAGTGAATCCACAGATGTGAGCAGGTGTTTATGGAGGCCACAAGGATGCCTTTGGGGACGGTACAATCCACATATGCAGTATACTTAAAGGGTAAGAGGAAACTGAAAAAGCACAATTTGCTGATGATAGCATTGGGAAAAAGAAAAAGGCAGAGCTCAGAAGAAAAATAAGTAACTATGAGAATTCATTTTCTCTAGTAAATTCAAAGCAAGATTTAAAATTGATAAAAAAAAATAAATCCCAGAATATGGTAGAATATTGTAAGAAGAATTAAGTTACACCTAAGTAAATCAAAGAATCTTAAACAAAGGGAAACAACTGCAAACCTATGGGATTAAAAATGCTAGTGTAAGTACTATACAATAGCATAAAGCGTACCCAAAGTGCAATCTAAAAGGTGTTTTTCTCCCACCTTTTCTAGAAACAAGCTTAAAGGAGGCCTTGAATTATCTAGTCTTTGTGATGTTAGCTACTTAAAAGTGCCCAGACCTTAATAAACGTTTGATGACTGACCATTTTGCCTGTAAATTTGCATTTTAAAAAAGATACATAGTCTTATTCTAAGTTACAACTTTCTTGAAAATGAAAACTAGTTGTTTTATGACTTGAGTAATAAAGCCTTGAAGTTTATCAGTTCCTCCCCGCCCTGCAATAGCACACAGGAAGAGGATGGCAATGGGTTTCATTTTATGATTTTTGTGAAGGTATATTCAATCCTGTTGGCACATTATAAACTTTTCCTGCAGCAGATGAATTACTGAAAATAATTTGCTTCTTCTGGGATGCAAACAGTGTATGTAGGCTCCTGGATTTATTATGAAATGAGTTGAATGAGATTTTACTGTAAAATTTTGAAAAAACATTCTTACTTAAAAAAAAAAATATATATATATATATATACATAATATATGAATAAATAAAACCATTAAAATGTTCCAATATTATAACTATCATATACTGTAGCAAGATTACAGAAAATATGAAGCAATGGCTTTTGGTAATTAGAAAGTCAAAAAGTTTCAAATTAGGTATAGATAGTTTGTAATGTTCTGATGCAGATAGCCCAGGGGGTGGTATGACTTAACTACTATGATCCAAATCAATACTTTTCTTCATGAGTTTAACTAATAATAGGAAAAGTCAAAACCTGTTAATGTTTTCAGAATGACAAGCTAGTCTAATATTTAAGCTTCTCTTAATGAAGAGCTGGATAGTGCACAATTTTGTCTGTGAACCTATCCTTCAGAAACCAAGCAAGATTTCAGGTACAGAACAGAACTAATCTGTGCAGCTTCTCTGCTGGTTTTGTCCAATGTGTGCAGGGATACTGAATCATCATTTTAAACCTCTAAGCAGGGGAGACAATTTTACTTTTAGAGGATGAATAAAGTGAAACCTATATAAATGAGGACTATATTTGAAAATTTATCTTTATTTTCATTTTATATTATATGATATTAAATTGGGGAAGGGAGTCTCAGAGGGAACGCATTAAAATTAAAGCCTCTTGAAGAAGGTGAGACTTTAACTGAGATTTGAAGGAAGTCCAGGAAGCCAGGCAGTGGGGATGAGGAGGGAAGAGAGTTCCAGGTAAGGAGGACAGCCAGGGAAGATGTCCAGTCTGGAGATGGAATGTCTTGTGTAAGAAAAAGCCAGGAGGCCACAGTGTCACTAGATTGAAAAGTATGTGGAGGTGACTATGTTAGAAGAAGACTGAAAAGGTAGGAAGGGGTCAGATTTTGAAGATGATTATGCTGATACAGATGCCACTTAAATCTGGTTATTTTGCTTTCATTTCTATCTCTAATACAAATCCTTTTAAAAATCACAAATATGTTTTCAGTGTAGCTTTTAAATACTCATGTCTTGTTATATATTTAACACAATTCCATGAAAAATGAGGAACAGGTTGTACTCACAGTTCTTTTAATATACTGAAATAGGAAGGGCTCATATGTTTTAAATTTTGTTCCCCATGTAAAAAACACAGAGAAAGACATGAGAGACTCACATTTTTTATAAGAGTTTCGTTTTGAATTCAGCTGCATTTCCTCTTTGATTTGCAAACAACTTCTTTACTTAAAGTAAATATAGGTGTTCTGTACTACTCAACTTAACTATTAACCAAGTTTTACACCTGTCTTCCAGGGTTCAGACAGTGACCTTTTCTCTCATTAATCTGAGACTGATATTATGCTTAAATTGCCATAAAGGCAAAAAGCAGGTGCACCTACTCTTAAAGAGATATAACCCTATTTCTAATGTGAACTCCTAAGGACTTATAGACTATGAGCATATAGTTCTTCATGTGTGCCCCCCCCCCCCACACACACAGGGAAATGCTTAATTAAATTGCTCCAGATTGCAAGAAATTTTGTCTTTGATAATCCTTTTTCTTTCAGTTCAAGTGCTAATATCGGCAAGGTTGGGAAATATGGTCTAATGACCGTGGGGTTCCATGGGGGCAGCATGGTACCACTCTACAGAGTGTAACCTTGGTGGCTGGTGCTTCATTCTACACAGAAATGACAGCAGCTAATATTACCAAAGCAAACAAGAGTTAGCCAGTCATAAACTCTACTGGAAATTTATATTCTTAGCATAGTTAAGCAAGGGCTTCAGAGTTGTCGGAAGTCTCTAGGGAGACTCTGACGAAGTGAAAGAAAACAAAGCTATAGCATGCGTGCTACAGGAATGCCACCATTTTGAGATCCCAGAAGGTTATTACATCTGTGGTCAGTAAAACGAATTCAGTAGTATTTACTAGTTCTCTAACTTGGGAATATTAATGAGGAAAGGGGATTGATCTAACTAGTGAAGACATCAGTTGATATGAACTTGAAAAAATTTGACTTTTTTAAAAAAGGAAAATTCATTAGATTGGGAGCTCCTTGAGAGCAGAGATTTTTTTTTTCTTTTGTTGTATACCTAGTGCCTGGGATACAGTAGATACTTAATAAACGCTTGACTGATAAAGTCAATGGACTACTGTGAAATATAATCTGTTGTAATCCCTGACCACAGGGGTTAGAGCTGATACTTATCATACGTATTTAGTTCCTTGACCAGAGAAATTTTAATAGCAAAACCTTCTGGATTCATTCTTATGAATGAGATCTATCTGTTAACTGGATTATAGCCTTAAGGTTAGAAAGGGCTTTAGAGGTCACTAATCCAACTCTCTCATTTTACTGAGGAAGAAAGGGCCACAGAAAGATGAAATGAGTTGATCAATGTCATGCCAGAAATAAATGGCAGAATCAGGATACAAACTTGGTCCTCTGGCTCCCATGCTGCCTGCCACTTAATATATACTGGAGTTAGAGGTGAAGAGAGACAGTCTTCCTGGAATAGGGGGCAGTCAGTACAAGAACAAGGAGGTGAGAAATTGAGAGTCCTGAGTAAGTTTGGCTAGATCACAGAGAGCAGGAGGGGAAGCAATATCTATGAGTGCTGGAAAGGTAGGTTGGCAGCATGTTGCAAAGATCTTTTAAAAGATAAACAGAACAGTTCAAATTTTATCCTAGAGGTTTAAATTTTTACAATGCATGAATCCCCAATCTATGATGCTAGCATTGCACAGTATTGCTAGATATCTCCACCTGAACACCTTGTCACTTTAAAGTCAACACATCCCAAATGAATTTTCTTCTCCAAAACTAACCCTAGTCCTCATTTCTTTATTTCTGTTGATGACACCACTATCCTCCAAATCATTCAAGTTCTGCACCTTGGAGTCCCGTTGGCCACTTGCTTCTCCAGCATAGTATTGTGGAAAGAATCCTGGCTGTGGAGTCATAACACTGGATCCAAACCCCTTCCCCTGGCCCCTAGTACTTGCACAACCACTGCAAGCCACTGGACCTCCATGAGTATACTCATATATATAATGAGAGGCTGATCTAGACAGCCTCAGAGGTCCCTTCTGGCTCTAGATAAAGGGGTGTGCTGGTGCCAGACTGTGAAAGCCAATTGTTACATTTTTCCGTGTGAACTTCCAATCAGGGCTAGATTTATTGTTTTGTTAATTATCTACCAGAGGTGGGGAACCTGAGGCCTAGAGGCCACATGTGGCTCTCAAGGTCCTCAAGTATGGCCTAAATCCAAACTTCATAGATGTGATAAAGAAAATGCTATTAAATCAGATTAAACTTAAAAGCATGTCTCATGTTTTGAGGGAGCTGGATATAAAACACCAGCATGTTCTTGTCTAGATCAATGATCTAATGGTCCTTCAACACCCTTATGCCATCTAATTGGCCACTAAATCCTATTGCTTTTACCTCTTCTGTATCTCTAATATATGTGTTCAGGCCTTCATTATCACATCTGGACTACTGCAAAAGCTTTCCAACTTGTCTTCTTGCTTCTAGTCTTTCTCTTCTCTACTCTATTCTTCACAGAGCTGTCCGAGGAATCTTCCTAATGCACATCTGACCACATAACTTCTCTACTCAAAAAAAACCTTCTGTTGGTTCCCTACTTTCTACCAATCACATTCCCTGGTATTCAAGGTCTTCTAGGCTTCTTGAATAATAGTTTCTAATTACTAACTGTTACTGAAGATCATGTAAACCCAAAAGCCCTGGGAATGGCTGTGCTATCTAGACCACTGTGGCCCTCCATATCTGGATCCTGTAGCCATCATGAAAGGCAGAAACACTAATGGAGAAGGGGACAATCATCACAACCAATGGCAACACGAACAGCTGACCAACTACCATTGAAGGCCAGGTAAGCCCAGGAGCCAAGTTCTGCTCCGGTAGCCTTCACTGAGAGGAACAGCCCTTAGGGAGAAAGGACCAGTCATCTCCGACATCATTATCACCAACGACAGATCTACTGCCCCAGATGAATCAGGAAATACAGCCTACCATTATTTCTATTCAAGCAGCAAGGTGATGCTGAGATAGAGAAAAGGCAGATGTGCTGAGCAGGCCAAATCACCTTAAGCATAACTTGCCCTTTGATTCTGGCAGAGAAGCCACAGGACCCTGAGTCTTAGCAGCTCCCCCTCCCCCCTGCCCCAAACTGTAGTCTTCCCACCACAATCCCTGATTCAAGCTTACTTCTTTTCATTTACTCAATGCTCCAGCCAAACTGAGCTATTCATTACTCTCTTATCTGGACTTCTGAACTTTTGTACATTCTCCCCTCACATCTTTGCCTATTAAAATACTTCTTTCAAGGCACACACCAACTGTCGCCTCCTCCATGTAATGGGGCACAGGCTCTGGGAAACCCCTTGAACTCTGATTGAATCTTCCTACTCAATGAGGCATTTGCCTGAGGCCAGAAACCTTTCATTGTCCTAGGCCCAAATCTCTGTTACTCTTAACCTAGCCTAGTCTCCACGGTCCAGCTACTTCCCACCCTTGATCCTATCAAAATATCTATACTTAAATCTGTTACCCTTAAACTGGCCTAGTCCTCCATTGTCTGTCATCTCCAGGTAGCCTTCAGCTATTTCCCACCCTTAATCTCATTACTGGAGTCTGACCTCAGTCCCCTCAAGATCCTCCTCAAACTCCTCAGCAAGACCCCCCCCAAATTTCTCCTCTAGACCACCCCTAAATCCTCCCACACTCTTTTTTCCCCCTTATTAACTTTTACTTTTAGTTTATGTCATTGATTTCTATAAAATTTTGAGTTACAAATTTTCTCCCCATCTTTCCCCTATAGCCCCCTGCAAAAATGATCCCACTCCCCCAATCTGCTCTCTCCTATATCCTCCCCCATCACCCCTCTGACTTTCTGGTAGAGCAAGATGGATTTCCCTATCCCAGTGCTTGTATATCTTTTTTCCCAGTTGCATGTAAATAATAATATTCATATATATATATATATAAATTTATATTTATTATATTAAATAATTATTATAATATATTATAATTATTACATTATATATATTTATACATTATACATATATATATATTTTTTAACATGTGATTTTAGAACTTTAAATTTTAGATTCTTTCCCTTCCTCCCTTGTCACCCACCCCCATTGGAAAGACAAGCAATTCAATACAGGCTGTACATATGTAGTTACGCAGAACATCTCCACAATGGACATAATGTGTAACGCTGATGATATTTCCCTCCTTTCTATCCCGCCTTCCCCTTGTTTTATTCTCTACTTTGTCCCAGTCCCTTTACTGAAGTGTGTGCTTCTAACAATCCTCCCCCCAAACCTGCCCTCCTCTCCATCATCCCCCCTCTCATCCCCTTCCCCCCTACTCTCCTGTAGGCCAAGATACCCAATTTAAGGTGTATGTCATTACCTCCCTAAGCCAAATTCAATGAGAGTAAGGTTGACTCATTCCCTTTTTGCCTTCCTGTTCTTCTCCTCCATTGTAACAGTTATCCCTTGCCTCTTCTCTATGAAAGGATTGACCCCATTCTGTCTCTCCCTGTCTCCTCTCATTCTAATACTCTCCCACTTCTTAATTTCACGTTTTAAAATATCATCCCTTCCTATTCAATTGATTCTGTGCCCTCTGTCTATGTACACACACACACACACACACACACACACACACACACACACACACATATCCTCCCCTCCCACACTCTTTCTGTATATAAGGTCCATCTTGCCTCCATGACTTGGCTGAGAATTCAATCTAGCATACTCTCATTCTGTGTCAGATTATTCTGGCCTGCTTGTCAATACAAGCATCACAGATACTTAGGCTCTGTAAGAGTCTACCCATTATGGCGAATCTTTAATAAACTGCTTTACTTTGGCTGAGAGAAGGCTTGAGTAGAATTCATTACGCAGGACCCAGTGTGTCGGTATTTGGGGAACTCGAGCACCCTTAAACCTTAAATCTCAACACCATGAAGACTTCCCTGATCCTTTTCTTGTATGTCATCTTTTTGGAAATCTATGCATGTGTATTACAATCACTTTCATTGTAGGTACTTGTGTGTCTTTCCCTACCCCCTCCCCTCAATCAGCTTTGAGGATAGGAACGGGTTTTATATCATCTTTTCCTCTTCAGTGTCCTGTACAGAAAAGAAAGATCACACTGGGTTGAGTGGTCTAGGATGGCTTCATCCTAGGAAATCTGTGAAAAAAAAAATTGGTACCTGGAGTGGGTAAAGGTAGGTATCCTGAGTGGCAGCAGGAATCCTAGGAGTGGATAGAATACAATGCACATATTATTATGTAAATAGTGGGTAGACTCTGCTAGAGCAGATTGTTTATATTTGGGAGTTGTGGGCCAGATGTGTGTGTGTGTGTGTGTGTGTGTATGTGTGTGTGTTTATGGACACAGATGAATGACAAATTTATTGAATGCATATATATTTATCACCATTCTAGGTACTTGAGGAACTCAGAGGAATATAAGCAATATTCATATTCTATGACCATCATGAATTTTAAAAGCTGCTATGTAAAAAGAGAGAGAACAAAATAAGGTAATTTGGCAAACATTACCGAAATACTGAGTACAAGATAGCTTGCAATAATAATGATAACAAAATGCTCAAGGCATTTTCTCTGGCTGTCTCTCATGCCTGCAACGTTCTTCATTCTTCACTTACCTACTGACCTTCCTGGCTTGCTTTGAAGTAAAATCTCTACCTTTACTGGAATCCTTCCCCAAACCCAATAGTGCCTTCCTTCTTGTAATTATTTCCTATTTATCCTTACATAGTTTACTTTGTAAACATTTGCTTACATGTTGTTTTCCCTCATTAGATTGTAAGATCCTTGAGGGCAAGGCCTGTCTTTTGCCTCTTTTCATATCCCAGCACTTAGTACAGTGCCTGGCACATAATAGCTTTTTAATAAATGTTATTGATTGATTGACACAGCACTATGTAAATCAATTTACATACATTACCTCATTTGAATTTCCCAACATTGATGTGGTGTAGTATTAAGTACATTTTTTTGGAGGGGGGGGGAAGGCAAGGTAATTGGGGTTAAGTGACTTGCCCAAGGTCACACAGCTAGTAAGTGTCAAGTGTGTGAGGCTGGAATTTGAACTTAGGTCCTCTTGACTCCAGGGCCAGTGCTCTCCAGGGCACAGATTCACTGTGCCACCTAGCTGAAGTATTATTAGCCCCATTTTACACATGGGCAAATTGAGGTTTAGATCAATTTACTTGCCCAAGGTCAGACAACTCTTAAATTCCAAGAGGAAGATTCAAAATCAAGATTTCCTGACTTAAATACAAGCACTTTATCCACTACCTCCTCAAAGTATAAATAATTTAGTTTAAGCAATGGGGGCTAATAAGTTAACATAATAATAAAAAATTACCAACCAATACCTACACTATAAAGCATTTTGTTTTTCTCTTTCTTAATAGAGTATATCTGAGATCAGGAAGCCATTATAAAATGCTACTGCTGTTACTTCCCAGAGTTTCAGATAAATATGATCTTTATTTGACTATAGCCCTTAAGCATTTAATAAGCATGGGAATCCATAATCTGCCTTAAAGGGAGGGGAAAAAAATTCAGCCCTGCCAGGTTCAACTTTACTAAGTCCTGTAACACAAAAGGAAAAAACCGAAATACAAACACAGCTGCCACTTTAAAAAAAAGGTCTATAGGGATTAAAAAAATCAAATGTATATTAAATAACAGAACCACCAAGAACATTATTCAGATACACTCGCAAATAATTTTGACCTATAGTTGATTTAATTTCCAACATTCAACTTCATCCTTTAAAGAATAAAATTTATATAACATTAAGATTTATACATTACTACAAATTTATGTAACATTACTATTTTAACAATATTAGCATTAATGTTAACACTAATATTGTCATTATTTAAAAATGATTAATTTCTTCTTTTTCATGAGAAACTTTTAGTTGTCTGTGATGATCATGATTAACAGTCATCTGTCAGCCTTTGCTTTATTCTTATAGCCCCAAAGCAAAAACACATATTAGGCCCAATCCAAATATGATCTGGCTGCACTCGCAAACTCATAGTTCTTTCCCCCTCTTGTCTCTGCGTCTTTACGCCAGCTGAGATACTCTGTCTGCTTTCTCAAGTTCAGCTCTTTGCTTTCCTGGTTTCTTCTAAGATCAAACACCACCTTCTGCGGGAGGCCTTTTCCATCTGTTCTCCTACCAACCCTTCCCCAACAGCTGTTTGTGTCTTCCCAGTGGAGATTCCCTTCCATCAATTCTGTATATATCTTCACTTTACTTAGTAACCTACATATTGCCTCCCCCATTAGAAGAAAGGCTCCTGGAGTGCAGGGACTGCTTTTATTTTTATTTTTTGTATGCCCAGTTGCACTGCCTGGCACAGAGTACGTAAGGGCTTTAAAATAGAATAATTATACACGCAAATGTTAATAATCAATTTTAAATCTCAGGAAAAGATGAACAGAAAGTCTTTTAATTTCTTAGAAAAAGATTACCAAGTTTTCCTCATAAAAATGAAATATTATGGCAACTGGAAATTAGAAGTCTTAATAATGTGAAAAAAAATAAAACACGAGAAAATATTTAGGGAAATGAGAGGCACCCAACTCACTGTGTCCTTGCATCTGACAAATAATACAATGTTGTTAAGGTCAAGGAATTCTGCAAACAGCATTCCAGATGTCAAAATAAATGGGAGAAAGGTGACTTTTTAGCTCTATACCCTCACATGTATATTAATTTTCTTCCCTCTTTATTGTATTCCATATTGCATACATTTAAAAATTAAATAAATGGATATCGATAATATGTGGAGTCACTAAAGAGACATAAGACACTCTATGTTGTGAAAAATAACTACGATTTTATAATAAAGTAATACATGTATATATTATTATTACTATTATTTAAATACATAAAAGGAATGAAAAATCATGTTTACTTTTAAACTAGTCAATTAATGGAAATAATGATTGAAATATATAAAACAAAAGGACTGTATTTCAAGTATAAATGGTTTGCAAGAGAATTTGTATTTCCCCTGCATAAAAATGTTTTAAATATCTGAAATGCATTCATATTTTAGAGTATTAGTTAAAGTAAGTAATTGAAGAAATGATGATAAAGCATTATTCGACTACTTACCACTGTTGGGGAAACGGAAAAAAAAAACTCAGGAAAAAATGATTCATTTTCTTAAAAGTTGATGAAAAACTTTTGGCTTAAAAGAGGGAAAAGGAGTTTTTCTACAGTGAGAGGGTATAGAAAATGCCATTTATAGTTTTGTACCAATTTTTGAAATGTTGATATAGAATGGCTTACCATTTGCAGTGTGCTTGATGGTATTCGAATAGGTTTTCCTACTGGGCTGAAACCTCCTGTGAAAAAACAAGGCTGTGAATTTTTGCTTATTATTCTTAACCACTAATAGCTATTTTATTTTGCAAACATTATGTGAGCCAGACATATCTCACAAAGCTCTCATGATAAAGAACTCATGCAATAGCAGCTTTGAAAGCTGTGGTCATGGATCCTTTAGTCAGTAACAGTCAGAGGGTTTATCTAACTAAAGATCTGACACCAGGTTATAGCTAATCCAATACTTCCATTCAAATGGTTTGGAGCAATAGCTTAAACACCATTCACATGCTGTCTTATGCTTAAAACTGACACTATTATCTCAGCTTAGTTGTCTTTCTTTCATGGAACGGTTGAAATTCTGACTTGAGGACACAAAGTTTTCAGGCAGAAATGATCACAAAATGTGTGAAAGGAATTACTTCCTTATTTTGTCAAAAAGAATAAGTCTTCTATTCAGTATTCCTCTTTGATCATCAGACTTCCTACCACAATATATCTTGCTGTTTATTTTATTCAATCACCATGGAGTGCTTTCAGAAAAATAAGGACTTTTAATTCTCTCCTTTAGAAATGATTACATTGATGGCTAAACTCTGGGGAATTCTTTCATCATCTGTGGATTTATCTTTTTTTTTAGGTTCATGATAGCTTTTATCACATCTCTTTTCAACAAGGGGCTATTTAAAGATAGAACAAGTCTCTTATCTGTATGGATTTGGGTTGAAAGTTTAGTTCAAGTTAAGGGTGAAAATGAGATCTCAGGATCACATTTTACCCTTCAGTCTTTGCCCATCAATAGACCAACATCTGACATATGAGTCAGTGGTCTGTTAACATAAAGGCCAGGACTTCAACAACAAAGGGTGTAAGTTAAAAAATAAAAGGCTGTTAAAATGCTTTATCAATTTCAAAAATAAAATATTATTCTTAATAATATTATAATACAAACATAAAATACTATAAAATATAGTTCTTTACTCTAAAAAACACATAACTCTCTTAAATATTAAAGATTTTCTTTAAATGTGCTAATATTCAAAAGAAAGAGGTTACTTTTATTCATGAAAGTGATCTGACTTTTGATGAGCTTAATAATAGCATTTTATTATGTACAGAGAGGGGGCGGCAGAAGACGGAGGAGAAGGAAAAGGAGAGCGCGCCTCAGGAGGGTGACCGAGATGGCGGGCAGAACTAAGACCACGTAATGCGACGAACAACTGAGAGAACTGGGGATGCTAAACTAGGGTGTTCCAGAAACAGCTGAAACTCAACCTGTCCAAAATATAAATCACTATCTCTCCCACCTTTCCTATTTTTCTTAAAGCTATTAGGTTGTAATGTCAAATTTACAGTAGAGTCTTCACCGACATGTATATTGAATCCACTGACACTGTTCTCCAGGCTGTTGCATGAACAAGACACTCCCATGTCTTAGCTCCAGGCATTTTCTTTGACTGAATCCCATTTCCAGAACACTCTCCCTCCTCTACTCCAACTACTGACCTCTCTGGCATCCTTTTAAGTCCCAACCAAAATCCCACTTTTTACAGGAAGCCTTCTCCAACCTCTTAATTCTAGTGCTTTCCCTCTTTTAACTACTTCCGATTTATCCTGTATATAGCTTGCTTGGTATATATATATACATCTTGTCTCCCTCATTAGACTGTAAGCTCCTTGGGGGCAGGGTCTGTCTTTTGCCTCTTTTGTATCCTCAGCACTTAGCACATAGTAGGCACTCAATGAATATTTATTGAATAAATGAATGAAGATAATAAAAATAACTGTACTTTAAGTCTTTCAACAGATACAAGCTATACTACAGTAGCAGGAATTTTCCTTTAGGGCTTCAATTAAAAATGATACTGCTGCAAAACGTGGAATATAGCAATCCTCTAAGAATCAAAGTTACAGGTGATTCTAAAGTTAATGGAGAAATGAATGCTGGGCAGAAACACAATATAATACATTTCCAGAGATGTCCTATATGCAAGAATTGGTATGAAGGGCAGATAACACTTGGGAAATGTAAGATTAAAAACAGAGGTGAGAGCAAATAATGAGAGTACAACCAAATAATCTAAGTGCTATACTGATATCCATGAAATGGAAAAAGACAGAGAGGAAGATCTCTATGGAGTTTCTATGGGGGGACAAGATTTAGAATCACACAGCATGAGGAGGTGTGAATGGGTTAGAATCTCACTGATAGAGGGTGTGTCCATATCAGTGAGATCCCAGAGCATATCTCAGTAGAATTAAAGAAATTATTTCACTTAACCTACAGGTCTGTCATAGGTTGAACTTACACACACACACACATACGCGCACACACACACAGGTACACACACAGAGATTTCTAGTATATTAAATGAAAGGACAATTTACATATTTAATTTTTTAAATTTAATTTTAAAAATCATTAAACATCTTAATCATGTAAGACACTGTATAATGTATGTTATATATGTATGTGCATAAATAATTAGGCAAATCTAAATAATTAGATACCTATATAATCCCCTCTACACACATGTGCATATATTTATATATAAACACATATATAAATATGTACATCTAAATATATATATGAAAGAGAGAGAGAAAGGAAGAGGAGGGAGGGAGGGACAGCATGAGAGAGAGGGAGGAAAGAAGAGAGAGAAAGAAAGAAAAAAGAAAGAAAGAAGAAAGATTGAAATTATTTTGAAAGAGTTGGCATTAGCAGCTGAGACAACCTGGGAAAGCTCTCTTGGAGAAGGTAGGCTTTGAGCTGAGTCTTGGAGGAAGCCTGAGAAATTAAGAGGCAGAGGTGAGGGACCAGAGCATTCTGGGCATGGGAGAGCGCTGAAACAAAGCAATATATCTGAGGGATGGAATACTGTATTTGAGGAACTGCAGGTCAGACAGTGTATGTAGCTGGATCATAGAATGTATGGAGGAGTATAAGGTATAAGAAGACTAGGAAAAGTAGGAAAGGTCAGGTTATAAAATTTTAAATGCCAAAGAAAGAAAATTATATTCGATTCTGAAAAAAAACAGGGAGCCCCTGAAATTCACTGAAGGAGTGTATTGTTCAAGTTCAGTCTAGAGAAATCACCTTGGCAGCTTAGTGGAGGACAGCCTGGACTTGGGAAATACTTGAAGCATGTAGAGCAGTAAGAATACTACTGTAGTAGTCCACTCAAGAGATAAAAGGGAACTGACCTAAGTTTGTGGCCATATGAGAAAAAGAGAAGAGAAGGCATAGGAGAGATGTCAAAGTAGAACCAATACATTCTCCTGACTCAATTTTCCTCACATAGGTCCCTCCTCCATGCACCCCCAATCCTGTCCCTCTTGCTGAATCCTGCTTTTCAGTTTCCCTTTACGTGTTGTCATCTCCCATTAGAACATAAGCTCCTTGAGGGCAAGGGCTTTTTTTTTTTCCTGCCTGGATTTACATTCTCAGCCCTTAGCACAGGGTCTAATACAAGGCGAGCACTTGATAAACATTTGTTGACCTGACTTGTATCAATCAGTGTAAGTTGATTCTAATATCTAATCATTATCCCACACACCATCATCTCTCCTCTAGCTTTCCAAGGCAGCCTCTCTTGCTTTCCTATCTTCCTTTCATCTGAGGGCCTTGGGTCACACTTCATTAAATAAACTGAGGCTATTTTCCAAGAGCTTCCTTCTCTTCATCTCACATGACTAGACATCTTCTCTCATTATTTTCTTCTTTATCTCACATGAAGAGTTGGCCCTTCTCTTTGCCAAGGCAAACCCCTCTATACGTACCCTTGATCTCATCCCATCCTTTTTTCTCTAAAAAGACTATCCCCTCTCCACCTTCCCCACACAATCCCTCCTCATCTACAGGCACCTTCCTTGCTTCCTGTAAAGATGTTCATCTATTCTCAAACAAAACAAAAAGACACTTGATTTTGTCATCCTTGCTAACTGCCGTTCTGTATCTCAGGGCCTTGGTCTCTTCATTTGTAAAATATGGCAGTATTTTAGGTTAGACCCTGGATGACCTCTAAGGGTCTTTCTAGCTCTAAAATAGTACTATTCAATTTCCATTGTTCTGACTCTCAAATTAAAGTACAATAAACACATACAATGAATAACTGTGACTCTGGCATAGGTTCTCCCCCACCCTCCCACCCCCACCCCCTGGCCCCATCATGATATCTCAATTACAGTACCCACTAGATCCACAGGACATATCATTAGAAGAAAACCCATTTGGTTTGTGAGGAAGAGTTTTCTATTAGTGTTCTGGAGCAGCTGTCTAGAAAAGATAATTTTGCATCTTTTCTGGCAATGATCTTAAATTCACTGTGATAATGAAGTATTTCTGCAGGCTTCCAGATGCTGGCTCAACTTGGGTAAGTCGCTATAAGAACATTTATATTTTTGGGCAAGGATTGCAAATGCTTTGTTTTTAAGGAAATCAGCAAGTTTTTCATATCCCCCTTTGTCTTTTTCCCCTTCCCAGGTTTATCTTCCTCCTATAGAAGACTTTCTTGAACAACAGACTACTGCATGCTTTTCTTTAGTTACTGGAATTGACACCTCAACACTTACAGCTCAGGAACCTGAACCAAGAAAATACAGAAAGAGACTACATACATTTATCAGTGCTCAAACATGCCACATTTTAATGGGTCTAGTGATCTGATTCAATTCATTATCATCACGTATTTATTAGATGCCCCCCTCCTACATGGGAGAGAATAGGCTTGCTATGTTCTTTTTTGAGAGTGAGTCAAATTTCAGGCAGTATGGCAAAAGCTTTTTATAGGAAATTGTGAAGTTCCTCCAAAAGGTGCTAAGCTAGGATGGAATTGATGCTGTCAACCTATGGCTACAGAGACTTGAAGGAAACTTGTTACATTCTGCATAAGAAAATATTCATAAAAGAAAAGAACAGTGTCTGTTTGAACTTTTAATATAGCCCAGGCCAAAGCTTTGTGATTTTGGGCATAACAATTTATAAAAAAATCAAAGCCAGGAATTTATTAATAATTTCTAATATCCTCCAAAGTCTCATTCAATCACAATAAATAAATAACAGAAAAGTTAATATCAAAACCTCATTTGACAATAATTACCAGTGTTATAAGAAAATATATAAAACCCCTTTGAATACAAATACCTTGACCTTATTAAGATCCCTTTGCTCAAGGAATGAAAAATTAAAAACATAATATACAAAACTACAATTTTAGTCAGTTTTCGTTCATTCATTCACTCACTCACAGAATTTCAAAGTTGGAAGGAAACTCCGAAATTATGTTACTACATATATTACCACAGAATTGTTATATAACTGAATATCACCTCTATAAAATTCCTTAAAAGGGATTCCTGAAGTTTTTGCTTGAAGACCTCGAATGAATGGGAATTCACTACCTTCTGGGGCAGCCCATTCTTCTTATGGGGAGCTCTTTTTGTCAGAAAGCTTGTCTTGACATTAAACTTCAATCTGTCACTCCAGCTTCTCTCTACTGTCCCAAGTCTTGCCCTCTGGGGCCAAACAGAACAGGTCTAAGCCCTTCATATACCTGAAGACAGCTGTCATCTCCCTTTGCAGTCTTCTTCCAGGTAAAACATTTCCTAGGTTCCTTCAATCAATATTTATGAGGCACAATCTTGAAGTTTTGCTACCATGTCCTCTATTGCCCATCTCCCATGAAAGAGGTCTTATTACTTGGTAAGGCTGACCCCACTACCTGTACAAGCGATCCCATTCTATGTCTTCCAAGATTCCATGTCTTCCAGCTTCCTCTGTCATCTCCACTCTCTTTTCTTCAGTCTCTCCCCATTTACTAGTTACTCCTCTATTGTCTAGAAACATGCCCACGTCTCTCCCGTCCTCAAAAAAACTCTCATTTGAGCCATCCATCCCCACTACTTATCACCCTATGTCTCTCCTTCCTTTTGTTGCTGGGAGAAAGGCATCTACAATAGGTGCCTTTACCTTCTTTCCTCTCCCCTCTTTTAATTCTCTACAGTCTGGCTTCTATTCTTATCCAACTGAAATTGCTCTTTCGAAAGCTACCTAAATGATCTTTAAGTTGCCAAATTTATTGGCCTTTTCTTGATCTACATCCTTTTTTACTTCTCTATAAGCTCTGATACTGCCAATTACCTTTCTCTCCTTGATACTCTCTTCTCTTCAACTTCTTTGCAGTCTTTGAGACTACAGATCACACTCTTCTACTGGATCCTCTCTTCCCTCTAATTTTTTGTGACATCACTCTCTTCTGGTTCTTCTCCAGATAGCTTTTTCTAAGTATTCTTTGCTGAATCTTTATCCAGATCATGCCCACTAACTGTGGATATCCCAAAGAGCTCTGTCCTGAAACCTTTTCACCTTCTATATACTTAGTGACTTTAGCAGCTCCCATGGATTAAATTATTATATGCTAATGGTTCTCAAATCTACTTATTCAGCCCTAACTTCTTTGCAGACCTCCAGTCTTGCATCTCCAATTGTCTATAGGACATTTTGATCTGGATGTCCAATAGACATCTTAAACTCAACATGTCCACAATTGAACTCCTCATCTTTTCTCCCAAATCCTCTCTTTTTCCTCCAAGTTTTCCTATTTCTGTCCAGGGTACCACCATCTTCTCAGTCACCTAGCCTTGTAACCTAAATGTTATCCTTGACTGTTCATTTTCTCTTACTCCCCATATCCAATCTGTTACTAAGGTCTGTTCATTTTATCTTTGCAACATTTCCCACACATATTTGCTTCTCTCTTCTGACACTACCATAATATTGGTGAAGGCTCTCACCACCTCACACCTGGAATATTGCACTAGTCTGCTGGCTGGTCCTCTTGTCAAAGTCTCTCCATGCTCCAGCCTTTCCTGCACCTGACTTCCAAAATGATCTTAAAGGGCAAAACCCTCCCTACTCAATACACTGCAATGGCTTCCTATCACCTCCAGGATCAAAGAGAAATTCCTCTATTTGGTTTTTAAAGTCTTTCGTATCTTGGCTCCTCCTTGCCTTTCCAGTTTTCTTATACCTCACACCTCTCAACTCCCATGTATGTGATCCAGTGACACTGGCCTCTTTGCTGTTCCTCACACAAGTCATTCTATTTCCCAGCTCTGGGCATCTTTACCAGCTATCCCCAATACCTGGAATGTTCTTTCTCATCTCTTCCTCCTGGTTTCCCTGGCTTCCTTCAAGTCTTAGTTAAAAATGGCAACTTCCATAGGGTACTCTTTCTCAATTCCCTTTAATTCTAGTGTCTTCTCTCTGTTGATTATTTTCAATTCATCCTGAATATAGCTTGTATATACATAGTTGTTGTCTTCCCCATTAGACTGTGGGCTCCTTGAGAGCTGGGAGTTGCGTTTTACCTTTCTATCTCCAGCACTTAGCACAAAGTCTGGCACATAGTAGATACTTAAATGTTTAATCACCCAGATCACCTCCTCTGGATACTTTCCATCAGAGGAAGGTCTTTACTTCCCTTCTATGGGGTGCCTATGATTGAAGACAGTACCTCAACTGTCTTCTCCTCACAGGGACTATCACTTCCCCCACTACTAGTCTTTTATTGATGTCTAACATTGTATTCATTTTCTTTGGCTATCACATCATACTGTTGTTTTCCAGATGAACTGTTCTCTAGCCATGCCTTTCTAATCTTGTATTTATGAAGTCAATTTTTTTTAACTCAGGGTTAGAACCTGGCATTACATATCACATCTTAGCTATGTCTCCTACCCCCTCCCCCTCTCAGCATCCTGCTGAGGCCTTTTTGAGTTCAAAATTGATTATCCAACATGTTTTCCATTTCTCCCAGCTTTGTGTCATTTGAATATCTGATAGGTATGTCATTCATATTTAAATTCACATCACTGATAAAATAGTTCTGCCCTCTAGCATGAAAGGGGGAAATGGCAAATTAATGGAATGCTGCCATAGAAATTTCTCTCTAAAATGACTATTCTTTATGTCTGGTCATTCAACTGGGGCCAAATCTATCTATCTGTACTCTCCATTTTGTCAACAAGGACAATATGTGAGAATTGGTCAAATGCTTTGCTAAAATCTACTTGTAACTAGTCCACTACTCCTGGCAGTGGACAACAAAAATTTAGTCCTAAATGATAAAGGAGCCAGAAGGGACCTTAGACATAATCTAGTCTAATCCTCTCATTCTGCAGATAGGAAACTGAGTCCCAGAATGATGAAAGGACTTGCCCAAGGTCACAAGGCTAACACATGTGGCAAAGGTAACAGGGATAAATGTAAAGCAAAGCCAGGATTCAAACCCAGGTCCTCTGACTGGGAATCCAAGGTTCATAAGACCAAAGACTTAGAACAGTAAGGGACCTCAGAGACAATCGATTTCAACCTCCTCATTTTACAGATGAGAAAACTCAGGCCTTGAGAGGGTAAGTGACTTGTCCAAAATCACACAGATAGTATATGACAAAGACAGGATCTGAACCAACACCATCTGAATTCAAATTCAGCATGGGTTCCATTGTATTCTACTTCCCTAAGGTGTTCTCATCACTACATGAGATTTAGTTTGCATCTAACATGTGCAAGGCATTGTGTCATGAAATAGGAAAGATACAAATCAAAACAGAGGATGGTCTTTCCCCTCTGGGAGCTCTTATCCCAGCAGAAGAGAAGACACATATAATTAAAATATAGTGGAAGTGGAAAGAACATTAGCTTTGGCATCAACAATCAGATTGGGGTACCAGCTTTGGCATACCCTTGGGTAAGTAATTTATTTTCACTGAAACCCAGTTTCCTCCACTGTAATAAGGGAATAAGATTACTACTTACTTCTACATACTTAGATTTGTTTGGAGGAAAATGCTTCTGTAAACTGTAAATTGCTATAGAAATGGAGAAGTAATGAATGGCAACATGAGGTATAGACAATTATACCTATTATGTACCTCTCAATTTCATTTTGGGTGTCAAATTTTTTAAAGATAAGATTTTGTATTATCTTGTGATTCAGATGTGTTTTATTAGCAGAAGAATACTGGTATTTAACAGAAAGATTTTTTTCTTCAACGAGAATTCTGGGGTCAATGAAAGCATTCCACCATTTCCCAACAGTTCTCTTTCCTATTCATTCTGTGTCCAATTCACTGTCTGTCTGAAGTGACTATCCAAGATATGTGTACTGCTGGATCAGCTCTCTGGACTATGTGATTTTTTTTTTTTGGTTCAGATGTTTTTATTGTTGAAGACAACTTTTGCTGAGGAAACTCTCCCTACTAAAGCAGATTAGGAACTGTTCTGCAACTTTTGGTCTTTGAGAGATGGTTACCTGACTTCTCCATGGCCACCCAGCTAGTATGTGTCAGTAGCACAACTTGTACACTGGTCTTTCTGACTCTGAGGTGTGCTCAATATCCACTACACCGAGCTACAGATGTTCTTCATTCACGTTTGTCCTATATGTAGAGATCAGCTGAATTTTTTCTTTTTGCTCTTTGGAGGGGGGAAGGTAAGGCAATTGGGGTTAAGTGACTTGCCCAAGGTCACATGGCTAGTAAATGGTGAGTGTCTGAGACTGGATTTGAATTCAGGTCCTCCTGATTCCAGGTCCAGTGCTCTATTCACTCTGCCACCTAGCTGCCCCTGTCAGCTGAAATTTTAATGAGATTACAGACAGATATCATTTGAGAGTTTTGATAATATCCTAGAGCTTGATGCAAGTATCAGAATGCCACCTGCAAATCACAGCATCTGCAGGAGCTCACCATCTCTAGGGAATCCCTCTTCCGTTTGGATTCCTGCCTGGTGAACACACATCTCTGTTCTACGTCTTGTCTCATGCTAATAATCATGGTTCTGAACAAAGTTCTCTCTGTTACAGAGAAGGAAACTTCTATGTTCCTTACATGCATGGGAGACGCACTGTTGGAAGACAGCATTTAATGTGGCTTAGGACAAAATATTACTTTGTTCTGATGAATCATATGTGAATGCATCATTGCCAATAAACAATAAACACAGTGACAAATTTTTTCCCCTGAACCTTTCAGTCAACTGTATGACTATAATGATGTGGTCTGCTCTAGAATATTACTAATTAGCATTAGTAATATTCATAAGAATCTGTATGTTTATAAGAACTTTTCTTAATGTGTTCATCAAGGATATATTCTATATGTGTATGGATTATTTTTATAAACATTTTGTTGAGATGGAAAATTAGACATATGGGGGGGGTGGTCAGTATTTTCAATCACCTGTTTTAACTAATAGTAATAGCACCTATAGTTTTCTACCTCCAGTATTTGGTATCTCCCCCTTTTTTAGATAGCTTAAGTATCAGTCTCTTACTGTCCAACATTGTGTCATTCTCTCTGTATACTAGGCCAGGTTCAGTTACCCTTCCCATCTTTGTTTTCCTTAATGCCATTTCTTCATGTAGCATATCAGGAACTGAGATACGAGAACCCAACAGTGGTGTCTCCAACTGATATTACTACAGAAAATAATTTGTTGACAGATTTTAAATTTGCCTACAAATTGCTCCCTTTCCAGTTTCATTCTTTTAAAAAATACATATTTGAATTTTCCCCCAAGTACATGTTAAAACAATTTTTAAACATTTAAAAAAAGTTTTGTTTCAAATTCTATCCCTCCCTACCTCCTCCCCCCCTCTCTTAGACAGTAAACAATCTAATATAGTTTATACATGTGCAATCATGTAAAACATTTCCATATTAATTATTCTGTCCAGTTTCATTCTTTTTTTTTTTTTTTTGCTTTTTGGAGGGCAATTGGGGTAAAGTGACCTGCCCAAGGTCACACGGCTAGTAAGTGTTAAGTGTCTCAGGCCATATTTGAACTCAGGTCCTCCTGACTCCAAGGCCCGTGCTCTATTCACTGCACCACCTAGCCGCCCCTCAGTTTTATTCTTAAAGGCCTCTAGGATGACTATTTAGTTATGTGTCTTATGAAGCTTTTTCAATTTAGGTTTTCCATCAATTACTTCTTAGGACTTCATGAGGTATTACTACTGACATTCACCATCCTTCTCTGTAAGAATTTGTATTCTAAATTGGGATTGTCTTTGGTTGTCACATCTTTTCATTTAATAAGGAGATCATATATTTGATGGCTAAGGTGGATTTCTGACTTTATTGGCACCCTTGTTGTACCAATGTCCTTACAGGAGTTAAACTTCTTTAGGATAGGGCTATAATATATTTTGTTGTGTATTTCTTCATTTGTTCTCCTTTGTGGACAACTATAATTTAAGTAAGTCAGACTGGCGTTGTCTTAATTACATGTCATATATTAATCTCAGGTTTATTTTTTCTTTCAATCTGGTGTTGATTTTGACCTTTGTACTAACAAATCAATGGTCTGACTTTACAGAGATAGTTCATTTGGCCACAATTTCTCATATTAATTATCAATCTTTTCCTTCTATAAAGACAAAGTCAATTAATTTCTTATTTTCTTTTGATACTTCCCCCTTCCTTCCTTCTTTTCCTATTCTTCCTTTCTCCTTCCTCTCCTCCCTCTTCTTCCTCCCCCCATCCCTAAGCCCCTTCTTTTGGCTTTTTATTGTTTGCTATGTCTAGCGCCTTTAAACTCTCCTCTTTAAAAAAAATGTATAGATTTGAAGCTTGGCTTTTTGCTTTTTTCTTTTTTCTTGATACTGATCTGTGAATGTCTGTATGTCTGAGTGGGTGTACATGTAATCTGCCATTGTCCCTTTAGCTCACTTCTACACTGAAGTCAATGACTATTGAAGTATATGTTGATTTAATCGGGAACATCCTCCGAAGTTTGTGGTAGAAGGGCTCTACCTCCACATCTGCTACCCCAGATGTCAGTGCACAAAATACAATTACCTACATGGAGATCTTTTTGCTTATGCTCATCATGAGCACTATAATGAGAAATGACCAAATGTATGCGGAAATGATGTTTCCTGTTGCTTTTTGTGTGAATTCCTTTATTTGTTTCTACATTTCTACATGTCAGCCTTTTGGAGGCAACTTCCTTTTGTCCTCTGATTTCATTTACAACAAGAATGTCAATATTGGTGTGATTCAGTTTCTCCTTCAGCACGATGAGTTACTCACTGGTTGGTGGACAAGGCTCTCACATTTAGAGAAAAAGAGGGTGGTGCTTTCAGGGCTTCTAAAATGGTTGTTTTGAGCATTCTCTGCCTTCTTTCATAAGTGGAATGTATAGAACTAAAGGTTATTTTGTGATTTTCTTTGTTTAATGATAATATTATTAATAATATACTATAAGGAAAGACAACTTTGAAAGACTTTAAAACTATGAATAATGCAATAATAAAACATAAATACAGAAGATTGGAGAAGAAAGATGCTACTCATTTCCTGCACAAGAGATGATGAACTGAAAATTCAGATATATATATATATATTTTTTTCAGATAATATGGGAATCTGTTTTGCTGAACTATGCGTGCTTATGATGAGAATTTTATTTTTTATTTTTTTTTAATGGGGAGTAATATGAGGGACATTATAAATGTATATAAAATGAAGATATTCTTAAAAAATGCAAATGTTAGCTATTGCTATTATATCAAAAGATAAGATTATCATAAAAATACAAAATAACATATTAAATAAGTGAAAGAGGTAGAATAAGTGTTCAGAAGAAGGATGAAATTTTAGGGAAGGAATTTCTATGTTAAATGTGTTTATCATTTACCTATGTAGATTCATAAGGATCATAAACTTGAGATCTAGATGAGATTTTAGAGATCATATGGTCAAGCTAACCTTATTTTACATATAAGGAAACTAAGGCCCATAGTGAATTGCTCAAGTTAATATAAGTAATCAAGCTAAGACTTGAATTCATGTGTTCAAATTAAAAACCTAATGGTTTTTTCTCTTGCCCTGTGTTCATTAAAAAACAAAACGAAATGTAATTTTTCTTAATCCAGAAGTCTTGATTATAATATATTATTCTAAGTTCAATCTAAACTAATTTCAGACATTAAATTATGTTTTAAAAATACAATGGATTTGATAATTTTACAACACAAAAAAATTAATATTTTATAGGTGAACAGACCATCAGGTTATTGCTTGATTTTGTTGTTTAAAAAAAAATTACAAAGATATTACATTTTGGCAATTAGGAATTTTATAGTGGGAAAAAAATGACACACAGTCTCTTAATTAAATATTTACATGACAAAGAACCAGATGTTCTGATTTAATGAGCATAAATATCTGCTTTACAAAACTACATAGCTACACATTTGCCTGAAGGTTAAATGGTACTTCTATTACCTTCAGCAAAAATATTTTTGTTTTAAAAAAAACACGAACAAAGTGCAGGATTAACAAATAATGAAATGTAAAATTAAAACTGTTATTTTTTATTTCTTAGGCAATGAAGTTCACTCTGCGCAATTCCATGATTTCAATGTGTAAAGCTAAAAACAAGTGAGATTTTGAATGTATTAAATAGGTAATAATTTTTTATTAGTCAATTTATTTATTTTTAGTTTTCAACATCCACTTCCATAAGTTTCAAATTTTCTCCCCCTCCCTCCTCAAAATGGCATGCAATCTGATATAGGTCCTACATGCACATTCCTATTAAATATATTTTTACATTAGAAATAGAGAATCATTTTGTTGCATAATATTTGTCTGTAACCTTCTAATTAAAAATTGTATCAATTATTTTGCAAGGAAATATTTAAAATCTCCTAACACAATTGTTTTTGTGAATTCAGAATTTGTTTAGTGATTCATTGAGCAAAGATAAATTTTACTCAGTGAAAAATACTGCATACAAAAGCTCTTATATAAACGAGTATTCTTTATCTCTGGAAATCTATGACTAATATGGAAAATTAAGATTATTATGAAATATAAGAAATTATTAATTAAGAACAAAAAACAAAGTAAAAGATATTGTCATAGTGAAAGCATTACTATTATAAGAGAACACACCTAGAAAATTGAAAAGGGGCACTGTGGAATGTATTTTTAGGCCCTCAAATTTTATTTCTAAATCTTGTTGCTGGTTGGCTCTGTTTTCCCACATTAATGGTGCCATCTTAGATGAACTCTCTAAGGCAGTGGCTCTCAACCTTCCTAATGCAGCAACCCTTTAATACTTGTATGTGGGTTTATCTGCATGTGGGCGGACCCACCTGGAGACGAATAGAGGAGCAGTGTTTCTGTTCCTAAGACCATTGGAAATATGAGTCTTCTGATGGCCTTAGGTGACCCCTGTGAAAGGGTTGTTCGACCCACAAAGGGGTCACAACCCACAGGTTGAGAACAGCTGCCCTAAGGGGAGTCAAGTAGCTGATTTGATTCTTTTCTGTACAGGTTGGTTTCTTGAGGGAACTGTTGAGGGAAAATTGTTGCCTTATCTGTATTTTTATACCTCAGCACACAGCACAGCACATTTTGCATAAAGTAGCACTTAATAAAGGTTTGTTGAATAAAACAATGTGCAAATAATGACTGTTTCTTCAATATTTTCTGATAAGAAACCAAGTGGAAGGTTAGAATGGGCTTCAAGGTCAGAGAATTGTTTACAAATACTTACATGTAAAAATATTTACATCTAAAAAGGCAAAAGGTATGGACTTCAGAAATATTATCAGAAAGTATCTACAAACTACCATACCATATTCTGGACAAATCGATTGTCACAGCCTCAGAGTGGGATACAAGGTGAGAGACACAGACTAGGAGTAACACAGGATCTCATCCCTTTTCTCTTCACAAAACGCTGGTGTCAGCAGTTCTCAAGCATGAATCCAAAAGTATGTAGTTTTTTTTTTCCTTATTTCCCTCTTAAGTTCCCCGAGAAATTAAATCTGTAATCCGTTTGCCTTTTTCAGTCCTATTCTGGGATTATGGATGTTCTTTCTTTTGACATCTATCTCTATTTTTGTCAGTGGTGCCAGTATGCTCCTAGTCATCCAGAAAAGAAACATTGGAATAATCTTTGATCAGTCCCTCTCTCTCCTTCAGAATCTAGTGTCGAAAAAAAAGTTTTATAAATTATTGGGATCTTTGTTAGAATAGACCTCTAGTCTATCTTTTTGTTTCCATTGTCATAATTCCAGTTTGGGCCTTTACCTCATCCCTAGATTACCAGAACAGTCTTCCAGCCTCCTGTCTTTTCCTTCCTACAATACATTTTATAATTCAATCCAAGTCTAAATTTATGATCCCATGAAAAGTGGTTGGTGACAGATTGGGTGGGGAGAAGTGGCATATAAAGCCTAGCCAAGGAATTTAGACTTGTTTCTCTTGGTTATATAGAACAAATGTTTGAGCAGTGGACTGATGAGTAGAGGGGGTTGTTTCTTATTAGGAAGATTTGTCACCAGATAAATCTTCCTTAAGAAAAAACAAAAACACCTTAGCAATTATACCCAAGATTTGCCCACCACATGTGGTAGGCTGGAATGGGATGTTTTAACTTGCTATTATGAAGAGATGTTCATTGTACCAGAACATGGCAATGGTGGGTAAAACTCTAGGCTAATAAATTCATTTAGAGGTGAAAATAGAACCAACAAAAGGAAAGTTTTATCTTTAGTTTTGTTTGGAACTGAGAGTGTGAGGGGGCATCTAAGCAACCTGGGTAATGTTACTAAGGATGTACAAGCAGCTAGCTGTCCTGGCTTGTCTGGACCCTGAGAAGAGGGGGGCCAGAGCAGACTAATTCCTGTTGAACTTTACTCTCTGGGAGATCTGAAAAATTAATGGACCATGATGTGCTCTGCCTCTCTGAATCTGAATCTCATGATTTCCCCCTGAACACAATAAAATTAAAATCATAAGTCTTAGTTGAAAAAAAAAAGAGGTTGGATAAACAAGAGGATGTTTCAGGAAATTTCAATCCTCCTCCTCGAAACCTCCTTAAATCATTCTATGATCAGGTGGTTTAGGTATTGATGAAAGATAACTCACAATCCCAGAGTAGCTGAAAGGATGAGTTGGGATGTTCAGATTGTAGGGGATCCAAGAGGGAGTAGTTAATTTTCTCCTAACTTAAACATCTCCTACACTAGATCCTATATCACTGGTGCTGACTTTGTATGCATATATTGTATGTAACTATATTATCTCCTCCATTAGAACATTAGCTCTTCAATGGCAAAGAATGTTTTTCCTTTTTCTTTGACTTCCTGGAAATCAGCACAGACTCTGTCATGTACAAAGGAGTTAATAAATGCTTATTGATTAATTGATTTCTTGAAGAAAGTATTCAGGATATAGAGAGGCAAGGCTTCTACATACCAATCAATCAGGCAACAAGTATTCATTTAGTATCCAATACATGTTAGGTACCATACCAGGAATTAGGGATACAAGCACAAAGAATGAAACAATCCCCACCCACAATGAATTTATATTTTATCCAGCATGACAACAAATACCTATCTAGATACATAAAAAGTACTTAAATATAAGATAGTGAGGGAAAAAGGATACTAGCAGATGGGAAGAATCAAGAATGGCTTGATGGAGCCTGGGCAGAATCTTAAAGGAAGAGAGGAACTCTATGAGGTAGAGGTAAGGAAGGAGTGCTTTCTAGGTATTTGTGAGTCAGTGAAAAGACAAGGAGATAGGAGCATTATGTGTGAGGATCAGAAGGAAAGCCAGTTTGATTGGATTACAGAGTATGGGAGGAGGATGGATATCCAAGGAGGCTGCAAAGACTGGTTGGAGCCAGGCTGTGTTGGGACAAAATGTCCCATGAAATGATGTTCCTTCTTGACTTTGGATACATGGAAAACCCAATCTCTCCTAGGAGAACCTGTAAATAATCTTTATATTCAAGTATAACCTCCTTTTGTCTTCTGGTCTCAAACAATTTTGAGAATGTCAAGATTGTTATGTCCCATTCCTCTGGTTGTATGACCGACCAGTGGTCACTGAATAAAGATCTCACATTTAGGATACCAATAGCTAAAGTAAAATTATAAACTTTCCTTTTGAATAGGGAAAAGAAATCTGGATTTAGAAGGAGCCCTGGGTTGTGGTTTTGGCTTTGTGACTTACCAGCTATATAACCTTGCTGAAAAATTAGGGCTTGGAGTGTGGGATGTGGGGGGAAGAATTAGATTGTCTTTAAGGTCCCTTCTATAATTAACTCTTATGGTCCTATGAACCTGCTGCTAATACTGCTGAGTATGATAAAAGTCAAAAAATACTGAGTATTATTATTATTCTTTGGAATATTGAATTCTGTTTCACATGGGCAAACCTATCCTATTTCACAATAGTGAAACTATTCTTTTGCTTTGTGGGAAAATTTTAAAAAAAATTAAGTGTCTTTTTGAGAAGAGAAAAAAAATCAAGTCATTATTTTAATGTCATTTTCTTAATGTTTATGCCAAATATGCATGATAAGAGCAAAGGTTACTTGATTGTGAAATTAAGAACACTGAGTTATTTATTCTGTGGTACTGCACAGTGCTGTACAGATCAATGGTCAAGAGTCCTAAAAATACTTGTTATAATTAATCTTCCTCTGTTCTTTTTCTTCTCTGTTACCTCCAAATAATGAATGGAGGTCACTTCCTCTTTTGTGTGCCAAAGTTTCTCCCTTTTCCACCCACAAGGCTGATTTGTGTGTGGATTACAATTAAGTAAACAGAGGCCTAGTTTAGCTGTACAGGCAGGCACAAGATCTCTGGGGAGGAATGTGTGAACTTATCCCATTAAATACATAGGCACAAAACCAATGTCAACTTGCTAACGCTGGTGAACTGCTCTAGAGTAATGAAAGCCATCTCTAAACTATTTTTTATGGCAACATAGTTTTAGAAAGCTAGAACATATCTATAACACAAGGTATATCTCCCTTTTTGGAATAGTCAGATTCCTGAAAAGTTAAGATTTTGATCATATACACTTTATCTAGGATATAGAGACATAGAGAAACTAACAGACATAGATAAACTAACAAATATATTTATATATTTCAGTTTTCCATATATAAAGCCTCCCTCATTCAGAAAGAACATGTTAGAAGCTTTCAATGAACTGTAGAAGGTACTAAACTGAACCTGTATGTAGGTGGATAAAAGCTTTTAACGAGGGACCAAGATATAAGGTGATCACAAGAGATTAGTAGCTATGAGCTATGTTTCTGCAAGATTTGGTTGCCTAAATCACTGACTGCATGGGTTGACAGGTTAAATAATGAATTTAACATTGATAAATATTTGGTAATTAGACACATTGTTTGATAAGACCTTCACTGTTGGTTGCTTTTTTGAATAGGACCTCAGATTTCTAAAAAAAATCATCGGTGACAAACACAAATATGTTTGTAATTTAACACTGATTATGGCTTTTCATGCTTTTGTTTAAGCAACAGATATGCTCCTGAAATGTTATATAAATCATATGTTGAAACCCTCCTGTGGGTGCAGCACCATACTCCAAAAACTCTGTGGCAGAGCAAGTTAAACAAACCTCCTGTGAATTCTTCTCTCACTGCTGCTGCCCTGGCTGAGTTTTCCTTCTTATCTATAGCACTTAAAAGTCCATAATACCTGATGTTGGGCTCAGGGAAGTGGGTTATAGGAGATATGGAAGAATTACAGGGCACTACAGCAACAAAATGGTTTAAGAACTGAAATTCAGTTGGCTTGCTTCTATCGGCCATGACAGTAAATGGTAATCCATTCATCAAAAGCATGTACACAGGAGTACAGGAAAGGGTTTCCTGAACTTGGAGATTGGCATGCTTGTATCCAATGAAAAAATCCAAATAAACCCAGTAAGGCAAAAGGTTAGCTAGGCCCAGTAGCATAGTGTATTGGAAAGAAAACTGGATTTGGAATTAGAGGGTCTGAGTTCAAATTCTAAATGTTACCATGTCATTTTAGATAAGTCAATTAACCTGTGTCTGTTTTCTTCTCTACAAAATGAAGAGGTTGAATGAAATGATTTCTAAATGGTCTCTTCCAGGTCTAAACCCTAAGATGTGATGAAATTGGAAAAAGCAAAGACCTCAGTTTCAGGGAAAAGAATTCTGATCCAAACTTTGCTTCCAACCATTGCAGTCACTTAGACAAGTCAGCCTTTCTATGCTTCAGTTTTCTTATTTGATAGATGGAGAAAACACCATCTGCTTTTACTGACTTCATAACAATGTTATGAGGATCAAATGATAACTACTATCATGTTTAAGGTTGTAAAGTGCTTTACAAGTGCTAACTCATTTGATCCTATCAAGGACTCTGAGAAAAGTACTATTATAAGCCCTATTTTACAGATGATGAAACTGAGGCACAGAGAGAGATGGCAAGTGAATTGCCTAGAGTCACACAGCTAGTCTGAGGCTGGATTTGATCTTAGGTTCCTTGATTCCAGGCCCAGACAGTGCTCTATTCACTGAGCCTGTCAGTTATCTCTGTACCACCAAGTTGGTACTATGCTTTATGGGTAGTATGGGAATAGAAGTTTTGAAAATGGAAAAGATTTGGAAGAATCACTATAGAATAGTAATAGTGAATCTACTAGAGATGATAAAAGGATTACCAAAGGATAGTACAATACAGGGCCTATCTTCAGTCCTTTCAAAGGGGAATCTAGGATATTAGTAAAGGCAGTCTCTTTTATTCTGGCTGGGTAAGGGTTTGTAGTGGTGGAATTTTGGAGGTCAAGGTGATTGTTTAGCACTCCCTGCTAAATTTTCTCCAATTTCTCTTAAAACGGGACTCTCAAGACCCTCAGGGAGAAATTATCAGAGGAGGCCTGGCACCCAGAGAGCCTTAGTAGTTTAAATTAATATATTAATACTTTCATTTGACAGTTTCTTAATTTAGAAGAGTTCAGCTAAAATTTACCAGCTTTTGCACCCCATACCTTTTGTATCCTTTTTAAACATAAATTTCTTGTGTGTGCTCTTAAATCCTTTCTGTACTCCTTAAATGTCAAACAAAAAGAACTCATAACAATAATGAGTCCAAAGCCTGTTTATCTACTTCTACTATAACATGTCCTAAAGGTCCAATCTCAGGAGTAAGGGTCAGGTACTCCTAATACTGGTTTTGTAACATTTTTACAGAGTGAGCATAGCCAAGTCACTGAACATTTCTTTGTATTTATCTGTCTAGTACAATTTTCTATCTCTTAAAAGAACTGTTAGCATTAATGTTGACTACTGTTATTATAAATACTTTAAAATACCACTAAAATATACAATTATTATTATTGTTTAGATGTTTATAAAAGAGAGATGTTTCATTATAAAGGAATTAAGTACAATAAATGAAAGTGCTGTTATAAAAGGCAGTTGCTCATTTATTCTCAAAAGATATTTTTCTCTGCAAATCCTGATGTGCATCTGATAGGGCAGCAATTATCTTTTTGAGAATGAAGAATTCCATAGGCAAAAAGTTATGCACATAAGAAATACTGGTAGGATGATCGTCCCCTCTTTTTATTTTCATATTTTTCCATCACTAAAACATTACAGAAGTATTAGTTAGCTCTAAAGTTGTTGCTGTTCAGTCATTCCAGTCATAACCTATTCCTCATGACCCCATTTAGGGTTTTCTTGACAAAGATAGTGATTTGCCATTTCCTTCTCCAGTTCATTTTATAGATGAGGAAACTGAGGAAACAGGATTAAATGACTTGCCCAGGATTACGTAGCCAGTAAGTATCTGAGACCAGATTTGGACTCAGAAAGAAGAATATTCCTGACCTCAGGCCTGGCACTCTATCTACTGCACCAAATAGCTGTCCCTCAAGGCCCCAGTGGAATTTTCTAAATATGATAGGCATAATACTCTGAATTTTAATTTGCTATACACTCATTTTAAATAAATGCAAACATCCATAATTTTGTATCAATGTAGTCATTAAGTCATTAACAGAAGGGAAAAGGAGATTACTAAAAAAAATTCTCCAGCACTACCATAACCTCATTTCTTAATCACAGTACTACAACAAATTGTGGAAGAGAGGTCTTTAAGTGTAAATAAATTATAGTTTAATTAGAGTTAAGCTCTCCTAAATGTGAAAGACAAGACTTTTAAATAAGGAATTAATAACAAAATCTTTGTAATGAAATTTTTAAGTATCACCCCAGTAATTCTGTACCGTAAATAACAAAGGCAAAAAAAGGTTGTATTTGTAAATATATAGTCAACTCTTTATTATTCATACTTGGAATACTTAACTTCCTCTTATAGTTCAGTACACTTCCCAGTTAGTAATGTGTGCTTAAGAAAGGTAAACTAATTTTAGTGTTAACTTTAAAAAAGTGTATTTTTGAACGTAAATCTATTGCCAAATGTAATATGATACATATCAACATCAAATATAAATGCCTGAACACTACATGGCCTCATTTTTACACTCTTCCCTTTCATTAGTTTGGATAATTAAAGATAAACTCTACATTTATAAGCTAAGAAA
>CM053584.1:294883607-294915834 GCA_028627135.1 Pseudochirops cupreus
GTGAAAACAATTATCAATTGTTAACAAAACAAAAACTTCTACTTCTGTCCTAGCAATGGATTCTACCTCTGTGGCTCACAAATTATAATATTCTAATTATCATAAAATTAAATACTAATTTGATAAGATGAATGGCATTGGCAAAAGAAAGTAGCATAATAAAGGCCACAAAGGTAAAATAAGCAAATCTTGAATAGTACTCAAAATAAGATTATTAGAAATTCCTCCTTCATATCAGACCAAGTACATAATCTTATAAAAGGTTATCTGTGAGGAATAAAGAAACTGGAAAAAAAAAGGAAAGTGGTAGGAAGACTTGAAATAAAGCATAGGCAGGCTATAAAATCCATAGGCAGAGGTGAAAGAAATCTTTAGAGGTACATCTAGTACAATTCCCTATCCAAAGGGTTAAACAAAACAAAACAAACAAAAAGTACCTCTAAAACATCCCAGATAAATGGTGATCCAGATTCTCTTTGAAAATATCACCCAAATACACCAAAATAAAAACTTCTCCACTAGCAGTGTACCCTGTCTCTGTATTAAATCATACAATACACATTTCCTTTCTGATGACAGGGGCAACATGTTGCCATTTAAATTTTTTCTAAGTATCTGTATTTGTCCTGTTCTCATTCTAAGTCTATGACAAGTCATGAAACCATGACTATCCACTGCCTGCTAAGGTTTGTTGTTTTAAAAGCACATATGCTACTTTCAACATGCTACTTTCAAAACTTTCCTATTTGTCTGTGCTCCCTTCTGAACTCCCTTTTGCCCATTTCTGTGCATTAAAAAAAAGTTTTGATAATTTTCTTTTTATTCTCTCTTTTTTTATTCCTTCTTTTTCTGGGCATCATTAGAGCTACTACCTCACCCTTCAATTCTCTCCAAATAAAAACAAAAGGAAAAAAAAATCTCATTACAAATAAATATAATCAATCTAAATAGCTGTACTCAGTGACTGTGTCCAAAAAAATGAATCTCTTTCCAACCTTGAGTCCTTTAATGTGTAGGGAGGTGGGCAACATGCATAGGAGGATGTAGAGCGAGAAAGGAAATATCAGAGTCTTTTAGCGGACTTTAAGATCAGCGGGTCAACAATGTGATGTAGCAGCTAAACAGCTAATGGTTAGATTGAATTGAGAGACATTTTCTGGGACCAGGGAGGTGATAACCCTACCTCTCTCATATTTTTCTCTGGTCACCTACCAGTTAATTTGGGTTTACTATGTTTTTTTCACAAAGACCAAGGGAGTCTCGTGGATTGGATAACAGTTAGGTCCTTGCCCAAGTACTACTCTTGGGCCCTCCAGGCTCAGAGTGAATGTAAATAGTAACAGTTTTTCTTTCTGTCACCAACCTACAGGGTCTTCCCCTCCCAGTTTGATTTTTTTTTTAATGGAAGGGGCCATCCCTTGACTCACTTCTTTAAGAGGATTATTCACTGAATGGGAGTTGGCTTACTCAAAGTGAGAACTTGAAAAGACCTTAGCTTAAAAGGGCTAAGGTCTCCTACTGCATCCTGAGCATCCCCAGTCATTCTGATCCCTATCTGGCCACTGGACCCAAATCGCTCTGGAGGAGAAAGTGAGGCTGGTGACTTTGCATAGCCCTCCCTCACTCAAATCAAAGTCAACTGCAAGTCATATCATCATCTCCCCTTCGAGTTATGGTCCCCTTTGAGTACGAAGTACAAACCACTGGTCAGAAATACCAAGATCACTATATTCAATTATTAGTGCTACAATTGAAAAACAAAAAAAAGCAAACACTGATAACCTGGGGGGGTCACCTTGAGGAGGGCAACCAGGATAGTAAGGTGTTAATATCATGTTATATGTTGTTGTTTGTTCTTTGTGACATCGGCAGGTGGTGTCTTGACTTGTAAATTAACTGGATTTAAGTGAGGCAGGGATATGCAAAATCACCAGCCTCACTTTCTCCTCTGGTGACAAGAAACAGATTAAGAAGACTGGAGATGGTCCTGAATGCAGTGGGAGACCTTGGACTTTTTAAGCTAAAGTCTTTTCCAGGTCTCTGTTTCTCTGAGACAAGGCCTATTCAGTAATTAAGGCTAGGTATGAAATGAAGCAAAAATGGCCTCTTGTATTTACTCAAAAAAAAATCAGTCTAGGAGGGGAAGACCCTTAGGGTTTCTGTCTGGAACAGAGGCAATGGCTACTTTTACTCCCTCAGAGCTGTAAAAATCCAAACACTGACCAAGTGAGGCTTGAGTTGGTACCTACTGTTGGCCAATCAGTGAGAACCAGAGTAATTTGGGTTTAAGGCATGGTCAAGTAGCTCCATTTGAATCACAATGGGTTTTATCAAAGCCTGGTTTTCCAGTACAGTACGTCCAGAAATCATAAATGAAAGTACACTGGGCAAAAGACTTAACTGTCCCAGTTTGTTTTTTTTTAATGATCAATAAATAAATGTTATATGAGGTCTCTTTGAAGGAATGGAGGTAAGTAGAGAGAAAAGATCCTGGGGGGAATGATAACTGCCTGTAAGTATTCCATCAGCTGTCACGTGTAAAATGGAATTAGGTATTTTACTTGGCTACTGGGGGAAACTATAAAGTAGATGAAAGGTAACATGATGTAGCTGATTGAGTGATGGATTTGGAACGAGGAAGAGCTGGGTTCAAATTCCACTTCAGACAGTGATTAGTTTTGTGCTCCTAGGTAAGTCACAATCTCTCAGAGCCTCAGTTTCCTCTTCTGTAAAATAAGGGCATCGATTATTTGACCTCCAAGATCCCTTCCAGTTCTAAATTTATGATGAATTAGTAATGAAAAAATTTTAGGTTCCATGTAAGAAAAAATTTCCTAACAATTAAATTGAGGTCAGGTATTTATTTCATGCATTTAATTCAATTCATGCAGAATATAATTTCTCAAAATTTCCATAACAATTAGAGCTTTCTAAAAATGGAACTGGCTAGTTTAGGAAGTAGTAGGATTCCCCTTGGAATCCTGGACATATTCAACCAAAGCCTGGATGATATTTCTTGGGCACAAAGCAGAAGAGATTCTTGTTCAGGTAAAGATTAGAGTAGATTGCTTCAGAGGTTCCTTCCAACTCAGAGATTTTTGATTCTGTAATAGACCAACCCTTCATGTTTGTAGATTAAGAAGCTAAGCCCTAGTCCCAGAGACATCAGTCACACCAGTAGTTGCTCTAACTCTAAACCTACGGCTTTTAAACACATCATACTCATTCTTGTGTACTGTGGTTTTTCCTTCCTTTGAAAGTTGCGCATATAAGTAAAAATGTGCTTTAGTCTGTTTTACCATTAACACTTTGCATTTATACATATCCTGCCTTTAGCAGTAGATTTTCAAGTGTTGTAACATCAAATCCTCTCCCCACCCCCTTATTAATGAAGGCAAGAAATTAATTATGATGATACTTATTAAATGTGAAGTCTAGGAGAGGCATTACAGAGAGAAAAGGAGAAAGAAAAACAGACAAAAATACAATTGAATATTGTGGATATTCATTCCCTTTCTCCCCACATCAATAAACCTCAAAATAATTTGGTAATTCTCACCTAACAATGAATATCTCACTTCATAGTAAAATTTAATAGCAAAGTAATGTTAAAGATTTGATTGCATTTACCTCATATATATTTATTCATAATAATCATATCATAGAGAATATTTTAAAAAATCAGAGTGCTTTACAAATATTCTTTAAGACTCAGCCTATCTCTGGGACATAGATTTTCAGAAAGCCATCTTTATTTTTAACAAATGAGAAAATGAAGCACAGAAAAGTTATTAAAGGATTTGATATGTACTATCCTTGTGAAAGGTTATTATTATAACTAGTGTTCAGACTTCTAGCTTAGTTTAATCTATGAAATTAGGCCAACTGTATTTTATGATATCTGTTGTTATACTTGTTTTCATATCTGAAATAAAATAAATAAATATGGGGATTTGGAGTGGACTGTTTTTTTAATGAGTAGGCTTCTCCTGAAACAGCCTTAATATATATTTAAGATGGATCTATTTAAGAAGAGATTAGGTACCTATGAATTAGCATTGACAACTTGATTAAAAAAAAACAAAACCTGTCTCTAATATGAGCACTAAGAAGTTGTTCCAAATTTCACTTATTAACCATTTACAATACAAAGTCCCTTACATGATTAAAAAATGACTAGTCACAGCATATAGACCCTTTCCAGTTTCCATATTTCTCATCATCTTTGCTTTGTGACTTTTAAATGAGTTTGCTGATTAAGAACAACTCAGAAAATGATAAATCTTCCAGCAACAGCACTGGGGAGTATATAGCACATTTTCAGGTACCTTATATTCAAGGAAAATGTTTCCAGCAAACAGTTAAAATTTTGGAAAATATAAGTCAGCATTATCTCTCAGGTCCCTGTCATTACCACAAGAATTTGTCCTGAGTCTAATTTGCCTCTTAAGTTAACACTTTCAGCAAGTGATAGATATTCATTTCCAGAAAACATTACCCGTAAATTCTGTGACATCATCTGCTGCCAACAATGCAGATCCCAAACTGACTAAACCTAAAAATGCAAGAATAACAGCTTAACTAATGTCAGGGAAACCATTAGGGTATTCACAGAAGAACAAATTAGGTCTTAAAATCAAGTATACCTTCTTCCTAACGCTTCCTGAAATCAGCTTAAACACCAATAAAATGTGCTGCATATAGCTGACTTAATCATCAAAAGATTTCTGGTTCCAGATTTAATGAATGAATTACTTTGATACATAGTTACTGTTACCAAAAATTAAGAATCAAAGGTTCCAACTGGCATTTTATTCTTCTGCCTAAGAAGCATGTATAAAGAGTAGCTTCTTTAAGTATGGCAAATATAGGCAAAACTGAGTGAAAAAAATAGTCTTTGGTGACCTGTGTCCTTTTCTGTGCCCCTCCCTTAGCTGGCGTTCTTACAAATTTTCACTGAGACTTGTAGTACCAGCATGTCTAGTACCCCCTGACCCTCTTTTAACTGGGCTTTTCTTCTCAATTTTTTTTTTTAGCCTTTCTTTGTATCCCATATAGTAGGTCCTTAATAAATGCTTGTTGACTTGACAATGTATTATATACCAAGCTGGTGACACTGACTGACTTTTCTATTTTTTAGCCAGTATAGAATTGTTTGGATGATTACTATTTCATAGAAAAATTTGAGATCTGAGAGTGCAAGGCCCACTTCATTCTCATTATTTCCTTTGAGAATTTTAATCCTTTGTTCATCTAGATGAGTGCTTTTTTTTTTCTCCAAACTTTCTAAATCCTTTGGAGATTGATTGGTATAACATTGAATAAGTAAATTAATTTAGGTAGCATTATAATTTTTGTTATATTGAAATGACCCAACTATTAGCGATCGATTTTTCTCTACTTTTCGGGTTTGCTTTTACTTCTGTAAAATGTGTTTTGTAGTTTTATTCCTAGTGTGTCTTGGTAGGGCAACTCCTAAATATTTTATACAAGTTAAAATTCTTTTAAATGAAATGTTTTCTTCTTATGTCCCATTGCTAGTTTTTGTTAATGATATAGTGAAAGAATAATGATTTATAAAGATTTATTTTGTGTCCTATTTTGCTGATGTCATTATTTCAATGAACTGTTTAGCTGAATCCATGGGGTACACTGCGTAGAACACTGTATCATTTGTAAAAACAGTAATTTTGTTTTTTCATTCTACTTTGCTTATTCCTTCAATTTCTTTGGTGTGTGCATGTGCGTGTGCATGTGCGTGTGTGCGTGTGTGTGATTTTTATAGTTAGCATTTCTAGTATTATGTAAAATATTGGTAGAAATAATGTAAATTCTTTTCCCAATCCTGATCTTATTGGAAAGACCTCCAATGATTCTCTGTTATATATTGGGTGGGCTCTTGGTTTTAGATACATGCTTTTCCCCTTATATTGATTTCTAAGGTTTTTTTTAGTGCTTTTTAAATCAGAAATGAGTTTTATATTTTTATATTTTTTTCAAGTTTTTCTTGATTCCATTAATGTAATAAAATAATATTGATATTTTAGTGGTTAATATGGTCATTTATATTTATTTTTTCTTAATACTGAAACTACTTTGTATGCCTGGTTAAATACTGCTCATTTTCAAATATACAAAAAAAAATAAATGCATATACAAATTTTTGATGTGTTACTATGGTCTCTTTGCTAATGTTTTATTTAAATTTTTTACATCAATATTCATTAGAGATGTAGGTCTTTAGTTTTCTTTCTCTGAATGTAAAGGTACCACCCAGACTTTAGAAATATGTAAACTCCATTCTGTTCCTATTCATTATTCACCAGATATCTACAACAGCTAAATTTTTGACAAGTCTATTCAGATCTTTAACTTTTTCTTTGATTATTTTTTGGTTAGATTTGTCTAGAGTTGAGATTACCTTGAAATTTCTAGTTGTTATAGTTTTATTGTCCATTCCTACAAATCTATTAAATTTCCGTAAGTAGTTGTTATGCCATTTCATGATGTTTATCAAGTATTGATATAATCCATTATCTATGGTTATTTAAACATAATTTGGCTTCCCTTTCAGTCTCCAGATTAACAAAATTATGACTCATGATCTCTGCAATCATGTTTGCTATCACCAAATTTTTATGAATTCATCTGAAGTTTAATAACTTTTGCAGAGTCTCATGTTAATTTTGTGTTTCCTACAAACAACTTGTTCTTGGATTCTGCTTTATAAACAATCACATCTCTCCATTTTATAGATGACTTCATTCCATTCACGTATACAGTCATGATTGTGTATTTTCTTCCATTTTATTCCTCAACTTGGCCTCCATGCCATTCTCTATTTTAAAAAATGGGGTGGTGGTGGTATAAGAAAGCAGTGTGCCCCCAATAGCAGTAATCTATAATTAATGTGTTCTGCTTCTGGCCCACTAGGTCTTTTTTTTTTCTTCTTCCCCTTACTGAGTCCTGATCACTGTTTCTTACGCTATTCTTTTAATCTCCACTTCAGGCTCCACTCTTTAAACCTGGAGGTTTTTGCTTATGACCAATCCCTCCCTGAAGTTACTTCTTTTTTATCCCCAACTCCCCTCTCTCTGTTCACTTCTTATTTCTTGTTGAATTTAATGTACTTCTATACCAGTGGTTCTCAACCTTCCTAATGCTGTGACCCTTTAATACTCGTATGTGGGCATATTTGCATGTGGGCAGACCCGCCTGGAGATGAGAAGAACAGTGTCTCTGTTCCTAAGACCATCGGAAATATGTGTTTTCCAATGGTCTTAGGCAACCCCTGTGAAAGGGTCGTTCGACCCCCAAAGGGGTCGCAACCCACAGGTTGAGAACTGCTGTTCTATACAAAACTCTGTATGTATGTGTTACGTGTTCAAATTTCCTTTTTCCAGTTAAAATTAAAGTGGTGTTTATCAGGAGCCTGCTCCACTTACCCTTTCTACATGTTTATATAAACTTTTTCCCCTAAAGTACACTGATGTAAAATTTTAAGTTTCACCTTCTTTATTCCTCTTTCTCCTCCTCTCCCAAGTCCTTTTTTCCCCCTTTATTTTCTTAAGATTATCAATCTCTAACAGTACCTTTCCTATGTCTTATTTACTCCATTTATGACTGTTAAAGGTATTGGAATTTTGAAGACACACTTGCTTCTTCTTCCCCTACCAGAATATAAACACTTCATTAAAACAGATCCCTTTCCAAATGTTCAAAAGCATTTACCTTTTTTGTTTCTTCTGACTCCTACATCTAAATTTTAAGATGTCTTCTTATTTCTGGTCTCTTCATCAAGAATACTAGAAAACTCCTTATTTAATTAAAAATTCATTTTTTTCACTCTACAAGATTATACTAAATTTAGCCAGTAAGTCATTTTTGGTTGTAAGCATCTCTCCTTTGCCTTCTAAAATAATATATTCTAGTTCTCTCCTTCTTAAAAGTTATAGTTTTCAGGTCTTATGTGAGCCTGACTGTGGCGTAGATACTTACACTCTTTTCTTCCTGGCTACTTGCAGTATTTTTCCTTTGACTTGGAAGCTTTGGACTTTGGCTATGATATTCTTGGGAATTTTCATCTTGGGGTTTCTTGATAAAGATATAATTAGTGAATTCTTCCTATTTTCTCTTTGCTCTTTGGTTTTAATAGGTCCAAGCAATTTTTATTCATGACTTCTTAAATCTTAGTATTAATGTATTTTATGGTCTAAGTTTTCAGGAGGTTCAATAATTTTTAGCTCATTCCTCATCATCCCTAGGTCATCCCACAACAGTTATTTTCAATATGAAACCTTACACTTTCTTCTGTATTTTCAGTCTTTTTATTTTGTTCTACTAATTTTTGATGTCTATGAGAAATAGACCTGGAAGGGTTGTGACTTGTCCAAAAACATAGAAGTTAAGTTGCAGCATCAGGACTTAAACAAAGTCATGTGACTCCAAATCTAGGCTTTTAATTATATTACTTCCACATCCAAATTCTATGATTCAATATATACACGTATCAAATTATTACATAAGGGACCTTCAAGTTCCTCAAGTACAACTCCTTCATTTTAGGTCAGCTAACTTACCCCAGGGTGCACAATACACAGTAATTGCAAGATTAAAATCCACCTAAAACTGTATTTTCTCCATAGAAACACACAGCACTCTATAAATTGTAAGTATATTAAGTGGCATTTTATGAAGATCTGCAGTACAATAACTGCTCTTTGTATATGAGTGTTACATGACTCACATGACCACTTCAGATAATACACTTTATTGAATATATAAACATATGAGAATTTCCAGACTCATTGCTTTTTATATCTAAACAAACATTTTTATAATCACATTTACCTATTATAAATATGCATTTAAATCAGCAGAATAAACAACACTGAAGTTGATTTTTCAAAGACATAATTTAGATAGATCTACTATGCTTCAGATGAAACATATTACATGCTGGAAAGGATGAATTACAAGCCTAACAGGTTTTTTAAAATGCTTGAATATCTGGAACTACAAAATCAGACTGCATTTAGATTTGATTCAGGTTTTAATTCTTTCTATAATTATTATGGTTTGTTAAGTAACTTTTTATTGATATCTTTATTTTTTTCCATTACCAAAATTTCCTCCATTATCTCCTCTCCCAGACAGCCATGCCATATAACAAACAGTATTAAAAAAAACAAAAATAGAAAAATGGAAAAATCAGCATAACTGATCAATATATCAAAAAAGTCTGAAAATATGTGCCACATACAATATTTATGGACCTCATATCTCCGCCAAGAGATAATGTGGGAGTATATTCTCACACTTCCTTTGAATCATGTTTATTCTTTATAATTTCACTATATTCACTTTTTTTCATAATTCCAAATCGCTTCTCCAAATTGGTTGTATTGACTGATAGTTTCACAACGCAATACTATCTGTAATACCTTTCTTCCCACAACCCTACTAATATTAACTCTTCCTATCTTTTATCATTGACAATGTGCATGACATGGAACCTCAGAATTATTCTGATTTTTATTTCTCTTATTAGTGATTTGGAGCATTTTTTTTCATATGGTTGTTAATAGTTTGCAATTCTTTTGAGCACTGTTTGTTTTTGTCGTTTGTCCTTCATTTTCAAAGAGGGCCAATAACATTATAGGCAGTGTCTTGACTTGCATTTGAATTGGATCCAAGGCAGGAAGAGTTGTGCAAAGTTGTCAGCCTCACTCTTCCAAAGTCATCAAAGTCCAGAAGCAGGGCAAAAGTCAAGATGAGTGGCAAAGGCCCAGGATGCAGGGGATGACTGTAGTGTCTTCAATGCCTGACCAAGCTGTAGACATTCCACAGCACCTGCTTCAGCTGCCTTCGTGGTTGCTGGAAGGAGAATGAGAATTTGCCCATTCCACCTGGAAAAGTCTTCACATGCTTGAGGTAGACATCTCTCTAACTCATGAATAGCTTTGAGGTCTACTGCTTACCCTCAACCTGGTTTGGCCCGTCTGTTGAGACAGTCTTACTCAGCTGTGCCACTGTACATACTATGGCTCCTTGGAGACACAGGTGAGAGATGGATGAATCAGGTGGATACCAAAGGTGGTGAGCAGCCCTGAAAAGGGTTCAGCAAGCGTTCACACTAGAGGTGCCAGTCCTCCCCCTATATATTCCTGTTTGTTTGCTTTTTTGTTTCCTTATCGTTTCTCTATTGGGGAATAGATTGTGATCATGTATATACATTTATGCACACACACATATATGTATAATATGTATATTTTTTGTCTTTTTGGAAGGGGAAGCAGAGCAATTGGGGTTAAGTGACTTGCCACACAGCTAGTAAGTGTTAAGTGCCTGAGGCTGGATTTGAATTCAGGTCCTCCTGACTCCAGGGTCAGTGCTCTATTCATTGTGCCCCTAGCCACCCCTGTATAATATATTTTTAAAACTGTTTCCTTTCTTATTCTAGGTTCATTGACTTTGTTCTCACAGAAGCTTTTCTATTGCATGAAATCAAAGCTCTCTATCGTTGTAATGATCACTATCCCTCATTTACTTAAGAATACATCTCCTACTCAAAGCTACGAGAGGAATATGATCAGCCTCTCTTCTATTTTTTTTTATAGTATGATCTTTAATATTTTAAAGGTCATGTCTGCATTTAGAATGTGTTGTGGAACATGGTATAAGGTGTTGGTCTAAACCTAATTTCTGTCAGATTGCTGTCTAGTTTTTTCTCAAATAGGAAGTTTTTTCCTGGGTGATTAATATTTACCAGCTTTTCAAATGATCAGTGAGTTTTACTGTTTCTGATTCTCCCTTGTCTAGTCTGTTTCAGTGTTCTCTGTGTGTGTGTCTCTTTCTCTCTCTCTTTCTCTCTCTTTCCCTCTTAAATCAATGTCAGATGATTTTGCTGACTACTGCTTTATAATGTAGTCTGAGGTCTGGAAGTGCTATGCCCCTTTCCTTTCATTATTTCCCTGGATACTTAAAAACTTTTGTCTTTCTAAATGAATTTTCTTATTATTTCAGTGAGTTCTCTTAAATGTCTCTTTGAAAATTTGACTGGGATAGCATTTAAACTGTAAGATAACTTTGACAGTACTGTCACTTTTATTATATTAGCAGGACTCAGGCATAAATATGCTTCCAGCTATTTAAATTAGTTTTTATTTCTTTAAGGAACACATTGTAACTGAATACATGCAAGTACTTTTAGTGCTTTGGTAGATTGATTCCCAGATATCTTTTGCATTTTGTAGTCATGGAGGATGAGATTTCTCTGTTATTTCCTTATATATTTTATTATTCATGGTAGTTTATTACTAACTATACTAGCTACAGAAATACCTTCTTCCAATGCCTCATTATTATATGGAGGCGACCACTTGTTCCTAAAGACTATGTTTGTGGAATGCAAGTTTGTTGATGGACAATCATTTTTATTTGTGAATGTTACTGTCTTCAGTGTGGTTATTCTGTATATATCTTGGCTGTATGTAGTTGTTTGCATATGTCTTCCCCATTAGATTGCAAGCTTATTGAGAACATGTCACCTTGTGTTTGATCTTTCTTCGTATCCCCAGCCCTTAGCACGATGCCTGGCACACAGTAAATATTTAATAAATGCCTTCTGACTGATGAGTGCTTATCTGGGCAACTATGATGGTAATTGTAACTTACACAATATCTCTAACAGATGATGAAGATGTAGGAAAATTCTCCGAATAATTTGATAAGGTCTTTCAAACCAAATCAGTGTATTTCAAAAGTCAGTGACTTTGATGTTACAGAGATAACAAAAGAGAAAACTATATTGGAAAATATGATTCAGGATTAAGACATGAAAGATATCTCAAACCAGAATATACTGGATAGTTTATTTAATAAGAAAATCAGAAGATAACTGAATCTGGAAAATACTGACCATCCCCACATAAAGTAATAGTAACTACATCTCAATAGGCAGGAAATACTAGCAACAAATGTGGAAGTAATTTCAGAATGAGATGACTATGTGTGGCTAGTTCACTGATTATTTAGGGCCAAGATAAAAATTAACACCAAATTAAGAGAAATGATAAAGATGAGAATAAGCTGGGTGTAGTTATATCAATTCCAAATTGACCTACTTAAACAAGCAGTCACTAAGCAAGCACTCACTAAGGGTCTTTGCCAGTATCACAGAGGATCTCCTATACAAAGACCAAATAAAAGGGTAGTTTCTATAAAAAGGGAGATCATCTAGATGAGAAGCATCTCATGAATGACATTATTCTGAAGGCATTTCTCTTTTTTCTTTTTTTTAAACCTTATTTAATATTTTATTTTTTCCCAGTTACATGTAAAAAACAATTTTAACATTCTTTTCTTTTCAAATTTCGAGTTCTAAATTCTCTTCCTCCTTCCCCCCCATTGAGAAGTCAAGCAATTTGACATAGGTTATGCATGCGTAGTCATGCAAAACACATTTCCATGTAATTCATTCTGTGAAAGAAAACACAAACAAAAAAAACCAAGAAAAATGAGGAAAGTAAAGAAAATGTATCTGTGATCCGCATTCAGGCTCTATCAGTTCTTTCTCTGGAGATGGACAGGACCTTTCATCATAAATCCTACAGAATTGTCTTGGATTCTTGTATTGCTGAGAATAACTGAGTTATTCATAGTAGATCCCCATACAATATTATTGTTACTGTGTACAATGTTCTCCTGGTTCTGCTCATTTCACTTTGATCAGTTCATATAGGTCTTTCCATGTTTTTCTGAGTATCCTGCTCATCATTTCTTAAGGCAGAATCATATCCCATCACAATCATATATAACAATTTGTTCAGCCATTCCCCAACTGATGGACATTCCCTTAATTTCCAATTCTTTGCTACCACTAAAAGAGTTGCTATGAATATTTTTGTACACATAGGTTCTTTTCCTTTTAGTTTTTTATCTCTTTGGAATACAAACCTAGTAGTGGTATTGCCTGGTGAAAGGGTATGTATGGTTTTATAGCCCTTTGGGCATAGTTCCAAATTGTTCACCAAAATGGTTGGATCAGTATACAACTTCACTAATAGTACATTAGTGTTTTAATTTTCCCACATCTCTCCAACATGTGTCATTTTCCTTTTCTGTCCTATAAGCCAACCTGACAGGTGTGAGGTAGTAGCTCAGAGTTATTTTAATTTGCATTTCTCTCATCAATAGTGATTTAGAGCATTTTTTTCATGTAACTATAGACAGCTTTGATTATTTTGTCTGAAAACTGCCTGTTCATATCCTATGGCCATTTATCAATTGAGGAATGGCTCTTATTTCTGTAAATTTGACTCAGTTTTCTATATGTCTGAAAAATTAAGTCTTTATCAGAGAAACTCACTGTAAAATTTTTTTCGCAGTAATGATTATGAATTATGTATTTCCATTTATCCTACTTTTCCCATTTATCCTATTTTTTCTCTCCTTTTACTCTATCCATTCTTAAAAGTGTTTTGCTTCTGACTTTTACCTTCCTTAAACTGCTCTCCCTTCTATCAGCTTCCCCACAACACCCCATTCTCTTATTCCCTTCCCTTTCTACTTTCTTGTATGGTAAGATCAACTTTTATACCCAACTGGGTGTACATATTATTCCCTCTTTGAGCCAATTCCAAAGAGAGAATGGTTTGTGTGCTCCCCTATTCACATCCCCCCTTTTCTCCCTCCACTGTAAAATCTCCTTCAGGCCTTTTTTATGCCAGATAATTTTTCCCATTCTACCTCTCCCTTTCCCCTCTTCCCAGTGCATTCTTCTTTCTCATCCATTAATTTTTATTTTTTTAGATAATCATAACATCACGTTCAACTCACACCTCTGTTTTCTATGCATACTCCTTCTAACTGCCCTAATAATGAGAATATTTTTAGGAGTTTTAAATATCATTTTTCCATGTAGGAATATAAGCAGTTTAATCTTATTAAATCCCTTATGATTTCTCTTTCCTGTTTAACATTTACTCCTTTTGCATCTTGTATTATCATGTCTAGGCTCTTTTTTTTTTAATCATGGCTATCAGGTAGTCCAGTAATTCTTAAATTATCTCTCCTGGATCTATTCTCTAGGTCAGTTGTTTTTCCAATGAGATATTTCACATTTTCTTCTTTTTTTAATTCTTTTGATTTTGTTTTATTGTTACTTGTTGTCTCATAGAGTTATTAGCCTCCTCTTGCCTAATTCTAACTTTTAAGGAATTATTTTCTTCAGTGAGTTTTGTACCTCCTTTTTCATTTGATCAACTCTACTTTTTAAGGAGTTCTCTTCAGTGAATTTTTGTATATCTTTTTCCATTTGACCAATTCTACTTCTCAAGACATTCTTCTCCATTGGATTTTCGTGCCTCTTTTACAATTTGGCCTATTCTGTTTTTTAAAGGTGTTATTTTCTTCAGTATTGTGTGTGTGTGTGTGTGTCTCCTTTACCAAGCTGTTGACTCTTTTTTTATGATTTTCTTGCATTCCTCTCATTTCTCTTTCTAAATTTTCCTCTACCTCTCTTAGTTGATTTTTCAAAATTCTTTTTGAATTCTCCCATGTCCTGAGACCAATTCATATTTTTCTCTGAGGTTCTGGATGCAGGAATTTTGACTTCGTTGTCTTCTGAATATGTGTTTTGATCTTCCCTGTTACCACAGTAACTTTCTATGGTCAGATTTTTTTTTCTCTTGTTTGCTCATTTTGCAGCCTATTTCTTGACTTTTGAACTCTATGCTAAAGTGGGGTTCTGCTTCCCAAAAGAAGGAGGCACTGTTTCAAGCTTCAGGTTTTTTGTGCAGCTGTTTTCAGAGGTAATTCCGGGGACCTGTAAGTTTTTGGCTCTTCCAAAGAGGTGTGATCTAGAGACAAGTGTATCAACTACTCTCCTGTACTATGCACTGGTTTGTGAGTGACCAAAAGCACTCTTTTCAACTCTGGAACTATGACTAGGGTCCCTACTCCCCTGTGGCCACAAGCTCTGTTGTGCTAATGTTCCTTCTCATACTAAGACCCAGGACTACAACTCACATCCAAGTATAGGCAATGCAAAAGAATCGCCCCTGGTGTCAGCAAAGGGGCCCCTGTAAATTTCCTTTTGACTTATTGTCTGATTCCCTGTCTGTGGGCTGAGAGGTCTGGAAATGGCCACTGCTGTCACTGATTCAGGCACTCCTAGACCTGCTCCTGGAGCTTGCTGAGGTCCAGTCTGTGCCAGCAAGGCCTGCGCTGGACTGAACTCCTTTATCACCCGGATGCAACAGACCTCTCCTGAGACCTTCTAAACTGAATTGGGCTGTAAAATTATTTCACTCTTTTTGTGGATTCTGCCACTCTAGAATTTGTTTAGAGTCATTATTTAAACGTATTTGGAAGAGTTTGGGGGACAGCTCAGGTGAGTCCCTGCCTTTATTTTGCCATCTGGACTCTGCCTCACTTCAGGCATTTATTTCAAAAATATTTCAGAAACTCCTCAATAGGATTCATGAGCACTTTGAAGAGACTGAACAATCCACACAAGAAAAACTAGCTAGATGAAGAATGCATGAAGTTCAGACTACATCATGCATTTGTAGGGATAAAGTCTATCTGGTAGACAATTGAGTTAGGCCATCAATACATACAATGTGGACAGTCATGGCAGATAGATAATGAGTTGGGCCCAGAACTGAACAGGAAGAATAGAATGAACTGGGTTGCATTCAGGAAGCTATTGAGAACTTTCAATGACATCTGAAAACAATGGCCTCCACAAAGAGGCCAAAGTATTTTTCCTTAAGTGAAGAACTGATTACGTTACTCTCCTATTACTCCGTTTGGCATTTAAAGCCCTTCAAAGCCTGGCCCCAAACCATCTTTCTAGACTTACTTGACATTACCCCCACTAATTCACTCTACAATCCAGTCAAACTGCCCTTCTCTCTCTACTTCACAAACAGCTATTCACTGCTAGCTGAAGCCTTAAAATGCATTCCCTGCTTACATCAATCTCACAGCACTCCTTACTTCTTCAGAATGCCATTTAAATGCCATTTCTTGTATGAAGCATTTACTGATGCCCACAACTACGAGTGTCTCCCCTCAAAGACATTAAATTTAATGTTGCCTTTATTTTCTATTATCCTGCATATATTTATTCTCTATTTACATAATTACATATGTGCATGCTAAGATCTAAGATTGTTTCACTTTTTTCTTTTTGTGTCACCAACAGGTTGTATAGTAAGTGGCACAAAGCATATAAAAATGATTAGATAGAAGACTTTTAGATGATTTCTTATTGAATTTTAAATGGATTTTTCTCCTAGTTTCCTTTTCAGTTCTCATTAACGAAAATTAAAGGTAAAAAATCTGTTATTATTTACAAAAATATAGATAATTTACTATGAATTTTGAAATGGTTTGAGAAAAAATATTCTTTTGGAATTACTAGATGGTTCCATTAAAGATTTTTTTTGGGGGGGGCAACAAAGGGCAATAAAATTGATTCTTTAACATGTAGGATTCTTTTGATATTGTTGCAAACATGAGTAACCAATCATCATGAAGAGGCAACTTTGTGTGCCAATCAACCAGGACAATTATTTGTTCCCGTTCCTGAATACTTAGAATTTACCACTGCCTGGAAAAGAACTTTCTGGAGGAATAACCAAAGTCTATTTTGTGGCAAAGCAGAATTGTTAGCACATGGGGTCTAATGTGTTGTTTTAAAAAATATTATGTGAGATCACAGAAAATTGTCTCCTTTACAACTTACCAATTAGTACAAAATAAAACATGAACAATGACATGCATTTACATTAGCAAACAAAATGAAGAAAATTAATGATTTATGACTGGTAAGAACTGAGTATGAATTTGAAAAAATATGATTCTAAAGAAATTTAGATAAGCGTTTAGGAATTTCTAAATATTTTAAGCAAATATAGAAAGTGATCAGATGAAATAGCCATCCTTATATACTGACATTTTTAAAAAATATGAAGCTCAGAGAGAAATAAATTAGCATTTATATAGAAAATATCCAAATCATTTATGAAACAAACATTGTCATTAGTTAGGATATGAATATAGCAAATTACTTCATTATATGAGTGAACAACATATATTACTTAATATTTATTGTGACCTCTTTTAAATAACCTCTTTTCCCTATCTTGATATATGAATATTGATTTGAAAACTTGTTTATCTTTTTTCAAGTTTGATATTTTTTTACTTTGTTAAATATTTCCCAATTACATGTAGAATTTCAACATTAATTTGAAAAAAATTTTGAGTTCCAAATTCTCTCCCTTTTTCCTGCCCCTCAATTCACCCCTTATCCCCCTTCTCCAATAGATAAGGTAAGCAATATGATATAGATTATATGTGAAACTTCAGTTTATCTTAAAAAGAATTACCTACTTATCCTTGCTCTGAGGAAGTTTTAGCATATCCAGTATTCAGCTTATCACCAACTTATCTTTGGGCACACTGCTCTTCAAAACTACTTGACATCTGTAAATAGTATTTTATGTTCACCTAATACTTTTCCTCAGAAAACACATTTTAACTTCATCTTAAAGTTATAAAAACAGATAAACGAGCTATATCATTAATATTAAACTAAATCTGGTAATTTTTTTCATAGCACATGATTAAAAAGTAAGGCTATGCTTGGGTTGTGTACTTTTGGCATTTTAATATTAGATGCTACATCATACCCTATTTTGCAACCTCTTATTATTTCTGCCAAGTAGAGCTCTAGTAATGCTTCATTTAATCCACACCCTTGTATGAGTTGGCTTGAAGTGCTTCCTCTACCCTGAAGGCACAGCAGTAATTATTTAATATAACTAGTTTCATATAAGATGTAAATTACGTCTTTCTGATAAATCAGGAAGACTCTTCAAAGTTTGCTTTTATTGTATTCAATATTAACTAGAATTTCTAGAGAAATATTTTAATTACTATGCCTAGAAATAACACCTACAAAGAAAATATATAGTAGAGAAATTTGGAGAGTCCTTATTTCAGTTTAAATACACATGATGTGCAAACATACAGAGTACAGAATTTTGGTCTTTCTAGCCCTTATCTGATTAACTATGGGAATGTAATCACCAAGATTTCAAAGTAGAGTTTAACAATAAAATGGCTATTAAAAGAGAGGTGTCACTGACCTAGAATTTGTTGCTCATATAACTTATTGATAATAAAATCATTTATCCAGATAACCCGATTAACTGTTAATTTAAAACAAATAGCATTTATTCCCCTTTATAGACTCTACTTTCATGAGAAAGAGACAAATGAACAGGTAAAAAAAAATGAGCAACAGAGACTTGGACAAATAAATAAAACCCAACCCAAATATATTTTAAGCATATTACTGAGTCAATACAGAGTCAGCCCAACAGCCTATACCTACATCTACAGTACAATAGATGATCAGTGTCACACTAAGATTTTGCAGTCAGAAACCACATTTTACTTATTTTTGTCTTTCTGTCAAGTATTAGCAAGTGATTTGTACATGCTCAATAAATGTCTGTGGAGTAGGAATGAACTGACGTTCATTTATTTACTGAAGATTTGTTAAATGTATAATATATACAATGCCCTGCTCTAAGTATTAGGAGAGAGACAAAAATGCCTAAAAACCAATCCCTGACCCTCCAGGAAATTAGTCTAGTAGAGAGAAGAAAATAAGCACAGATAAAGGTAACAAAAATCAGAATATAAGTTCAAAATATGTTAGGGCACAGAACATTAGATTCAGATGAAGGAGAAATCATGTTCAGCTGTATTGTGGTTAGAAAAAAGTTAAAGGAGAAAGAAAAGGTGGCATTTAAGGTGGGTCTTGATGTTTGAATAGATTTTCAACAGATGACAAGGGATGAAGAGCATTTCCAGGCTTAAAAACAATGTAAACAAACAAAGGGAATAAAAGAAAAGAGACTCGTCTTGAGGATGGCGAGTAATTCAGTTTGACAAAAGCATAAAGTACGTGTCCAATAAAGCTAAATTGTAGGAAGTATGTGAAATACTATGAATGTAAGGCTAAGGAATTTGGCCTTTAATCAGTATGCAATGAAATTTTTTGAGAGCTGGTCTTCTGAAAAATACAGAGACATCATCATACCTATGTAGCTGGAAGATCATTTTGCCACAGAATTCCAGAGATAAGGAAGGGAATTCTGTGATCATTTAGCTCATCTCATACTTGAAAAAGAATTTTCTCTCTAACATATCCAAGTGCTGACCCAAATTTTGCCTGAAGACCTCTTAATAAGGGGGACCTACCACCTTCTGAGGCCACTCATTAGGAAGTCATTGTTTACATCAAGCTTCAAATTTTCCTACCTGAAATTTCTACCCCCTGTTCCAGTCTGTCATCTGGAGCCAAGCAGAGCAGGGATAATTCATTTTCTAAGTCACAGACTGAACATCTCTCATATCTCCATGAAATCTTCTCCCCAGGATAAATATTCCCAGTTGCTTCATGCAGTTCTCAAATGGAACAAACATGGGGCCCTTCACCATTCTGGTTACCCTCTTTTGGATTCTCAATCTGATATACAGAACAAATTTCAGATGAGTTCGGACCAGACCAGAACCCAACAGGGTTACCACCTCCTTCTTCTCAGGTTGCTATGCCTCTCTTAATGAAGGCTAAAACTGCTTAGGTCTTTGACTGTCATGCTTACTCAAACTGACCTTGTTCTCTACTATATCCCCCATATCTTTTTCAGACAAATTGCTGTCAAGCCATGCTTCCCCTATCTTGTACTTTTGAAGTTTATTTTCTGAACTCATATACAGTATTTGATGAATTGTTGGGCCTGGAGTCAAGAAACCCTGAATACAAATTACTAAATACAAATCTGGCCTCAGATACTTACTAGCTGTGTGATCCTGAGAAAGTCATTTAACCCTATTTGCCTCAGTTTCCTCATCTATAAAATGGGGATACTACTACTACTACTACTACTACTAATAATAATAATAGCACCTATTACCCAGATTTGTTTTAAGGATCAAATGACATAATAATTGTAAAGTACACAGTGTCTGGCACATACGAAACAGTAGCTATTCTTCTTATTAAATTCAGCCAAAGTTTCAAGCCTGTCATTATATTTTTGTTTACCTAGTAAACAAAAGAATAAGACAAATATTTCCCTTTTCTAGTCAATCAATAGCCATATTCCAGCCAAGTATGATAAGTACTGAGGATACAAAAAAAAGCAGTCTGCACTCTTAAAGAGCTCCCAATCTGTAGAGGGAGACAGTAAGCAAATGTACAACAAGCTATATGCAGGAAAATATGAAGATTTCTTCACTATTATTCAACATAGTCCTAGAAATAGTAGCTCTAGCAAGAATACCAAGAAATTAAAGGGATAAAGACAGAGAAAGAGATGACAAAAATATTCGTATTTGCTGCTAGGATGAAATGATACTTAGAAAATCCCTTGGAATAGACAAAGATAAAGATTATTAATAACTTCAGTAAAGTCTCAGACTACACAATTATTCCACAAACAATATTTCTATAAAATATTAACAAAATTTAAGAATCAGTAATAGAGGGGAATGGAGCCAACATGGCAAAGTAAAAGCAGGAACTTGCTTGAGTTCCTGCTCCAACCACCTCCAACACTTGTAAAAAAAATGAATAAACAAATTTTAGAGCTACAGAACCCACAAAGTGACAGAGAGAAACAAATCTCCTGCTGAAGGCATCCTGGAAGGCTGACAGGAAGGGTCTCTCACACCAGGCTGGGAGCTGAGCACAATGCCATGTGAGCTAGGTAGCCCAGACTTGCGGCCTAGGCTGGCTGGAGCAGACTTCAGGAGAGTGAATCACCAGCAGCTGTGGCAGTTTCTAGACTTCTCAACCCATAAACGCCGAAGAGAAAGTAAAAGGTCAGTAGGGAACTCTGTTGGAACTGGGTGAGAGAAGAGTGCAGTCTGGCCCCTTCCCCTGGGGCAGTGGAGGTGGCAGAGGCTGCAGCTACTGCCATGTGGCTGTCTCCAGAGCTCCTGGCCTACAGACAGTAGAGGGAACAAGAGACCATTCAGTAATTGCTCTTTCTTTGACCCACTTGGATTTGGGTTGCAGTTTTGTGTGGCAGTCCTGGGGTGAGGAGTGCTAGCATGCAAGAGCTTGTGGGGGCTGTAGATAGGGTGTTCTCCTCATAGCTCTGACAACAGCTGTGCAAACCCCTAGAAATTTGGGACACAGCACTCTCCACTCTGGAGGCAGAGTTCTACCATGGTAAAGAGCTCAAAAATGAAGTAATTGGCTGGCAAGATGAGCAAACAGAGGAAACACAATCAGATCATAGAATTTTTGGGGGGGACAAAGAGGATCAAAACATAGAACCAGAAGAAGACAACAAAGTCAAAACTCCTACATCAAAAGCCCCCAGAAAAATACGAACTTGTTGCAGGTCATGGAGGAGCTCAAGGATTCTGAAAATCAAGTAAGAGTAGTAGAGGAAAAATTGGGAAGAGAAAAGAGAATGATGCAAGAAAATCATGAAAAGTGTGTCAACAGCCTGCTAAAGGAGACCCCCAAAATACTGAAGAAAATAACACCTTAAAAAATAGACTAACTCAAATGGCAAAAGAGGTCCAAAAAGCCAACGAGGAGAAGAATGCCTTAAAAAATTGAATTGGTCAGATGGAAAAGAAATTTCAAAAACTCACTGAAGAGAATAATTCCTTCAAAATTAGATTGGAGCAAATGGAAGTTAATGACTTTATGAGAAATCAAGATACTATAAAACAGATCCAAATGAATGAAAAAATAGAAGGCAATGTGAATTATCTCATTGGAAAAACCACTGACCGGGAAAATACATCCAGGAGAGATAATTTAAAAATTATTGGACTACCTGAAAGCCATAATTGAAAAAAGAGCCTAGACATCATCTTTCAAGAAATTCTCAAAGAAAATTTCCCTGATATTCTAGAACTAGAGGGCAAAATAGAAACTGAATGAATTCACCAATCACCTCTTGAGAAAGACCCCAAAAAGAAAACTCCTAGGAATATTATAGCCAAATTCCAGAGTTCCCAGGTCAAGGAGAAAATATTACAAGCAGTCAGGAAGAACCAATTTGAATATTGTGGACACACAATCAGGATAACACAAGATCTAGCAGCTTCTACATTAAGGTATTGAAGGGCTTGGAATATGATATTCTGGATGCCAAAGGAGCTAGGATTAAAACCAAGAATCAGCTACCCAGAAAAACTGAGTATAATATTTCAAGGGAAAATATGGACATTCAATGAAATAGAGGACTTTCAAGCATTCTTGATGAAAAAGACCAGAGCTGCACAGACAATCTGACTTTCAAATACAAGAAGCAAGAGAAGCATAAGAAGGTAAACAGGAAAAAGAAATCATAAGGAACTCATTAAAGTTGAACTATTTACATTTCTACATGGAAAAATGATAATTGTAACTCATGAGACTTTTCTCAGTATGAGGATAGTTGAAGGGAATATATATGTATACATACATATATGTGCATGTATAGGAGGGTATATGTAAGTATATATATTATATATATATATATATACACATATATATACACATTTGTGAGTATGTATATATGTGTATGTGTATACATAGACAGAGGGCACAGGATGAGCTGAATATAAAGTGATGATATCTAAAAAATAAAATTAAGAGGAGAGAGGAATATATTGGGATAAGGAAAAAGGGAGAGATAGATTAGGGTAAATTATCTCATATAAAAGAGGCAAGAGAAAACTGTTACAATGGAGGGGAAGAATAGGAAGGTGAAAAGCAAAGAGTCAACCTTACTCTCACTGAATTTAGCTTAAGGAGGGAATAATATATACACTCAATTAGGTATCTGACCCTATAGGAAAGTAGGGGGGAAGGGGATAAGAGGGAGGATAATAGAAGGGAAGGCAGACTGGGGGAAAGAGTAGTTAGAAGCAAACACTTTTGAAAACAGACAGTGTCAAAGGAGAAAATTGAATAAATGGGGGTGGGATAGGATGGAGGGAAATACAGTTAGTCTTTCATAATATAACTAATATGGAAATGTTTTGCATAACTACACATGTACAACCTGTATTGAATTGCCTGTCTTCCCAGTGGGGGTGGGTAAGGAGGGAAGAAGAAAAAGAATCTGGAATTCAAAAGTTTTAAAAACAAAAGTTAAAAAAATGTTTTTTACATGCAACTGGGAAATAAGATATACAGGCTCCGGGGTATAGAAATCTATCTTGCCCTACAAGAAAGTTAGTAGGGGATGGGGGAGGATATAAGAGAGAACATATGGGGAAAAGGGTATTCAGTAGGCTTGGTACCTTAGCGTGGGGGGTAGGGGAGAGATGGGGAGAAAATTTGTAACTCAAAATCTTGTGGAAATGAATGTTGAAAACTAAAAAAAAATAGATAAATAAATTGTAAAAAAATAGAGAGAATTTCCATTCAAAGTAACCACAAAATGCATTTTAAAAATCTGGGCATCAACTTACAAATCATATTCAATACTTTCACAAACAGAAATGGGACTAGAAACCAACTGTATGATGTCATTAGTCTAAGAAGCACGTGCGAGGGACGTTCCTTTACTAATACAGGTCAACACCTTCCCTGCCACTTCTGGTATTAGAGAAGGCACAAAAAAGTGAAGCGGCTTGTCTAAGGTCACAAATCCAGCACGCGTCAGAAGCTTGAACCTGAATCCCAGTTTTCCTAGCACTGAGGTCGGTCCTCTATCCGCTTTGCTGCTCTTCTCTGTATGACCACAATCGTAAATGTGCCTTAAGGAAATAAAGAATGTCTTGATACCTGGAGGAGTATTTAGTACTAATGGCTAGACCATGCCAACATCACAAAAATAACAATACTAGAAAAATGTATTTACAGATTAAGTGCTATATCAATCAAACTACCAAACAGGTATGTTAGACAAAATAGTAACATAGGTCATTTAGAAGAATAAAAGTTCTAGAATATCTATAGGGAAATAATAAAAACATTATGGAGGCAGCATTTCCTGACTTCACACCATATTATAAAATAGCAATCATTATTCAACATTTGGTGCTAGTCAAAAAATAGAAAAGACTATCAATGAAATATCCTAGACAATGATGAATTAGAAATAACTGAACTTGGGGCAGCTAGGTGGTGCAGTGAATAGAGCACAGGCCTTGGAGTCAGGAGGACCCGAGTTCAAATTCAGCCTCAGACACTTACTAGCTGCATGACCCTGGGCAAGTTACTTAACCCCAACAGCCCTGCATTCCCCCTCCAAAAAAAAAAAAAAACAACTGAACTCAATCCTCTGTCTCAGAAATCCAAAACCAAAATTACCTATGAAAAAATTCTCTATTTGAAAAGAACTGCTGGAAAAACCAGGAACTACAACTATCTCACCAATGATCTAACAACAATAGTAAAGCAAGCAGTGATTGGGAAATCCAAGAGTATTCTACAGTGGGGGTAGGTGGAATCATCTTTCTAGCCTCAATTCACAAACTGCACCAACAGAGAAAAGGCCAAGGCAGAAACTTTAGAACAGGAGTAGTACAGGCCAGAAGGAGCTAGGTGGTTTAGTGGATAGAGTGCTGGGCCTAGAGTCAGGAAGACTCATTTTCCCGAGTTCAAATCTGGCCTCTGACAGTTACTAACTGTGTGACCCTGAGCAAGTCACTTAACTCTATTTGCCTCAGTTTTCTCATCTTGTCAAATGAGCTGAAGAAGGAAGGGGCAAACCATGCCTGTTATCTTTGCCAAGAAAACCCCCAAATAGACTCTCAAAAAGTCAGACATGACTGAACAACAACAAAGACATAGCCTCTATGCCCAGAGCTCCATGCTACGCTGATGACAGACTCCCAGGTCAAAAGTATAGACTCAGACTTGGGCCCAGGTCCAAGACAAGAAGGAGAGGCCAGCAAAATGGCAGCCTAGTGCTCTGGGGTACTACAGCAGAGAGAGGAGGCCTAAGGTGGATCAAGGACTAAAGTCACAAGACCAGATCAGCAGTTGGGACACTGGAGTATGGCACCAGGAACACTGAGTCTGCATTCAGAACTTGGAGTTATGCCAGTAACACTGGCTGGAATAATAACTGAACAAAATCCAAGATGCCAAGAAGAGAAGAGTAATTCTAAAACACCTAAAAATAAAAAGAAAAACACAGTTTTTCTATAAGATCAACTGAAATTTCTAAGGGAGATGATTCAAGAATTAAAAATCTTACTATAAATGAAGTTAAAAGAGAAAATAATAGGAAATAAATGAAAGCTATGGAGGAGAGACTCGGGGGGAAAATTGTCAGCCTTTTTTTTCTGGTCATGATTTTCAGGTAGTCCAGTGATCCTTAGATTATCTCCCCTTGACCTGCTCTCTAGGTCAGTTGTTTTTGTATTATATTTATTCCTTACATTTTCTTCTGTTTTTTTTCCTCACTCTTTTGATTTTAACATTTGTAATTGCCTCATGGATTTGTTTTCTGTTTTAATCCATTCTAATTTTCAAGGAGTACAATTTCTGGGTTAATCTTATCACCATCAATTCTATGGTATTCATTCTCTTTGCCATTCTTTCTTCCCTAAACTGGTATTTCCTTTAACATTCCTTGGTGGTTTTTCTGTTTTGTTTTGTCTCTACATTTCTTCCAGGTACTAACTCCAAACATATAGTTTTCTTTTGTCTGATGCTCTACTTAGACTCATGGAGTTACTTTTTTTTTTCTTCTGCATTTACCTCTTGGATCCATTTACCACTCAGTCCAAAGTATTTCTTCACTGTGTTCATCATTTTCTTCTGGTCACTTCTATCTGTAGCCTCTGGTTCTGCATTTGAATTTTGTGCATGAATAAAGTCTCGCTTCTTTCTAAACTCTGGGAATGGTGTGGGTAGGAACTACTTGGTCTTGGACATGGTATTTAAGACCATATCCCACCTTCTTCAGGAATTTCTGGGTTTTGGTTCAGTCAGCTGGTGGCTAAGATTATGTTTTAACCTTGGTTCCTTCTCCTTGTACAGTTCTGAACCTGGGGCTGGCTCCATCCCTTCCCATGAACCTGACAGGCCTCAACTAGAAATGGTTGATTTTGTTGAATGGACTTGTTTGCATATAGTCTCCTTGATTAGACTGAGATCCTTGAGAGCAGGGACTGTACTTTGTCTGTTTTTTATACCCAGCATGAAGTCCAGTACTTGGCATATAGCGGACACTTAATACGCGTTTACTGACTGACGGTGACGGGTCTCCTATAAAATCCCAGGTCCTTTGTTTTCCAGGGCCACTCTGTCCCTTTTTTCATGCTTTGGTTTACACATGGGCCACCAGCAGCTGGATGTTGGGCTCTGTGGTCCTGAGCCTGGGAAAATGTACAGGCCTCTCTCCCGCTGTACCTTCTTTGGGACTGCTGGGGTACACAGTCTAAGGTACCACATGTGCCTGGTTAAGGTGCTACCTGAGGCCTTGTGTACCCTGCTCTCGTCCTGGGTCAGGTAGATTGCTTGAGGGATGGCTGTTCTTTGATCTGGCACTGCCTCCCTCTCTTGTTCTGGGTCCATATTGCTTGGGGGCTTTGTCTTCCAATTACTCTGAGCTTCCACATGACTCTGGCAGTCTTTCTGTGTTGTCCACTTCAGTGTGCTCCAGCTCTAAGGTGGAGGGCATGTTGATTTCTCTTTGGTTTCATTATTTTTCTTTCTGGGGAATTTTTATTGAAGTACATGTAGAAAATCTGGGCTCCTCTAGGTCCTACAATGCATTCATCTTCCCAAAATTCCCTTCCCCAAATATTTTGCTAAATTAGAAACTATAGGGATTAGGGAACTGGCCTCCCATATCATCTCACAAGTCATTGGGATTCAGTATTTTTAAAGTCATGAAATTTTAGCCTGGTATAGAACCTAAAAGCAGGATTTTTTTTTTAACTTCACTGTGTCATAAAATGTACTGTTTTAACTTCCAATTCTCTTAATTTGGTCTATTGCCTTTATTTATGTTTTCTTAAGACTTCAGTGTTTTCTAGTGTATGCCAAAAATAGATTTAAGTTTGGAATTATATATAAAACTAAACTTTCAAAACAAGTCTGCTAGTTTGATGGATTACTGAAGTTAGTGAAATTTATTTGAAGCTTATCTCTTTAAAATTACTCTTCTCTACCATGTTGCTGTTAAGGTTCCTTAAAATATATTTAATTTCTATTAATCTTTTCTATGAGTCTCTTTTCAGAAATACTTCTAGCATTTTTTTACACAAATCATATTTTACCACTGACTTCCTTTAAAAAGAAAGAAAATTATTTTAAAAGCACATAATAAAAACATTATCCTTGCTATATAATATTGGTACTGACAAAATATAAGAATTACTACTTTATTGCAACTTGAGTTGATTAGTAATTAAAATAGATAATTAAAGGGAATTAATCCCAAAGTTAATTCAACCTATGGAAAATCATATTTTGCAGATCTCCTTGCATATACAGAAAATGTCCGATGAATCACTTTCTTTTTCTCTCTTATCAACAGAAGTTAACACTTTGAATCATAATAATTTGATACAATTTTCTTTAAGAAATGATAGCTTAAAGTCTATTCAATTGAATGGAAGGCTTATAATGACACCAGGTAGTTGTGCCAGTCTTTTCAGACAGGATGAGACTGAAAGAGTTCTTTGAAGCTAGTTTTACTTTACTTAAAGTGGAAACCCCCTTTCACTATCAGCTGTGTTTATTGAGAGTCTATCTAATTGTTCTCATTTTTGCCAAAGTTTTTTTTTCCCCTTAAAACACAAGAACCATCATGTTTTCCAGGCCAGATGTAATCTAACTTCTAAGACAGGTTACATAAGGATATCTGAACATTTCCAATGGAAATTATTATTCTTGTTCCATTTTATGTTTTAGCTATGACAGTATCAAAATGTTTTTCATTCAATCTTTGTAAACAAAAAAAAACTTTAATTCTAAAAAGAAGAAAATAAGTAAGGACTGACAAAACTCCTAATTTGAAAGATCCATCTGATTCTTATCATTAATACTGTATGTAAATTTTAAAAAAGTTGATCTTCATGTTTTTCTAATGTTATTTAACATCTGAAAGAGTAGAAGCTACTTTGGTTAATCACGTAATAATAACAAAGAACAAACTGTCAAAGGAAAATGCTTGATTCAAACTTTTTTCCCCGGAACGCTTAATGCCTGGATAAACAGAATGTTTCACTGACAAATCTGACCTAGAGTCTGAAGGGTGGGAAGGAAAATGCAAAAGCGAACTTGTGTACAATCTCAGATGCTAGATATGTGGAGGCACAAGTTTTAAAACCTTTACTCTTCTCCCGGTTCCCTTCTCTTCTCTTCTCAGCTTTCCTCGGTGCGTTCCTCCTTCCTGTTGGACTGTAAGCTCCCCAAAGGCAGGCTGTCTCTTCTTATTTGTATTTGCATCCACCAAGCGTGTAAACTGTTTTTTTCTCTCTTCTTTCCCTGACAAAGGGGGCTACAAAAGTAGAGCAGGCGACCTTAAGGGTTACATCTGCATTAACTGCCTGATTTAACCTAAATTGAAACTAAATTGAAACAAAAACTTTAGAACCCGTTACTATAGCATGTGAATGCAAAATGGAATACAAAGCAAATAATATAAGTTCTTTATTTTATTAGGTCAAATTATTTTTTGGGTCAAATAAAAAATGCAAATAGAGAACTTGTGCTGTGTAATCTATTAGCTATTTGGAGCCATAAACTCTAAAACCTTTATGTAAGGAGGGACCCCAGGATAGCTGTCTCCCAATTTTCAACCTGCTGGACTACTTTTGGACGTCTTTGGACTTTTCTCTGCTACATACTGTCAACTGTGCTCCTGTGTGGAGTTTCCCCCTCCCCTCTTTTCGGCTTCCCTTTGTAGAGGATATGGAAGGGTATAAGGTGTAAGATTAGAAAGGTAGAGAAAAGGCTGATTATGAAGGGCTGTCAACACAAAACAGGATTTTCTATTTGATTTTTGAGGTGATAAGGAATCACTGGAACAGAGTGAAGGGGTGCATGACATGGTTTGACTTGAACTTTAGGGAAATCACTTTGGCAGGTAATATGAAGATGGACTGGAAAGGAGAGAGACTTGTAGCCAGCAGACCAAACAGCAGGCTAGTGTAACAGTCCAGGTGTGAGGTAATAAGGGCCTACACCAGTGTAGTGGTACTGTCAGAGGAGAAAAGGGGGCCTAATCAAGAGATGCTACAGAGGTAAAATCAACAGGTCTTGGGAACAGACTTGATGTGGGGGGTAAGAGAGAGCAGCAACCCCAATATATATGGGATATCTTCTAGTACATTTGATATATTTAACGGTATTTGGTATTGTGACTAATTTTTTGACTTCCTGGAAAGTATTCTGTTGGAAAATATAATTTTTATTAATAAATTACTAAGCTGCTTATTGATTTTACCTCAAAACCATAAACGTCAACTTGTACTATTACAGTGGACTACTTAGAAATACTAACAGTGTTCTGGATATAAAAGAGCAAAAATGATAAGAATATTATCCATTTTCCAATGATTCTCTCTTTTTAACAAGAAAGAAAAAATTAACTGTTAGGTACTTACAAAGATGGTCACAAAACCACACATATCCCTTCCTTTTCGGAGGTTACAATATGATCCCATTATGTTGTCATGGAAACATATTTGGTTCTACATATTTAATCCATGTAAGTATTACCCCAAATGCTACTATGATGCTTCAACTGAAATGGAGGCCCTGGATTCCTGAAGGCTATATAACCAAGCATAAACTTGGACATACTCTGTGAAATTAAAAAGGCTTCTGAATACAGTTAGAAATTTTTTCTGAGGCCCAAAATATATACAGAAATGGAAGCATTAATGGAAGTAGTAAGTTTTTTGGCTACAGCAAAACATGAAAAAAATGATACTACTCTCAATTCTATGTAGTCCCCTCCTAAAATATGGAGAGTCCCCAAATGAAGCAGTTACAAATACAATCTTTTTTTAAAAAATGTACTTTGTAAGTAAATGTTAACACTTGTTGATGTTTTTCAAGTTCATGATAATTTTTTTTAAAAGGACATTTGGCAAAGAAAAAAACACCAACAACAAAGAGCAAAAGCAAACGCATTACTGTGAAGAAAAATGCAGCTTATGTGGCAGCATCTATTACTGAGAATGAAGAAGTGAAATCCTATGAAGAAATTGCTGAGATATTGCAAAACAAGTCAACATTCACCTGGATATAAAGTGACTTCAACATAATGGTGTGTATAAGAAGCAATGGAAGAAACCATATTGAAAAATAAGGTTCAGGACAAAGAGACAATGAGGTCAAAGACATGTGGACCACTCAGAAGTCTTATGGTTGTACAGATTAAATCTGTTCTTCAACAAAAAATCAGAAGTCACTCTGTACATGACAAACACTCAAGGGCTTTATAAAATAAAGTGAAACTGACAATATTTTTCAATTAACAAGCATTTGTCTTTCTCTCCCTTATACTTCTACCTACAATAGGAAAAAGAAAAGAAAATCCTTGTAACAAATAATCATAATTAAGCAAAACAAATTCACACACTGGCCATATCCAAAAAAGGTATGTCTCATTCTGCATCTTAAGCACATCACCCCTCTGTTAGGACATGGGTTGTAGATTTCATCATCAGTGCTCTGGAATCATGGTTGGTTACAAAATGGATCAGAGTGAAACTGAGTTTACTCTCACAGACATGAAGTTTTCAGTGAAGAAATAAATCATTTCTTTTTGAGGTGTCTATGAAAAGCCAGATTATCAAATGGTCAGAGCTGTACTCCAAATCAGTACCAAAGCTGAAGTCTAAAATGAGAAGACACCGTATGCAACAACAGCTCCAACAAAATTTATGTAAAGAAGCCACCAACTCATAACAATGGGAAATGAACAAAAAGCAAAAGCACTGGCTGACAGGCAATGATTTTGAAGTTTGAAATGTGTGTGTGTGTGTGTGTGTGTGTGTGTGTGTGTGTGTGTGTGTGTGTGTGTGTTGTATGCATGCATGTGTGGGAGTGAGTCAGAAGTTGTAAAGAGACCATTCTGGCTAGAAAAACTTGATTTCCCAGATGAGGTGAGAGATCTAGGAGCCAGAGGCAACAGTAATTTAGAGCACAAACTTATTTGCAAAACATCATGCGAGTAGAATGAAAGAAGATTATGAGTTATATTATTTCACAAAACAGTGAAAAGTCACAGAGGAGCAAAAGAATCTGCAGAAAGATTTTGGGGTGACTGCCAGATTCATCATCCACTGAACATCCCCCAGTTCTGATGAGTACCCTCACTCCACTAGAGGTCACAAAGCTTCCTATGTTGGAAAATGTGTCTTGTATCAAACAGCAAACTGGAGTTTATCTTCACTGCTACCTTATACCTCTATGTACCTCAAACAGGAGAAAAACTAGATACCAGTTCATGGAATATTTTCTTTCTTTTCTGTCCAGTCTCCTTTATTTTCCCACCTTTCACTTTATATAGAACAGTCTCTGAAGGGATAACTTAAAAGTTGCTCTGTCTCACCTTCCTCTGTTGGCATGTGGAGATCACTTAGCTCTTTAAACCTCAAAAAACCGATATCCTATGAATCCTGACATTGAGGCATTTTCCATCAGTGCCTGATTCTTTAGCCAAAAACACATTACAGGAAGGGGCAAAGATGGTAAATGCCTCTCTCAATACCTGTACGTCATCACAAGAGCAGGGCCCATGTCAGAACACCAACAAACCTTTAGAAGAGTTCCCTAGCTTTTTTACATCAGTACAAAACCTCCTGAAGTCTTCACGTGGAGGATGATCAAAACAACCTACAGAAAAAATCATTTCAACCTGGAAGCTCACTCCAACCCTGAATTTCACACATTGCAAGTACCCTTTCCCCTTTGCCCCCCATCCTGGCACCATCTCCACTGCAACTTCTCTCTCTGATTGGCTGGTTCCTCCTAGAACCTTTACTTTTTTTTTAAATTTTATTATAGTTTGCATCATTCATTTCCACAAGATTTTGAGTTACATATTTTCTCCCCGTCTTTCCCCCACCCACTGCCCCAAAACAGCCATCCCAGTGTGTCCCCCCTCCCCCAGTCTATTCTCTCCTATGTCACTTTTTGGTACGGCAGGATGGATCTCCCAACTGCACTGCCTGTGTATCTCAAGTTCCAGTTGGATGTAGTCAA
>CM053584.1:294916334-294936468 GCA_028627135.1 Pseudochirops cupreus
TGTTTTATATGAGAAACAGTTCCCAAACGTTGTCGTTCTGATTTTTATTTTCTTTCAGCAATAAACTTACTTAATAATCCTACAATCTCTCACCCAATTAATACTGAAGAACATTCCAAAGGGGGCACTATTCAATTCGCTCTCTCCCTCTGTTCTCATTCAGATTAATTTACGTATCAGTGCTGAAGTTAAGACCATATTCCCATAGCTGATTAAAATACTGTGTATCTTGGAAAAAAATTTAATAAAATCAGGATAAACCCTATCATTGCCTATGTGATTTGTCACTATCACAGAAGGAAAATGAATTGGCCTGACATAATTTACATTTCATGAAGACATAGTCACCTTGTGTTGTCATAGGGGGCTCTAAACGGATTATTATCCAACAACTCAACACTTAAAAGTGACAAAACGGAGCTTTTTCTTTTTTTTTTCAAACGAGTGATTTAAAGTTCTTTATAAACTATTCCTACCTTTCAAGTCCTCTCCCTTCCACATACAGCCAGCCTGGAACACTTGCTATTCTTTATCCAGGGCACTCTACCAGCCATCTCCAAGTCATTGTGCTAGTTGTCTCCTAGGCCTGGAATGCTCTCCCTCTATCTCTTAGAATCCCTTATCATTTCATTAGGTCAAATCCCAACTTAATGCAGAAGGCCTTTCCTGGTCACCTCAGACATCATGCCTTGCACACACACACACACACACACACACACACACACACACACACACACACACACACCTGGAGCCTAAAATATAGAGCTAGAGAGAGAAAGTAACATATGTAAAACAACTAGAGAAGAATGAAGTATTAAACTGGATAGTTCCTAGGAAGTTTCCCAAAAGATAGGAAATGGGTAGGGTGAAAAGACAAGGAAATATGGACAGAGAAGAAATTCATTTCAGAAAGTAGGAAAATAGGAACTAACTCCTTCTGTTACCCTCCAGATAAGGCTGAGCACATCCATGGAGAGGGCAAAGCAGAGAGACTGATCTGACTTAATTATGTACAAAGGTTGTGGAAGTTCTAAGATTGTTGTTCTGGATTTAAAATGGAACTTTTGCTCTCTTCCATTCATATAGAGAAGGGAAGATAACTGAAAAAAACCAATATTTCTTTAATCACTGGAGCATTATGGTATACTGGCAAAAAGTATTCTACTTGGAGTCAGATGGCCTTTGGCTGCCATATTTCTGCCACTTGCTGTGTGAGCCTGAACCATTCATTTCAGCTTTCTCAGATTCCATTTTCTTATCCATAAAGTGAGGGGATTAGACCTGTAAGATCCTTCCAGCTCTATGATCTTATTATACTGAAAGTTAGGTAGGTAGGATAGGGCCACATTATGAGGGGTTTTGAAATCCTGGCAGAAAAACAAAACAGAACAAAACTGGACTTATATGTAGAAAGACATAGGAAACTGATACACATTCTTGAACGGGGGGATAACACTAACAATATAATTTAAGGGTTGGTTCCCAATGTTTCTTGATTCATTTCTTGGTCACTTTTTCACAGTGCTCCTAGACCACAAAAAATACCTAAACGTTCTTTTATTAATTAGGGCCAAATGAATTAATAAGAATTTGTGTCCTAACAACACAGTGGCCTTTTGAAAAAGTAATACACATTAAGGAGAAAGAAAAAATGGTATTTTAATTTCATTTTTAGCAATCAGAGTTACTTATTAATGGATATGTATATCTATTGGGCACCACACAACTTCTCCAACCTTGGAAACAGATTGGATATTGCCATTTTTACTTCTCATTCCACAGTGCTTTCTACATGGTACTTACTTTTTATCACAGCAACTGCAGAAAACACAGCTTTGCAAAGATATGATGTCACAAAGTACATGAAGTTACTGGCATATCCAAAAAGTATAAGTAAACAGAAATGTATATCAAACATTTTGAGGACATCATCAAAAGGAAAAGAACATGTTCCAATGTTGAAACTAATGAACCTTAACCTAGCAGTTCCCTCAGTATCTGACATGCCAAATATTACTGTATTTCCCTAAAAAAAAAAATACTTCCCTCTCTCTCCCTCTGGGGTCACAGATCACTGCTACTATACAGATCTTGGAATTGTGGATCTAAAGTATGGCAGAAAGAGAGACCAGAGAGGGATCAACAAGAAGGCTGTTGCAGTAATTCTGGGCCAAAGCAGTCTTTGTAGGACTTGCAAGTGGGGTTTGGCTTTTTGTAACAGGTAATTCCCCATCATTTAGGAGGCATGGGTAGGTGCGTGGCTTTGTCCTCATGATACAGAATCAAAATCTGGTATGGCAAAAATCCTACCTATATCCATATGCCTATCCCCTTCCTCCCCAATCCTAACCTCCCTCTACCCCATCTTCGTCTGCTACACTATTACACTGTCTCCCATGAAGTTTTTGCTCTACTGATTATATGCTTTATGCTAGATCTCTTCAGCTCATTGCCTTTTGTAATAATGGGGAGAAGGGACAGTGTGCAATAGATGACTTTTTTTTTCAGTAAAGTAGAAATTGATGTTCTCTAATGAGAGGGTAGGGAAAGGAAGTAGCATAGATGGTATGAGGTGAGAGGAAAAAGGTTTGGAAAAGTAACTGTGTAGATTATGATTTTAAAAAATCAAAGAAGAATAAAAGGATTTCAGAGTAGCAATGAGGGCTGAATTGAGAGGTGAGATAAAAATTTGTAGTGAATTCAGCTGGTGTAGTTGTATGACTTTCCTAAGTTACAGGAGCAGAGAAGAGAGTTGGTGTGAGTGTGCCAGGGTTGAGATTTGTTAAAATGTGACTGGTGCGATTGGTGACTGGTGAAAGAAAGGGGATAAAATCAGCAACAGTCAAAGTTGTAAAGGAAGGGAAGGGAAGGCAGAATGGTTGATGGATTAGGAGCACATAAAAGAGTAGAAGGGATGGAAATTATGGTGAGAATGAAGAATGGGTTAAAAATGCGTACAAGGAAAGGGGAATTTCAGATTTCTGGATCATGAAGATAAGTGTTACAGATGATGTCAGATTAAATATAAGACCATCCTTTTGTGTGGCTCAGGTAGAGTCAAGATGAAAGTCAGGGGATTTTACAGAGGCTGATAAAGTGGGAAATCAAAATGTTTGAGGAGAAATAAGTATATCTTATAGAAGTCCTTAAGTATAAGGATTGATCATGATGACTGTGAGCCAAGGACTGAGCAACTTGAGAAAGGGAAAAGAATCATCTGGAAGTAGGCAAATGATTTTGACAAAGGGGTGGACTAGATTAGAGGTACACAATTCCTGGTGTGGCCCAAACCAGATTAAAATGTAACTGGGAAAGGTTAAACAAAATAACTAAAAATACAACACTGAAAATCTTAACTTGTCATTTTTAAGTGGCCCACAGGGATCCATTTCTCATTGACCCTTTGGACTCTGAGATAAAAGATGAATAGAGTGAACCTAAGAAGTTGCTGATTGATGGTGAAAAGGAACAGTCTACAAATCATGAGGAGGAGCAAGACTATATCTATTTCTCCTCCTGGCCCAGTGTTTATGGAGTCATGAAGAAAGGAGCATCCAATGCTCCACCCAGTGTGGAAAGGGATGCAAAGTCTTTCAAGAAGGGTCAGATTTCCATTTCTATAAGGATAGGGAAACAACAGAGTTTGAAGAGATGAAAGGGATTTTGTTTTGAAAAATAATGCAGGGATTCTAGAGAGTACAATGTAAGTTACAAAGGGTGCAGAGGGAAGAGTCCTGAGGGAAACAGGGGTATAAAAGGGCAAGGATTAAGTGGACTGAGAGGATAGCATGGGGAGAGATATGAATAGGAGAACATTTTTGCCTCAAGACACACATATTCCAAATCATGGGGATAAGGGAAGCTGAGAATTTTTTGGTCATAATTTGGGGAGAAATCAGTTGATAGGAGCCAAACATCATCTAGGGTCATGTGATGATAGCACTAAGTCAGGGTAGGTCTTCTCTGTAATTGTTATTGCTTTCTCAACAATTTCTCTTGGACTACACTCATTCTGTATGCATGTTATGTTCCCCCTAGTAGAAAGCAAGTTCTTTGTGAATAGGGTCTGTTTTGTCTCCCCAGCACTAAGTATAGGACCTTGAAGGTTAAGTAACAAAAGCAAGGCAGGGCTAGTTAGTTGTGCTAGGGCATGACATTTTTTTAGTTCAATTCTGGATAATCTAAGCTTTAGAAAATGATAAAATACATGTGGAAACATTCTTCAGATAGTTGAAAATATGAAACCGGAAGGTGGGCTAAAGGTGAAAATCTCACATTTATGCGCACAAAGATTGTTGAAGACATGAAAAAGAGACAAGGACAAGGTCTTGATGGACATCCATAGGTACAGAAGGGGTAATATAGTCAAAGACAAAAAGAAAAGAACACGGAGGAAGAAAAAACAAAAAAATCAAGACAGAAGCCAAGGAAAAAGTAGGAATCAACAGTATCAGGACAGAGGCCATGAAGACTCAGAAAAGATCCCTATGTTTGTCCAAAAAGGGAGATCACTGATAATCTTCCAGAAAGAAATTTCAATATAACAATGGTAATAAAAGTCACATTGTAGGGGATTAAGAAGTGAACACATGAATGTTTAACAAACAGAAGTAGCGACACGCGGCCATACGTTTGATTGTGTTTGACAACGTTTGGACAGTAAGATTCAACACCACTTAGAAGGTATAGCAAGGTTATGTGAAGTTGATTGTTTCTCTGTTTTCTTAAATCTGCTCATGTTTCAAAGTAGAAGGGAAAAAATCTTTGCAGTTAGAAAGAGTAAAGATAACAGAGGGTGAGGATAATTGTGGGAATCAGGGGAAGTAATGTGGAATGAGATAAAAGAAGGATTATATTTAGAAAGGAGGGGAGAACCTTTTTCTCCTGAGGCTAGAGAGGGAAGAATAAAGAAAAAGGGGGAAACTTATACTCTTAATGGGCTCTTTCTCCAGGTGTCAGACATTAGGCCTGATACCTCATGGGAGAAATGAAGAGTCTGATCCTGGAAATAAAAAATATGACTTTTGTCACAAATAGTAAGCAGCAGTACATTGCCAGTAAGAAGAATTGAGTTCAGGTCTTAGCTGTGACAGTAGATATATAACATTGGGAAAGTCACAACTTTTAGGAGCCTCAGTTAACTGATTTGTAAAATGAAAGAGTTGAGCTAAATAATCCCTAAAGCCTCTTGCAGCTTTGACATTTTTGTGGTACTCCCAATATCCAACCTTTATGAAATATAATTGCATCATATGCACAGGGCTGGTTACTACACTGCCTGAGGGGAAAATTTTTATGCCCTAGGTAGTCATGAAAGATTACTAGAAGAAGATTGCACATTTTTTAATAAAGAAAAGAAGTATCTTAAAATTAAGTCTTTTAAAGACATGCAATACATTTGGCAGTCTGACAAGTGATCTTAGAAATAAACAACTAAAACTGACATAAAGATGACTAAAAAGAGTTAGAATTTGATATGCTATAGAAGCTACAACTTTTCCTTGCCTCCTGCTTCATTCTTGTCATATATTTAAAGTAGATTTGGCAATCTTGGAGCCATAATCATTACAGCAATCATTGCTACTGGGGACAAGTTTCCTGAACATCTGCTGCCCAAGGCAGAACACGGTCTTCTCCTTTTCATTTATCTTCCTTCCCCTTGTCAATATTCTATATCCTGTTGGTATGTGATAAGCAGGTGAAAAGGTCTTGAGTGACTGTGACAATTCAGTAGTGGATGAAAACTCCTTTCCTGACGCCTTTCCTACCAAAATTGTCCTGCTTTCATAGCGTCATATCCACCAAATATTCATGCTCTTCATTCTGATGCTGCCCTTTCAGCTGTCTCACTGTGGGGCATTTTAGTGGGGAAAGGGGTCATCGTGGTGGTATTCCATCAATATGAAAATCAAAATTTCTAGTCTATGAGCAACTGAGTCAAAAAGTTGGATTAAAAAAGTAGTCATATATTCTGATACAATAAGCCATTAAAAAACCCACATATACTTTGTCTTCTATAGGAGAAAAATGATTATTCAACTTATGCTGGTGAATTTAACAATTCAGAAACCATAAACCTAGTCTAATTTTGAGGAATTTGGACCTTAAGAAGGTCTAATCTCTTTTTTAAGTAAAAAAAAAATGTATAGGAACATTATAAATGAAAAGGACAGAAAATGACACACATGCATCAGATGATGTAAATCTTTTCATGCTTCTCTATATTCATTATAGTAACTGCCTTGTAAAGCATAATAATATTTTATTGCATTCCATTTGCTTAGCTATTGCCCTACTTTGCTTCCAATCTTTATTATCACAAAAAGTGCTGATATAAATATTTTGGTGTATATTGGGATAGTCTTCTTATCAATAACTTCCAAATAGAAGAGGGATTACTAACAAATGGTGAGGTCCTCCAGGGGCTCAATTTTGTGGATGACACTTGTTGATCACATCAAATATCATAACCTGAAAAAGCTCCTTAAATTAAATCTACAATCACTCAAAAACTATGCACAAGGAAAAAAAAGTAAGTCGATAAAGAATACTTATTGTTCAGTCTATGATATGTAAGTGGATGTATATCCCATAAAACTAATCCATCACTGCATGTACAGATATACTGCAGATAAGACCATATGAACTAGGTCCAGATCTAAAACAGAGTGGGCAGAATTGCTGTTCAGAAATGTTTATTGTTGCTGTTTAGTCATTTTCAGCCACGTCTGACTTTTAATGACACATTCTGGGGTTTACTTGACAAAGATAATAGAGTGGTTTGCCATTTTCTTCCCCAGTTCATTTTGAGAAAAGTGAGTAAAAAGACTTGCCTAGGGTCATACTAGCTAGTAAGTATCTAAGACTGGAATCAAACTCAGGTCTGCCAGACTGAGTGCCTGGAACTCAATGCACTGCCCCACCTAGTTGCACCTTTTAGAAATGTACAGTGCTTTTTCCTGAAACAAAGCACCATTGTTTTAACACTGATATTCTTTCAGAGACAGTCAAATATGATTGTGAATCACAGAGCATCAAAATTTCCAAAGAATTAAAATTACAAATCACTCAAAGGGAAAGGAAGAGCTTCATGGGTAAGTATAGTATATATTACCGATGAAAAATAGTTCATCAGAAATAGAATAAGAGATAAAGAAGAGATATATGCTTGGAAAAGCAGGTGAGCCAGTACCATAGAATGAAGGGGGAAGTGTGCTCTGAGTGTGGACTGAAGCATATTTCTTTCATTTTCTTCATTTTTCTTACTTTTTTTTTTTTTTTGCAACATAGCTAATATGGAAATATGCTTTGTATGACTTCACATGTATAACTGATAACATATTGTTTGCCTTCTCAATAGGTTGGGGAGAGGCTGGAGGGAAGGAGAGAATTTGGAAATCAAAATTAAAAAAAAATATCAAAACCAAAAAACTCCAAAGCCAATAAATAATGACTTTCTTTTAAAAAGAAAAAAAAAACCTACCACAAAAAAGTCAAAATCAAATGATGTGAAATGATAAAGAACAAACTTGCCCCCAAGGAAGAGCTCTTCACCCTATCTCCATTGCAAAGTTGTATAAGTGGGAGGAACAGTGTATATATTGTCATGATAGACAGATAAGTCTTGCTGCTTTTTTTCTCTTTTTTCTTTTCTTTTTTAAATTCTTTTTTTTTTTTAAATAATAGATGCCTATCTGGGGAGAGATGGGAGGACATGAGGAAAAATTTAGGCACTCTAAAAAAGATATGAATAAAATCTGTTTTAAAAAAGGAAAACCCTGCAGCATGTTTGGGGTATAGTAGATTCTTTGAGAAGGATGTAGATCATGAAGACAGAGCAAAGTTACAAGTATTGGGAATATCCACAGGGACAGGCAATCATCAGTACCATTAGAAGAAAAACCCATATTCATCAAAGTACACATCCACTCATTTAGGGACCAGAGTACGAGTTGAAATTCATACACTAAGGAGGGGGTAAATATTTATTTTAGGAAGAAAATTTAAGTAAAAAGGAAGGGTAGGTAATTCTTTGTGATGGTCAACTGCTCAAGCAAGACTTTCAGTTGGAGTTTCTAGTCTTCCACAAGTGTGTTATAAAATCACTCAGATTAAGCAGGTGTAAATAAGTGTGCTTGGGGGATGAGGCGTAGTGGAGATGAAGATGACATTATTTTTCCTTTTTCTTAAAATTTAAATCTATTAGTCATTAAAATTATATAAACAAAGAAATCTATGTAAAAACTTTAAAATATCTATATTCATTAAAATTGTTCAGTTAGTTGGATTCTATGTCCTCTTCAGCAAACTTTTTTTTCCTGTATATTTTATCATGGAATTTGTTGTAATCATCTTTATTATTATTTACATAGTTCAAGTTAGCATGTATATTATTATTTTGGTTCTGCATTTTTTCACTTCACATCACTACATATAAGTCATCTGATAATCTTTTTAATCTTTGTATGTGCCTTTTCTTATGTGACAATAATACAATATTATGTTCACAAACTATAGTTTTTTCAGTATTCACCAAATTTAGAACCACAGGTGGGTGCCTGTGTACTACTATACATGATGCTATGAATATTTTTGTAGTGATAATTTATATTTGTTTCCACAAATAACATCCTTAGTACAAGTAGTGGTATTCATTTCTGGAAAGGCCATAAAGTTCTTGCTGTATAATAATCAGAATTCTTTCTAAAAATATTATAGTAATTCACAAATCCATTATTAGTTTTATAGTGTGCCTGTTCTCAACGGACCTGCCAGTACTGAATTTTATCATCTTAAACTTTTTCCCAGTTTAATACCTGCCACTCTACTACTGCCTGCAGGTCGAGGCGTCCCTCCCCTCCCTGCTGTCCAGTGTTTGTGGTGCTGTCAGACTGCTGCCTCAAGGCCAAGCGTCACTGCTGCTGCTACTGTCTGCATTTCTGAATGAGGGCTAATATATGACTGCCCTCTCATGTCTATTTTTCCTTCTATAATTGTTCCTTTTTAGCATAGCTAAGAATTTTACTCTCCTCTGCAGCTCCGACTAGCTATAACATTTCATTTTCAATTCATTTCCATTATAAATTTCATCTATGCTTTTATAAATTCAGATTACTGACCTGGTTGAAACTCATTATGATATAGCTTATCAGATGTGGCTCTTATTCTATTTTTTGTCAAACATTATCTAATTTTTCGCAGTTATTATTGAATATTAAAATCCTTCACTGTTTTTTGATACTTAATTTCTCCAACACTGGTCTATTATGTTCCTTTCATCTTAATTTTGGATTTTCTGATCTATTCCTTCTATCAATTTCTTCTAGCTTTTACTAGTGACATATCAAAATACAGAGTAAAGTCACTATCTACATGTACTTCCTATTCAAGAGACAGGATGCCTCTAAAGTCTTAGTGCAGTTTTAGGCTAAAGCACTAAGATTTTGGGAATACCATGTATTCACCTGAGGATGAGCTATATGTTTTTTCCATTTGATTGTATACTATAGTTTAGCCAAAAGACAACCTTCATCACTTGATTTTCCTTGTATGGGCATGTTCTTTGAGTAATCATTGACTGCTCTAATCTGGGGGGGTGAGGAGGGAGGGGGAGTGGCCTTCACAATATTCTAAGATTTGATGAAATCAATACAATGTCATCTGGTTAACAGGAACATCTGGAGGTCCTTACCATCTATAAAAAATCCTTCTTCCACTTAATCTCATCCCTGGAGTAATAGTGCCAAACAACTTTAATGAGCACATATCACCCTTTGATGGAAATCACACTTTGACAGATGCTAATAACCAGAGTTTTGAACAAATTTATCTTTGTTTTTCTATCTTTCAAAGGATTGTCTATCATTCTGACATGTGCATAGGTAACAACATCTTACTGAAGAAGAGCCTTTAAAGTAGCATTTCACTTTACTTAATCGAATGCTTTTTTGTAATTAATAAACAATAAACCTAATGGAATCTTGTATTTTCTATGCCTTTCAGTCAATTATGGTTCTATAATTTCAATTCAATTCAAAAGCATTTAAATGCCTTCTATGTATGCGGCAGGCATTTATCTGGCTGGTTGTTGAGGGTATGAAGATAAAAACAACACACAGTTCTAAGGAAAGTGGCTGATAAAGACATGGTCTGCTGTCGAATATTATCTGCTTTTAAAAAAGGCTTTCTGTTCCCTTCTCATACCTTAATTGCCCTCAGTTTTACGTGCAGATATTGAGCTCAGATGCTCAAATGCATTAACCCTTTCATCTACTTGACACAGTTTGATGTTGCAACGAGGTAGATCATACCTTATCCCTGTCTGCCTATACCATGGGACCAGTTCATCAGAGGTGGCTAATTTAACGGGCTCAAGGTCATAGGACCATAGATATAGAGTTAGAAAGCAATAGAGAGAGGTCACCAAACTCAACCATCCAGTTTTACAGATGAGTAAACTAAGGCACAGATAATGACTTCTCTAGGACCACACTGCTAATAACTAAGGTTCTGACTCCCAGTCTTCTTCATTCTAATTCCAGTTCCCTATCTGCTATGCTACTCTTTCTTGCTCTGCCCCCCCAACATTGTGAAATCACTAGTGGAACAATCTTGGCTCTCTCTTGTCATCTCTCATTCTCTCCATGAAGCCAGGCTATCTTTTCCACCCATTAAACAATTCCTTGATGACATCATTTACCTCTACTCTTCCTTGAAGGTCTTCATGAGTTATATGTTGCAGCCTGCTCATAACCTCGTTGTTCCTTTCCTATTAACCTCTGTGCGATATTAACTAATTTTAATTCCTCAGAAACTATTGTATTCTTCCTGTAAAAAAAAATCCTAGTGGAATAGTTTGAGAAACAATCCATTAGCATTCTCAAAATTTTATGACCATCAGAATGCTGTGTGTGTGTACAGATAGATATCTATCAATATATCTATAGGCAGATCTATTTATCTATCTATCTGTCTGTCTATCTCACCACATCATGTATACACTTGGGCTAGTTCATTTCTACTTCCCCATGTAGAACACTGGGGACATTCAGTGTTAACATGGCAGGAGGTCCCCAGTGGAGGTGCCTAGAGATCTGCAGTTGGCCCTAAGTTGTTTAACATTTTGATCAATGTCTTGGATAAAGGCACAGATGGCAGGTTCATTAAATTTGCAGACACACTAGATGACTAAATTAGGATTCAAATAGATTCTAACAAACTAATGCATTCAGATGAATTCAATAAGATGAAATTCAATAGGGATAAAGATAAAATCTTAATATTTGCTTACAAAAAAAGCTATTCTGCTTTTCTAGTTGTATTTTCAATGTTGGGTCTTATACTCACCACATTCAGTCAGTCAACAAGCATTTATTAAGTACCTCCTATATGTTAGGAACTGTACTAAGCACCAATAAAAAAACAAAAAACGAAAAACAAACAAACTATAAGCAAGAAGAATAACAGTCCCAAACCTCAAAGAGCTCTTATTTTAATGAGAAATGACAACATAACTGGGGAAGGGATAGAAGGTTGCCTGCCTTCTCCCCCTCTAGAAAGGAAGGAATGGAGCTGAAAGACATATGAGCCATGGCTGACTCAGGCATTCACTCTAACAGAAGTCCCAGGAAGCAGAAACACACCAATGGGAAGAAGGGGCTGGTCAAAGTGGCAGTTATCTACGGGTAAGAAGGTCCTAGGGCCTTAGGAGAGAAGTTCAGAGGGTCTGGAGTGAGGGGAGAAAAGTTAACCATGGCTGGCCCAGGAACTTCCCCAAATAGAGATTCTAGGCAAGAACTTGTCAATGGGATGAAGTGGGATTCACAGGGATAAAGGTATCTCCAGGGTGAAAAGGCTGCTGGGATGGAGGTAGAAAAGTATGGAGAGTTAGAGATGAAGTCAGGAAAGAAAATATTACATATCTTTCCATTGCATTTCAGTATCCACAATTTTGATTCTTTGGACAAGATGGTATTCCCTAATTCACAGATACATAGGATCTCCAGAAACACATCCAAATTTGTTATCTCATCAGTGTGGGTTTTCCTTCCAAAGATGCAAAATGCAACCCACCCTTGCCTGCCTAGGCTCCTGTGATATTCTTACCAGTGATATCCCATAAGTTTTCCACAAGGGCAATATTACTCCAAACGTTGGTTCTTTGTTTTCTCTTGATATATCTAGGATACAGCTTATAGACTATTGATAGCTTTTTTAGTTTTTTTCTCACTCATACATTTCTTGAATGATATTCTCTATATTAATTTTCTTTCTGAATTCTTCCTTGTAATGTCTGGCATCTGCAGCCTATTACTAATAGTGACGCATGCACAAGTAGTATAAATGATATACAGGAAATGTATGATTAGATAAGAGAGGGAAATCAATCATGCAGGGAGAGTAAAGGTTAATAGATGGACAGTTTGAGTGCTTTAACCAGGGAACATTAAGATATCATGAAAAAGATCTTCTGCACATTATGTAGATCTCCTAAAAAGAATTTATAAGACGGCATGGACAAAAAATGTCCAGGATCACGGGACCTTAGACTTAGAGCCATAAAAGACCTTAAAAGTCATCTAATTCAACCTCTTTATTTTACAAATGAGGAAACTGAGACCAGAGGGGTTAAGTTATTTTTCTCAAAAGATAAGAAGACACAGAAGCACCGAAATTGGTATCACTTATCCATATTGATGAGGGCAGAGATTGAACCCTATATGTATACATATATATTTATATATACACATATATTTAAATATATGTATTTTAATAGTTTACTAAACCACTCTAGAAAGTAATTGTTTTATATATTTCAAGTTCAAAAGATTAATTTTTATAGTTTTTACCATAGTTAATATTTGTAATAGCAATGTTATAATTCAATTAACAAGTCTTCTTTTCTATATTTCTATTCAAAATTACTTATATACCTTTCGCAGTATAAAAATCTATCATCTGCATGGTCTCCTAGTCTTCATCAGAGGGCTGGTTTGTAGTTTATTATGTCCCACATTCCTAAGCAGACCTCACATATAAAGGGAAAAAATAGATCCTGTCATGAATAGCAACAGTAGGTTTGGGTCAGTGTAGTGTGTGACCTTTTAATGATAATATCATCATCATCATCATCTTCATCAATAACTACTATGATATATTTGCTCAATCATTACTTAGCAAGAGATACTGACACTCTAGCTTAGTTTTCTTGTCCTTCAACCTAGCTGCTACCATCTTAAATTAAAATACGCAATTTACAAACAATTATTTACTGAAATTTTAGAAGTATTTAAAGCTGTATTAAATGTACAATATTTAGAATAATAAAATGTGATACTCTCAAGGAAAACTGGGGAGATGGATCTCATGCAAAAAGGAAGGAATTAAGGAATAATAAAGTGCTAAATTATATGGTACTGACACATCCAGAAGAGCTTGGACTAGGGAGGATTTCAAGGAAAAGGTGGAACTTAAGATGAGCGTGTGTGTGTGTGTGTGTGTGTGTATGTGTGTGTGTGTGTGTGTGTGTGTGTGTGTGTGTGTGTGTGTGTGTGTGTATATGTGTGTAGGGGATGAGGTGGTGAGAGAAGTACAGAGATAAGAGGAGTAACTGATAACATAAGTAAAGGCATATGAAAAGGCTGACTATAGCAGACACTATGCTAGGAAAAACCTGAAATAAGGTTAATTATGTAGGGTGAGGCAATACAGTCAAGTGTCTGGAAAGCCCACCAGCGGAGACTGGACTTGATACCGTTGTTGATTTCTGATCAAGGGAGTAACATGAGAATATTAGTTTAGGAAGATCCATCTGGTATGCAAGACAGACAACAGAGACTAAAAACATGGCATCCAGTTTATCATAGTATAATCTCAGCATGAGGTGACTAAAGGACTGGATTGGGTGGCAAGGGCAGGATTGAAGAAGGAAATGCTTATCAAAATGTAGATTTTGAAGGAATAAATGACAAGACTTGGTCAAAGATTAGATGAAGGAGTGAAAGAGAAAGAAGAGTAAAAGATGATTCTAATATTTTAGCTTAGAAAATTGAACAGGGAATATATACACGGATAAAAAACAAAATAACTCCTCTTGGCTACTTGGCACAAAGAGGAAAAAGCCATTTATATAGCACACAATTTAGGCAGTAACTAGGTCATAGTATGAATTTAAAGTTGACAAAATTCCTTGAGATCACAACTTATTAACCTTTTATGAATTCCTATGGTAAAAAAGTCATTTTAAAAAAGATCACCTTGTGTAATCAATCAATCAACAAGTATTTCTTAAGCAACAGGTATATTCATTTCTGGGAAGACAAAAGCAAAGCCAACAGTTCTTGCCTTTAAGGAATTTAAATTCTGGTGGGGGGCTACAATTTTTATATATTTTATATATACACACACACACATATATATACACACGCACATATGTATGTATATAAAACATGTTGCATATAGGTATAGGAAGCATATACTCAAATCAGATACAAGATAATGTTGGAAAGGAAGATAGAAACAATTGGTGGGGGGGCAAGAAAGAACTTCTGCAGAAGATGGTGTTTGAGCAAGGTCTTTAAGGAAGCCAGGGGTTTTAAGAGGCAGTAAATCTTCTGTGATAAAAACTCTCTGACTTTAGCTAGGTTGGTCCCTCAATGACAGGGACAGCACACAGTAGATGTGTACTTCAAGCCATTTTAGCTGGGTAGCACCTGACAAAGCGATACTCTCCTTGGCATACTTCTCAAGAAACCAGGGTTGTCACCTTTCTGGCACAATAACATACATAAATAGGACTTTAATGGAGAGAAAAATGTCCATATGTAATGGGAATTTGAAGATATTCACTGCTCCTTATTAGGCCTAAAGGAATTTGAAGATCTTCACATAATAGGCCAAATGTAATCATATGGAGCCTGTGGAGATAGGAGTTTGCTGAAGTGTTGCACAGAGTCCACAGAAAGCTGCGAGTCAGAGAAGTTAGAGGTGGATGGAGGAGAGGATGCAGCCAAGGAGATAGCTAGGCTTGTGAGTGTTTGTGGGAAAGCTAAAAGATGGTGTGGCTACCTGCTGTGTTATGGTGTAGTAACTTCTTTGTTGCTATGACTGATTTGACTTTCTGGTGTCTGAATAAATGTTTTGCTTCTGTCTTCTATATGGAGAGTTTGTCATATTTTGTAATTCGGAATTGTGCTAGCATATTCATAGTCACTGTTGGTGCTATGAATATTGCTTTGGTGCCGGTTCACTGAAATAAAGTATTTAAAATTCTAAATGCTATTACCAGAAGTTAAAGTTCTAGTAGGTAAAATAACTATATGCAAGATTGTCTTTTTCCAACATTTTTTTTTACAATATGCAATGCTTTCTAAGAGTTATAGAAGGATATAAGCTACAAAAACAGAATTGAGGATTTGTTTCAAATATGTTGAAAAAATGTTTGAAAAACAGTGTCCAGAAATTTTTGTTTAAAATCATAAATTGCCAGGTATTGCATTACCATAATATCTGAACTTTATTTGCTATGAATTGCATTCATTTGATTGAACTATTCTGTAGAGCAATTTGGAACTATGCCCAAAGGGCCATAAAATCATGCATACCCTTTTATTTAGCAATACCACTACTAGATCTGTATCCAAAAAGAGAAAAAACCAAAAAGGAAAAGGAAAAATATGTACAAAAATATTTACAGAAGCGCTTTTCTGGGGGCAAAGAATTAGAAACTGAGGGGATGCCTATCATCTGGGGAATGGCTGAACAAGTTGTGATATGTGATTATGAAGGAATACTGTTGTGCTATAAGAAATGATGAGCAGGATGCTTTCAGAAAAACCCGAAAAGACTTGCAAGAGCTGCTGCAAAGTGAAATGTACTGTGTAGAAAGTGAGAACAATATTGTAAGATGATTGTCTGTGAATGACTTAGCTGGCCTCAGCAAAACAACAATCCAAGAAAACTCTGAAGTACTTATGATAAAAAAAATGCTATTCCTCCCCAGAGAAAGAACTGATGGTACCTGAATACAGACTGAAGTACACTTTTTTTAACTTTATTTTTCTTGAGGTTTTTTTTCTCTATGTTTCCTTTCACAACACAACTATTATGTTTTATATTAATACACATATACAACCTATATGGAATTGCTTGCCTTCTCAGTGGGGTTGGGATGAAGGGAGGGAGCAAGGGAGATAATCTGGAATTCAAAGTTTTATAAATGATTGTTAAAAATTGTTTTTAGATGTGACCAGGGAAAAATTAATTAATTGAAAAAAAAATCAAAATGTGTTCATGATTATGACAAATGATAGTGATCTCTGCAGCAGCACACTCATTTATCTCACCTAAAATGTTCATAACCCTTGAACCAGACATTGCTCTATTAGGAATATATATCAAAAGACAAAGTTGCCATCTTCACTGGATACTGAAATGGCATTATTTATAGTTATTACTGTATTTTAAGTTCAGAGAACGGGTAACATGTTATACACCTCTTTGCATCACCTACAACAGAGATGTCAAACTCAGATAGAAACAGAAGCCACTAAACCATTCATAAGGATCTTTGCTGGCCTCATACTGATTCGGAAAACTGTCTATTAGCATTATCTAAATTTTACTGTATTTCTATTTATTTTGCTAAATATTTACCAATTATATTTTAATCTGACTGAGGCAATCCTTGGTAGTGATGCAGACCACACACTGAATGTTTGACACTATTGACCTATGACACAAGTTACCACATATTCAATAGATACTTGCTAAACTATCAGAATTATTAGGACCATCAGAATCATTAACTATTAGCAGATAAAAGAAACTTGAGAATTCATTTAAATTTTTGCATTTTATAACTGAGAAAACTGAGGCCTAGAAACTTAGGTCATAGCTAGTGTCAGAACCAAGGTGAAAATGCAGGCCTTCTGACTCTTAATAAGTGCTATTTCAACCATATCATACGGCTTTTGTTGCATTCTGGACTAGCTTTACATTTTATGCAAAAATTATACTTTTTATGAAAACTACCAAAGCAAGAATTGTGTCTATAGATGTTTAAAAAAAATATTAGTCGCAATATACAAAACAAAAAAAGTTTGCTATCTATTGGAAGCTAAATCACTACAGGAAATAAAGAAATTGCATTCCTGGGGGACAAAAAGACAGAATCCAAAACATTTGGCTTCCCTTAAATATAAAAAACAACAAAAAGACTACTCTCTGAATGAAGTTGATTAAATCTGGATAACAAATGTGAAGACCTTAGAAGAAAGATAACCTAAGGTAGAAAATGGATAAATTTTAGCGAAGCTTTTTAATTCAGAAAATAACCTGCTCTTAAAGCCCTGCTTGTACCCTTGAGGTAAACAGAAAAGAGATTCATTTTCAAAGTTTTTCAAGTACTTCCATCCTGAGGCAACAAGGATCCTCCCAAACGCAGGGAGTAGAAGTGGGGTGGGGAGAGGGGAATGAATATGGCCAAAAAGCTCAAGGAGAATTCATCTGAGTTAAGCTTGGTATTTGGTATTCTTCTAAAATATTCACAGTAGGTTTCACCCTCTCCCTTTGCTTTTATGACTCATTTTCTTTCTTGGTGTGGAATTCCGTTTTCCTTTACTGCTTTTTATTTGTCCTTTTTCATCTTTTCATTCACTTGGTAATGACAGCTACAAGAAGGGAGGGGGTGGAGGGGGGGAAAGGAAGGGAAGCTGGCAAAGACAAGTGGTTCCAGACTGTCAAATTCAAGGAAGAAAAAAAAAAAAGAATGATACAAAGTAGATAAGCTAGTATTTATTTCCATTTTTAAATTGCTGCCTTGTTTCTGTGCAGATGAAGTAATTTTGCTATGCAACAGGTAGAAACTCCCATTCTGAGGCAAGAGAAGGAAACTGCTTTCTTAAAAGAATAATATTTTTTTATATTTTTAAAAATATGTTCTACTATACTAATTCAACTATTGACATCTTGTGATCTGGACAGCTATGCATTTTAAATTATAGTATACATTTTTAAATCTACTAGGAATTTTACCAACTCCAAGTTTACATGAGGACATGATTACCTTCTAAACATTATACTGACAAAAATGATATTTTTGGTTCTTTCTGTCAAAGATGAAAACAGAAGACTATGTGTCATGATCCTTGAGAACTCAGACTCCTGTTTTTCCAAAATAAGCAAAGTAAATTGAAAATAAGGTAGTTTTATTCACATTACCCCCACATTACATAATAAAAGAATCCCAGAGGTAGAAGTGACCATACAAATCGCATAATTTTTTCTCCTTATCTTATGGATAGGGAAACTGAGGTCCAGAAGACAGTCTAAGGCCCCAGAAGAAGAGAATGAAAGAACCAAGTTTGTAGGATATTAGTATGTAACAGCTAGAGGGGTCCACAGAATATCTAGCTTTTCAATGACTAAGTCTGACTAAAACTGATAAATTATTAAGTGACTCCGAGATAATAACAAGTGACTCAGTATTATAGCATCAAGAGTAAATGGAGTGCCAGTCTACACAATTATTTATCTAGGGAAGATACTTGAGTCACGGATAAAAGGTGGAGATTTTGAGGCAAAGGGAGAAAAGAAGGTAGCTAGGTGAAGTGTATAATCAAGGATGTAGTAGTGGAAAGGGTCTCAACATGGATTAGTGTCTTCTCTGTCACCTATGAAAATTGGGTTTCTTCTGGGAATGAGGCACAACGGAAACTGTGGAGGCGAGCACTTTCAGGCAATGACAAAAACTTTGTAGGGAGGATAATACAGGATGGATACTTTAGAAGTTTCAATTCCATGAGAAATATAGAAAATATAGTCTTGACAAAAGGAGTCATGAACCAGAGAATGACAGGCAGAAAGAAAGTGTGAATAATGAAGGAAGTGAGAGAAATCTTCTTTGGAAAGGAGAGTAAAAATGAAAAAAAATATATATATATACATATATATAAACCTTGTGAATAGGACTAGTTGAAGGGGAAGAGAGGATCTATTGGACTAATAGAGAGGAAAAAAAAAGCGGCGGGTTAAATAACCAAATTAAAGTAAGAAAGAAAAAGGAATGAATAAGCAAAACTCCAAAGGGAAAGGAGTAACAAAACAAGAGAGGAAAATGGAGATAAGGGGAAGAGAGCCAATGAAAATAGGGCTATCTTAAAAAATATATAAGTTAAAGAGACCAAAGGGAAATAGCACTGTGTTTATACAAGAAAAGGAAAAAACCCAATATTAGAGACAAATAGGGCAAAGCAGAAAACTAACTTCTATAACTTTATATGTGAATGGACAAGAGTGACAGGTTGGACAAGAAAACATAACCCTACAATCTGTTACTTACAAGAAACACATTTAATAAACAAAGACATATACAAAATAAAACAGAAGATGGAAAAAATTACTATTATTAAGTAAATATAAAAAAAAAGAAGTTGTAATCATGCTATCTGACGAAGAAAAAATAAACATTCAAAACCAAAATGGAATAAACAAGGAAGTTATATGATGCCAAAAGGAACTATAGACAATAAATCAATATCAGTAATGAACTTTTATGTTCCAAATGCCTTAGCATTCACAATCATAAAGGAAATAATATCTGAGCTTCAAGAAGATTTAGAAAATAAGACAATAGTGACTGTAAACATCAATATCCCTCTCTCATTTTTGGCTATGTCTATCAGTAACAACAGAGAAAATAAGAGTTAAAAGATTTATGATGTCCTCCAAAAAGGATGGCAAAAGAATACTCATATTTCACAGGACCATATGAAACTTTTACAAAAATTGATCACATATTATGGCATGGAGATATTGCAGACAAATAGGAAAAGGCAGAAATAGTAAATACATCTTTTAAAAACCACAGCACAATTAAAATTGTCTTTGGTTCAAGGACCACAAACAAAAGACCCAGATCTAAACAAAGAACTAACAATGAAATATTAAATGATGAGTGTATCAAAGAACAAATAGTAAAAAACAATGATAATTAATGTGAAAGAAAATGATAATGATGAAACAACACACCAAAATTTCTAGGATCCAGCTAATGCAGTCTTCAAGGGAAAAATCATATCTCTACATTAGAAAAAGGATTATCTAAAATATATTAATTACTATGTAATGACCACCG
>CM053584.1:294936968-294964256 GCA_028627135.1 Pseudochirops cupreus
CATCTGGCAGATTTGACTTTTTAAGGCATTTTTTCTCCTCATTGGCTTTTTGGGCCTCTTTTGCCATTTGAGTTAATCTATTTTTTAAGATGTTATTTTCTTCAGTCAGGTTATCGACTCTCTTTTCATGATTTTCTTGCATCATTCTCATTTCTCTTCCCAGTTTTTCCTCCACTTCTCTCATTTGGTTTTCAAAATCCTTCTTAAGCTCCTCTATGGCCTGTAACGAGTTTACATTTTTCTTGGAAGCTTTTGGTGTGGGAGTTCTGACTGTGTTGTCTTCCTTCTGCTCCATGCTTTGATCCTTTTTGTCCCCTAAAAAGGAATCTAAAGTTGGATTGCTGAGCTAGGTTTGTTTCCTTTGCCTGCTCATGTTGCCAGTCAATTAACTTGATTTTTGAGCCATGGTAGATCTCTGCTTCCCGGGGGGAGTGCTTTGTCCCAAATCACTGGGGTTTTCACAGCTGCTGAAGCTATTAGGAGGCCACTGTCTCTGCAGCCCCCACCGGCTTTGGCTCACTGGTCACACACCTCAGGACCACTACCCGAGACCATAATCCTGATCCAGGCATGTTAAGGCAAGAGCACTTAGCCTCTGAATGATCGCTGGGCCACCTGCAATCTGAAGGCCGCAAGCTCTGAAGCGGCCATGTGGAGGCAACTTGCAGGGCTGCCGCTTCTACTGCTTTCTTGCCCTGGGGGCAGATGGCCGGACTGCTTCTCTCCTCCAAATTTAGCCAATTTCCACTGACCTTTTACTCTGTCCTTGGCTTTTATGGGTTGTTAATTCTGGAAACTGCCACTGCTGCCAGTGATCCGCTCTCCTGAAAGCTCCAGCCACAGCTTGTCCTGGGAGCCCTGGGGCTAAGTCACAGTTTCAGGCCCAGCTGGTTTTGGCTCCCAGTGCGCTGCAATGAGCACTTCCAGTCCACCTGCCGGGCTGCCTTCAGCGGGATATGTGTTTTTCTGTAATTTTGTGGGTTATGGAGCTCTAAAATTTGTTTAGTCATATTTTATAGGTATTTGAGGTGGCTATGGGGGGAGTTGCAGAGTTCTCCTGCTTCTACACCACCATCTTGACTCCCTGAACTTACATCTTCTTAACTCCAAAAATAGCATTCAATTCACTAGGCCTATCCTATGATAAATTTTCTTTACGTACAAATTTTTTAAAATGAGGGAAGTGGATAGAATATCTTATATCATCATTCTTTGCATTTCCAAATGATACTACTGATGATACCACTATTTCTTCATGTGAAGATATAACCAAAAAGAGTTATTTATTAAAAAAGTTATTGTTGTTCAGTTGTTTCAGTCATGTCTGACTCTTTATGATCCCATTTGCAGTTTTCTTGGCAAAGATACTTCAGTGGTTTGCCATTTCCTTCTCAAGCTCATTTTGCAGATGAGGAAACTGAGGCTGGATTTGAACTCAGGTCTTCTTGACTCCAGTCCTGATGCTCTATCCACTGTGCTACCTAGCTGTTTGTAAGATTTACTTCTATACTATGTGAACAGTAAGACTCCTCTTTGATTTGATTTCATAAAAAACATAATAGGAGCTCACCTATGGGTGTAAACCAGAAACATTTATTATAGTGTGGTTCACTTTGAGGCTTACAAATAATTTTTGTGCAATATCTGTTGCTACTGGCAATCATCTTTAATTCAAGGGAACTCTCCTATTTCCAACTCACTAGTCTATCTCCTGCTTTTCAGCATTAGGCAGCACATTATCAGTGATAAAAATTTATCTAACACTTCCCATGCAGAAGAGGAAATTTTGAAGGTAAGCTGCTGATCTAAGTAATAGCTTCTGGAATTCTCTGTCATTCCTCATCTTCTGTCAAGATGGAAGAGGCAGAATCAGAGTGGGTAACAGTGGTCCTACAATGCTTACAGGATTTGGACCTAACTCTGGGGAATCCTGTTCTACTACTTTTAGCTGAGGGATTCAGGGAATGCCAAGGAGAAGATGATTCCTAAATCAATGAATGCTGAGTAGGACACTCATAAAACTGTTCAAGAAGTGGCAAGAAGCTTTGGTTAGGTATCCTAAGTCTCACAGCACACAAGATGGTTGTTTACTACTGCCACCCTTCAGGACCTTTTCTAACTTTGGGAATTTGATACCACTATATAATAATAATAATAATAGTAATAATAATAATAATAATAATAATAATAACAACTCCTTACATTTGTATAGCACTTTAAGGTTTACAAAGTGCTTTTTTCACAACTCCCAGAAGGTCAGCAGTGGGTGAAGTGACTCACCTAGGGTCACATAGGTATTAAACATCTAAGGTAGGATTCAAACTCAAGTCTCTTGTAATCAAGTCTAAAATCATTTCCTCTATGTCCTGCTGCCCTTGAATATGTTGGGTTGGCCTTGGTTTGACTGGGTTGACCTCAAGGTCAAACTACCATATTGATCCAAATATGTCATAGTCTACTCTCCCCCTATGCTATCAACTATTCAAAGATGCATTATATAAAACCTAAGTGTATTCTATCATTAGTGCATTATTTCTTAATGTTAACCTACATGTTTTTTCTTTCTTTTCAAAGAGGTCTCACATTAAGGGGTATGGCCTAGATTCAAATTAGTGGTGTAATGTACATTCCTTTAAGGCTAGGAAGATTTGTTCAGTTTTGTTTTGTAGAACAGTAGGCATTAAAAGTTTGCAAAATGCCACATCCACTAATCTCTTGCAGGAGTGGGGAACCTGCAGCCTTGAGGTCATGTGTGGCCTTCTAGGCCCTTGGGTGTGGCCTTCTAGGCCCTTGGCTGAGGTCTTTTAACTGAGTCCAAGTTTTACAGAACAAATCTTTTTATCAAGGGAATTTGTTCCACATGGTTTGGATTCAGTCAAAAAGCTGCACTTGAGGACCTAAAGGGCCACATGTGGCCTGAAGGCTGCAGCTTCCCCATCCCTGTTAGAGTACAGATGCTAGTCTTCTCTCTGATAGTCTATTTCTCTGTCATTAAAATACTATATTAACTATTCTTCAGTAACATTCTATTAAGAGATTTCAACTTTGAACTGCCAATGAAAATGTTTAGTTTTCCTGGTGCTTCCAAGTAGATGAATTCTGCATTTAAGTAGGGCCTAAACATTTTTCGGTGTACTTGCTTTCCATTATTCTCATATTATCCTATAAGAAATGCACAACATATATGAGGAAGGTGCTATTCTCATTCTGAAGAAGAAGAAACAGATGGAGCAGCCATCTTGCCTGTGACAGAACCAGCTCTGGATGACTACCAGGGCTCTGCCATCTCCACTGTCACCTAGGTTGAAATACTAAGTGAACTCTGAGTCTTCTGTTATCTCACATATGTAATCAGGCACCATGTCTCAGTAAGTCTGGTCCCACTTCTCTACTCCTGTGGAACCACTGAGACCTTAAATTCTTCTCCATTATATTACTACAGTTATTACTGATTGTTGTTCAGTTGTTTTTCCACCACGTCTGACTCTTTGTGACCCCATTTGGGGTTTGCTTGGCAAAGATAATGGAGTGATTTGTCATTTCCTTATCTAGCTCATTTCACAGAAGAGGAAACTGAGGCAAACAGGGTTAAGTGACTTGCCCAGGGTCACATAGCTAGTAAAGTCTGAGGCTTGATTTGAACTTAGTAAGATGAGTCTTTTTGACTCTACAGACCCACCACCCTCTCCATTGTGCTACCTAGTTGCACTGCAACAACATGCTGTAACAGATTATTCTTCTCATCAAGAAGATACAGGCTCAAAACCTACCTACGATGCTTAATGCCTGTGAGACCAAGGATGGTTAAGTTATTTAACCCCTTAACTATTTACCCTATCTTTCCAGTCTTATTTCATACTGCTCTTATTTATGTTTGACTGAGACTCAAGTGCTCTCCATTCCCATACTGCCTTCTCATCTCTGTAGTTTTGTCACAACGTCCCCATGTCTGGAATGGAGACTCTCCTTCTTCTGTACATCTCTCACTGAACAAGCTCCTTTCTTGCTTTAGGATCCAATTCACATCCTCCCACTCTGGTGAAAGACCTGGGTTTAAATCCTGGCTCTGTTGTTTACTCTGGGTCTGACTTTAGGTGAAATATTTAGCCTTTTGGGCCCCAGTTTCCTAGTCTGTGAAATAAGGAGGGGTGAACTACATAATGGTGCTTTCCAGCATTATAGCATATGTATGGCCTCAAGTCTTTATCTAATTTGAGCTTTCAGATCAATTATTCAATGCTAATTACATAGTTTGTGAAGAATTTATAATAGATTCTGTAGAAAGATACCAAAAAAGCACACCAGCTTTAAAAAGTTGGGGCAGTTTCATGGCATACTTTACACCATACTGACAACATACTAAAATATGCTGACCTAGAATCTGTTATATTTCCTACTGTATAACTTCGTATGAGTGTGAGAACAACAATATCTGAGTTTCCTTTTGAATCACTCATTCTCAGTACTTCTAGAAAAGCGTTTCAATAAGATAAAAAAAAGGCCACTTTTCAATTAAAGTGAACCAAACCTGGAAGGAAAGGCAACTGCATACACTTCTAATGTTATAAAGTCCTTATTTCAACTTAAATTATGCTCGAAACAGAAGTACCAGTTAACTCATTAAGTGAAAAACATTTTAAAATAATGAAATAAGGCATAAGAGTTTATAATTTGTTATACTTTATCCACTTTTAAAAAAGCAAATATAATTAATTTTATTATTGATCTTTGAGAAAATTCTTGATATGAAACATGAAAAATTGTAGGTTTATACTAAATTTTTGGCCCATCTTTAAAAATATTTTATGAGGAAGGGAAGTAAAAAACCTCAAACTTAATAGATGTGATAGGCATTGTTTTGAACTCCAGTTTCCTCTCCATGGTAGCAGTTAATTTATTAACCAGAGTCTGGATAAAATTAAATCAATGAACATTTACTCTAAATGATGAAAGAAGAGACGATAACATCAATTCATAGCTTATAATAATTGAGACAACTTTTAGTCAAGGTATAAATACTTCACACAATTAAAATTCACTTAATTCTGAAGTATAACAAAAAATCTTAATAGCACGATATCAGGGTATAGGATTAGTTGATAAAGGATATCATAACCAGCTGAATTATGAGGATACTAGTAAGTAAATTGAGATGTAAATTCCAGCAGCTAAGATGCTGCCTAATTACAGTGGAAAAGACCGCAAGATTCAGTTTATTGAAAACATTCAAGGGTTTTAATCAGCTAAAGCAGTTGGGCAAGGTTCAAGATGTGTCTTGTCTAGAAGACAGGATTCACAATGAAAACACTATGGAATTAATGGTGACTTAGAGGGGAGAGTGCCATCTAGTGGACAAACTTGGCTTACTTTGTATATTCATCAAACATATAAGAACTTCCCCAAATGTGAAGAGATCCAATTTTTAAGTTTACTAAGCACAGGAAATATAATAATTATAGTACATGTTATGTGCATGTGGTGTAAAGGCATCAATTATTTTGCAGCTTAAAATTGGCTCATAATTAAAATTAGACAGTTCAAAACAAAACTACCATTACCAAACTTTTTTGAGCACTTATTATCTGTGGCTCATAGTACTGGAGAATGAAATCATTGTGCTAAGTCTAAATATTAATTTAAAAAACTTAAAACATTAATGGATCAAGTCTCTGTAAATTTAAGACAGAAGAAGCCATTTTTCTAACTACTACTGTTATGGGAATTTTAAAAGTACATTATCTGTGGTACCTTGTGACTAAATCTTGTATAACTATATGATTAACCCTTTCAACACCAGGCACAATAAAACTGCCTTCTGAAAGTAAAAATTGTGTTTCTTACCAAAAAAAGCAAAAAGTCAGTAGTATGAAAGACTCAAAAGCCCACAAGCTGAACATATGGGTACAGAGAAAGAGGTATGCTGACTCTTCACAGATTTTGCTAGAACTGAAAAATGGGTGATACATTTAGCTACCATTGTGGTCTCCAGGAGAGCTTGCTTAAGATGATTAAAAAATATATATAGTATATGTATATGTATACATATACATGCTTGTTCCATTTGCTATGAAAATACCTAAAGCTACCAAAGTTGAAGTTTTAGAAACTTTAAAGATTCATTAGAACTAGGTTCATGAGCAAATTCTAGCTAAATAAACAACTTTAAAAACTGAACTTTCCACCATTTACTTTTTTTTCCCTCACAGAATATGTAATATTGACAATTTTATTAAATTAGTAAAGTATGTATATAGAGAAATATAGTACTATAAAAAACAAAGTTTATAAAATAGGCAGTAGTGTGACTTTGAAAATGAATATTTAGAAGTCAAAAGATCTAAAGAAACTTAATTAACAGTGGTAATAAATACTGTTCAAGTTAGACTTCAAACTATATTTGACTAGGCAATCACAGACAAATTTAGTAAGGAAAGACCTGGGGGTTTTGATTTATCATTTCCACCCAACTTTTTATTTTAAATCACAGGTAAATTCCCTAACTAATTTGTTAAGTTTTATCATTTACGAAATGGGCACCTGATAGTTGGAGTGCCTATTGTAAGGATTAACATATTTACAAAGATCAAAGGTTATTGATTTAAAGCTATAAATTTCCTATGGATCATCCATCACTCAATCAATGAATATTTATTAGGTGTCTACTATGGGCTAGGTGCTGGAGATACAGAGACAAAGAATGAGATAATTTCTACTTTCAAGGGTGTTCCATTCTATTGGGAAAGACAGTATGTTCATTTGTAAGTTCATACAGAATAAATATGAGATACAAGGCAGTACTAGCTAGCAGTAAAAGGATCCAGAAAGCATCGTGTAGAAAGGTGCTGCATGAGCATGAATTCCCCTCATTTGACAGATAAGAAAATGGATCTCACAATGCACTCCAAATACCAAGGATTTTAAAGGAAGTTTTAGGTTCATAATTGTAATATATTTAAAATATATTTTAAAATATATTTAACTGCATCCTTACAGATTGAAAGAACCCAATAGGCAAGATAAAAACTAAAAACTTGCAGTGCTGAGAGGAACCACTGCTGTTCAGTATTAATAATAATGATTCTAATGAATGGATAAAAAAGTTTGCATTAAGTGCTTACTATGTGTGTGGGACTATGCTAAATGCTAGGGATGCAAATGCAAAAAAGTGACACACACCACAAAAAGCTTAGGTTCAAGTAGGAAGAGACACATAGAGGGGAGTAGGTGACCAGGTTCTAGTAGTTGAGTGCATAACAGGGACAGCAAGGTGATCCACAGGGCACTCTAATGGACAAAACCCTTTCTAGAAGCAATAATACTATTTATTAATTGCTGTCTCCAGAGTCAGAGACGGAAGGAGACGGAGGAAAGTGTAGAGGGATATGCATGTAGAGGCATGACAGATGGCTGGATGGCAAATTGAGATGTAATTAAGGGCTAAGTAAGTTTGCACACAGTCCCCAATCAAGACGGTGAATTCCAAGTTGAATAGATTAAAAGCAGGGTAGTGAAAACTGGATTTGATAAACATATGGAATGAACTGGACAGACGCTTCCTGGTGCTTTTCCTTTGCTACCCAGGGTGCTACTCCTTGTTCCAGCTGGGAGAACACATCTGGCTTGAAAACTGCAAGGCTGAGACGGCTCAGGTTGCTTAATTCTCTATCATTACATCCTCTGAGTTTCCATGAGATCCATGGCAACATAAGTGACATCTTCCATTCCAGAATTAGTACAGAACTGATGGTTATTCATGGGGCAAAAGTCAAATCCACAAAGCTGAAGGAAATCAAAGGAACCAATGGGTACAATAACATGGTGAAATTATGCCTAGGTCTGGTCCTAAAAGCTGCCATTGCAATTCAACTGAGGTTCTTAAAACTTAAATTTCCTTATCTGTAAAAATAAGGCTAGTAGTACATGTCTGGTCACTTTACGAGTTTATTAGGAGACTCAAATATGATAATGTATGTGTAATATGTTTTGAAAATTGTAATACTCTCTATAAATGTACAGTAGTATTTTTATTGCAACTATTATTCAAATGTAAGGCAGAACATATAAATACAACAAAGATAAAATAATTTTTAACAGACATTTAAGCATAAATTACACAGAATTTATATTTATTACTGTCAAACAGAGATACATTTATAAATGCTGAAGGGGTTTTGCGCAAGCAAAGAGAGCCAACTAATATTAGTCTGGAATGAGTTTACAAGGAAGGTGAGGTTGAATAGTGCTTATAAGAAGAGAAAAGACATGCTTTGGCAAAGAGGGAGTGGGAACATGTTCTAAATGGTGGGAACAACATATGTGCCTGCACAAAGGTGAGAGTGAATGAATAATCAACTAGGTTAATTCAATGATAAAAATTATTATTTGGAATTGAAATGATTGCTGGTGGTAGATGATGAAAATCTCAAAGATCAAAAAGGTCAGTACAATAAATCCTGAAAAACTTCAGGCATAGAATCTTTTCCTTAACTTTTACTGGTTGATTTAAATGTCCATGTTGTATAATAGGTTCAATTATAAAGTACTTATCTGAACATTTATCTTGGATACAGAGAGGCAACTGTTTCAGAATGCTTGTTTGAACAAGACAACAGAAAGAAATTTTTTTTTATGATACATAAAACTGTATTTAAAATTTTTTTTCCATGGTTTGAACTTCGATAATGTTCAACTATATGAATAATGAGAAAAAGAAGGCACTTAGATGACAGGTTGTTGATTATTTAATTTAATAAGCATGAATTACGCCTCTATATGATGAACTAGGGAAGGAATACATATTAAAATATAATAGTTATTTTTGTATTTCTCCCAATAAACCTTTTGGAAATGATATTTTCACTATAAAAGTGGTCTTTTAACAAAAACTGATGATGTTGCTTTTAGGATTTAACAATTCTAGTAAAAAGGTCCTTTTTAAAAGAAGAAACATCTAATTTATTAGTAATTTTTATATCCTATAAGAAAATATTTTAGGTTTATAATTTATTTCTATTATTTATGAGCTTAGTACTTAGCATTAACCATTAATGAAATCATTCTCTCACAGATTCAATTCTCACTTCTATGCAGATAACTATTCCCAGATCTCTCTACCTGGCCATAATCTCCTAAGCCCTAGACCTATATTGCAAGTTGCCTGTTGGATGGATGTCCCAGAAGAATCTCAGACTCACCAAGTCCAAACAGAATTAATCATCTTTCTCCCCCCAAACCAGCACTCTTCCAAATTACCTTATTACTCACAAGAGCACCACCATCTTTCCACTAATCCAGGTTTACAATTAATGTGTCATCCTAAAGGCTTTGATACCCCCTACGTATATCCAATAAGCTGCCAAATCCTTATTGTTTCTTTTTTCACAGTGTGTCTCACAAATGTCCCCTTCTTTTCACACACAAAGACATGTACTCTATGGTCCAGCCAAACTGGACTACTCACTGTTCCTCACATAAGACACCCACCTACATACCTTTACACTGTATGTTCCCTATACCTGGAATGTTCTTCCTCCATATCTCTGCCTCTTGGAAATCCTAGGCTCTTTTAAGAATCAGGTTACCTTCTGCAAGAGGCCTTTCCTGGTCTTCCCAGCTACAAGTGCCTTCCTATCCAATCCTATTGTGTCTACTTTGTATGGGTCATACTCAGAGACATATGAATTCATGTTTTCTCTTCCATGAGACTGTAAGCTCCCTGGGACAGGTTATTTCATTTTTGTCTTTTCATCCCTTAGTGTTTAACAAAGTGCCTGTGATACTAGATATACTATGCACTTAAAAATATCTCACAGACTGATTTCTTAAGCAGACTTTAGAAAATCATATCATACCTTCAATTACCAAAGGCATTTCTATGGAAACATGAATATCTGTTAACGATACTATTATAATTCTAAGGATATGAGCAGCAACAATACAGGATGCTTTAAGTATACTAAACTGAAAACACATAAGTTACAAATAATAACAATCCATAGGATAACTTCTCTTTCTTTCTTCCTTTCTTTCCAATTTCTTACAATCATAAAATTGTTGAATGAGGAGAACTTCAGCATTCTTTTATTCTTTTCCTTTCTCATGGTACTTTATTTTTCTTCTTTTCACATTAATAAAGTCTCAAAAGACTGAGATTACCAAAATGATAAGGCATTAATAAAACACATAGCAATGGGATAAGAAAGTAATTGAACCTACTTCAACTTGCAATATTAAATATCCCCAATTCATGAATATTATTGAAGAAATTAGGTAAAATTGCAATAAACTTAGTACAGAAAATAAAATTTGTCCATCAACGGTTATCATCATTTATAAAAATACAGCTTTGCTGGTATACATAGAAGCCAAACACCGAATAAAACCTAATCAAAATATTACATAATTGATTAAAAGTAGACTTCTATACTTTCATTTAAAACACACAATAATAAAACATATTAAAACCTAATAATTTTAATTTTAAAGAAAATATGTATTGCTTAATTTACAAATTGCTTCCCTTGTATATGTGAATCCAAACATGGTTCACTACTCCTTCCATATAAGTATATTTTTATTTTTTCTTTTTTTCCATAATAATCATGTTTATGAAAAAATCATAATAGCTGTTTATGTAGCACTTTGTAGTTCACAAAACACTTCACATATATTATCGCATTCAACCTTCATAGCAGCCTTGTAAGGTAAATAAAGATTGTCATCTACAATACACAAATGAATAAATGGACTCAGAAGGATTAAATAATGTGCTTAAAGTTACATGACTAGTAAAGCAATAGAGTTAGACTATGGAACCTGACCCTTTGAAACCCAAACTGGCAGTCTTTCAGGGCTACTACAGTGACATATTTTATAACAACAACAAAATCAAGTATCTTTTTCATTTCCTCAACTCACTGACCATACCTTTGATAATAAGCATGAGTCTTCACCAGAATTCAAAGTTCTTGGTTGTTATTCTTATCTGTCACAGAAACTCAGAACTGAAAAGTACTTTATGGACCACCTGGTCCAATCCATACCTGAACCAGAATATTCTCTACATACTCAACAAAGGGACATCCAGCTTTTTTTGAAGACTCTCATAAAAACTCACCAACTGTGAAGACAGTCAATTCTACTTCTGAATAGTTTTCACTGCTGGGAAATTTTTCTTGAGATTTAGCTGAATTCTACTAAATGCCATTTTGATTATTTAGTGTAGTTTTACTTATTAGGTAGAAGTCTTACCTTTGTAATCATAAATATAGACCAATATTGGCTCATTTCGACCAAATGTGCAAAATGCCACCATGTGTTCATGTGGATGAAAAGCAACATCTCGAAGAGGTGATGTATATGAAAGGTCAGAATACATTGCAACTTGGTCTCCTAAAAAAGGAAAGAATAATATTAGTCAATTCTTTTGAAGGTTCATTTTTCTGCCATTCAACACATTGATGAATCTATGATCTCATCAAAATGAGTACAAAGAAATAATAATACTTGCTGATATTAAGGTTATTATATTACAGTTATGTATTATTATATCCTTTGAGGTTAAAAAAATTTTATACACTCTACCTTACTTTATTCTCAAAGGAACATTGTGATGTACTAAAAAGACTACAATTTAATAATTTGTAGATTCACAAAAATACCTATGAGTAAGGGTATTTTGCAACTAATTAATATTTTTATATTGTCATATAACTAAAATTTAAAATCTTGAATAATTAAAATATTTTGGGGAAAAAAATTTAAGTAACTACCTTCAATTTGTTATTTATCCTTGACATATATCCTAGAATTAATTGGAATTACACAAGAAGTTCATAATTTAGGAGCATCTCAGTTACAAACATTTCACATAAACCAATAGCTAGCTTGCCTGAGGCCTCACTTCTCAACCACATCTCTGCTGGAACATCTCCAGTCCCTATCACTACTAAAGACAGTTTCCTATCCTACCCTTCACTGCCTCAGAAACCCAATTTCTATTGCATATGTTTGGTGTATGTGTGTATGTGAGTGAGGATGAGGAGTGGAGGGCTAGTGCTGAGGGGAGAAAAAGGAAATATTTCCATAAATGGGGCTGTATCATGATATTCAATAAATATTTGATAATGAGGATAGTGTGCTTCTATCATCCTGAAATGGAAGGCAAGGCAAAGTTGTCACACAGAAACAAGGTTATGAATGGTGAATGAATTACTATTATTTCGGAACAGTAGCAATTCACCTAGATGGGGCTCACTTGTTTAGCTTTCTTACCTATTATCTAAGAGGTACAAAGAACGAGGGATTAAGTAAAATATGTAGGACAAAGTCCTTGAATTTTATTCATGGATGACCTCTAAAGGTGCTATTTATTCTCAGGGTCTATTTATTCTCATATACAAGGCTAACAATTATGGTTTTCTCATTTCTAAGCCCACAGAAAATTATAAGCAGCAAATTATAAAGTTAGAAAGGCAGGGGAAAAAGTGACCGGGCTGAAATAGGAACAGATGAAACATAAAAATATGAAAGCAAAGCAAGCAACAGAATTCCAAAAGACACAGTAGTGTAGATTCATGTAGTGTAGAGCCAAATGTCCTATCACACCTGGCATAACCTAGGGTTTTTATTGTTTTTTTTTTCACATTAACTTTTGTGTTTATTTTTAGTTTACATCATTCATTTCCACGAGATTTTGAGTTACAAATTTTCTCCCCATCTTTCCCCTACCCACCACCCCAAAACAGTGATCCCACTGAATACCCCCTCCTCCAATCTGCTCTCTCCTATATCCTCCCGCATCACCCCTCTGACTTTCCAGTAGGGCAAGATGGATCTCCATACCCTAGTGCCTGTATATCTTATTGTCCAGCTGCATGTAAATAATGTGATGATGATGATGATGATAATAATAATAATAACAACAATAATAACTTTTAACTTAACCATGTTTGCCTCAGTTTCCGAGAAAGAAATGACAGCCACTCCAGTAGCATTGCCAAGAAAAACCTAAATTGGGTCATGAAGAGTCAAATACAACTGAAAAGACTGGACAACAAGAAACATTTCATTAAATATGTTTTTATAGTTTCCTATATTTTTCCTACATCATACATTTATTTTATCATGACCTAAACAAGTTCTTACCTGTTTCTGGGTTCCAAACATATGCTATACTATCCTCACTTCCAGAAAAGAGAAAAGTTCCACATGGTGTTAAAGTACTATGAATCTTCTCTCTGTAGTTTGCAGCACCTACATACTTCCTTGTTGCTAATCTAAAAAGAAAAATAATCTAATAAATCTGTATTTCTTTAATGTATGCATTAATATAAACATTTAATCATCTTTAAAAATTAGTATTCAGAAAAATTTTCATATAATGCACATGAAACAATTTTTAGACTCATATTTTACAGTCTATAACGTAAATGATTTCCTTCAAATTTTCCCTGTTTTGGGATTCAAATGATATTGAGTCCTTATTAGAGGCATTTGGGCTTTACTAGAGTTATCATTATTTGTGAGTTTTATCTGTTATATATACTGAAATTATCTACTTCTTTTAAATTCTTATCACCAAACACAGTGCAAGACATATTGTTCAGACCCTTATGACTTCATGCCTGGGCAACCTAGCATTGAGTCGTATTTCTTCAGTGACTTGAGACTGCTTTTAAAAAATTGCTTAGTTAAATAAAACATTTATTTTTTTGTAAGTCACAAATTCAATAAAATAGCAACCTTTCATTTGTTCTATAGGAATACTGGTGTAAAAGTTTAAAAAACTACTTTAGAAAATATGTCCTTTCTCCCTTGAGAATCTCACTTCTGCTTTTTCCTTTTTAAGTACATGATCCCTTGATATTCTTACTTTGAAAAAAAAATGAGAAAACATAGATTCAGAGTTGTAAGGAACCTCAGAGGTCATCATCTAAGCCAATCATTTTACAGAAAGGGAACTGAGGCAATAAGAAATTAAGTGACATGACCAAGATCATAAAAGCATTAATGCACTGAAGAGTCAGGATTTGAAGTCAGGTCTTCCTATTCTAAATTCTGACTCTTTCCACTGTACTACTCCCTTCCCCCCAGTTAATTTATTGGATGAAATATCCTTTGAACCAACCATATGTTTTGTGTAAATTTTACTTTCCATTTCTACATGTAGTAGAACACTGCTAATTCTACCATTCATAAAAAGGGAATTCTTTTACTGAAAGCTGCAATTGATATTCAATAAAAAGAAGCATTTTTTTAAAAAAGGAAATAAACTTTAAAAAATACTGAAATACATAACAAAAAATTGATCCATATGAACCAGCTAATTAGCAAAACCAACATTTGCAGTTAATTATTCTGTTACCATTTAAATCTACTCACATTCGGAGATCCATAATTCTCAGAGTACTATCCTTGGCATGGATTAATAAACGCCTTCCATTTGGATGGACTTCTAAATGGCTTATTGGAATCCCTTTAATATCATTTTCTCTAATTTCCTATAACGACAGAAAATTTAAAAAAAAACTGTGAAAAAAATTTCATTCAAGTGTGATTTAAAAACAATCTTTTTATAAAAAAAATCAACATTTCTATCTGTAGTTAGGAAGCTTTTAAAAGTCTTACTAATGCAAGAGTTGTAGATAATAAATATTTAAATGGCTTGATAAAAATTCCTTTTAACTTAAGATAAGTTGAAAATTATCTATAAACTTTACTTTGTCTTATAAAAGTCTGTTTTAAAGGATCCTATTTACTTCTATATCATGGAAATTAATTTTATAGCAAACTTACATTTTTAAGATTTTTAAAGTCCACAACCAACATTTACTTCTACCCATGAATTCTTCTTTTAAAAGATATGAAAATGTCTAATTTTAGTTTAATTCACAGATGGGAAAAATGTAAAAGCCAAATATATAAGCTTTTAAAGCATATGCATTCATAAAAGGAAGGCTGAAGTCAATCTTTAAATACTATTCCAATCTCTATTTCCAAACAGACTTCCATCTCAATTTAGAGGAAGGGAGTTATTGGGATATTATTCTTCAATCATTTAGTTTAGCTTGTAACTGAGGGGAGTTTAGACAGTTGCTCTAGGCAGCTATAGAAGGTGCCCTATTAATGATGTCAGGGAAGCAGAAATACTGCAGGGTTGGTTACCTGTCTGGACTGGCATTGAATCAGAAGAGGCTACCCAAGGTCCGCCAGGCAATTTTCTTGTCTGGATGACTGAGAGAAAAGGAAAAGTTGTAAATGCAAAATTATGAGGTAAGATAGAGGGGAGAGAAACAAAGGGCACATAGTCCCTTACCAATAGGCTAAAACTTATATCGCCTCCTCTACCCCAAGGGATCTTCTTTTTCTTTTTTTCCTTTCCTCTCCCAGAGGGCCTCTTCTGATCTAGACAAGCAGAGGCAGAGAGACTTTGAATGGCGCTTCTGTCTCAGTGTCATCAACAAATGCCATGAGTACTGAGTACCAAAAGGTACTGGGCCAACAATAAAAATGAACCAATGGAGGTTATAAACTAAGGGGAAAATATGGAAGACATACTGCCCCACATCCTCCCCCCCCAAAAAAGAGGTATTTTACAGAGTTAAAAAATGAATGTAATTTGAGAAAAGCTCTTCTGGAGGTAAAAGTCCCACTTACATTGATATAATGGTGAAAAAAAGAAAATTAATCTGCATAAAAAATTGAGGGTGAGATATAAATTTGACATTACTACTAGGAGATTTATATTGTTTTTACTATTAAAAAAATTCTCTTTTAAAAAAAATCATTTTTATTTTCAAACTGAACAGTTCTGCAGGGAAGAAAACTACTATTTTCTTTAAATTTATGGCCCTGGCCTAAGGAGCAAGGCACACAACATATAGGCACATCTTCAAAGTTTCCTGTTCTACATAAGCAGCCTGCACCCAACTCCTCATTCTGTTGGACAACAAAGTGCAAGAGAATAAATTTAATTCCAAGTTGCAATATTCACTGTTAAATTCCTAGATCTATTAGAAACTGAAAAAAGCCATGAGAATTAACTATTTTTTGACCTTTTCGAATATCTCAATTGGAATGTTATTGGAATGCAGCTATTCAAGGCAAATTGTCTTTTAGTTGCTATTTTTGAGATAAAGAAACACACAAGGATTTTCATAGTAAATAATAAACTGTGCTTTATGTATTTAAGTGATTAGAATAGGCCATTTGGAATCCTGCCAGTCCCTCGGGTACATAAGTAATTAGACAGTTCTTTTAAAACTGTGTGTAATTAGGTTACAGTATGAAACCCAACACACCACTCATTAACCTGACAGACTAGAATGATTCCAAAAAGAATACATAAGATTGTTTTTTTTAAACAGGTTTTAGAGATTCAGAAGGTTGAATTAAAGCTCTCAAAAGGTCTTTTCCTCAACTTAAGAGAGTCTTTCATTCACACTCTGAGACACTGTCAATGAACTACACTGTGAAAATTCTAGGAACATGGCATCTTCGTGTAGGACAAAACTCTATAAGAAATAAGCAAATGTCAAGAAGTGGTGTGGTACCATAGAAACAATGCAGACGCTCAGGTCAGAGGACCTACGTTCAGGCCCTTCTTCTGTCACTTAGAATCTGTGTGATCCTTTTCTTCGGGGCATTTTGTCTTTCTGGGCCTCAATTTCCTCAGCTGAAAAATGAGGAAATTAAGACCAGAGGGCCTCCTGGGTCTCTTCCAGCTCTAAATCTAGGCTCTTAATCTTATTAGTCATATTAAATTAAAACTCAACTTTATAGAATCATGTTGTTTCCTTATGAAAGATAAAATCATAAACTACAAAAAAAAGCCCTCTTAAAAAAATTAAAAGCACAATGGAATGTGTGTGTGTGTGTGTATATGCATACACACACACATAAATGTGTTTCCATACATCAATGTCACATTTTTTTGTAATTTTTTTTAAACTTTAAATACAAAATGAGAAAAGAAAAAATTGACATGTACAAAGTAGATCACAAGAGAGGATTCAATACAAAACAATAAGTTTCCATTTCAAGAAAACCTATATAATAAATACTCCAAATTGTTTTCAAAGATGCCCAGTTTCCCTTTGCTTCTGTGATAGTTTTCTTTTATTTTCTGCTGTGCACTTCTTACGTTATTTTTTTCCCCTCCCTCCCCCCTTCGTACCCTAAAGAAGGCTACAATTAAGTGTGGATATATATAGATAGATAGATTATCAGATAGATAGATAGATAGATATCTATAAGCATAGACATATCTACACATACACACTCATACACATATATGTAAGATTATGCTTATGTCTACCTGTAATCTCTTACTCTGAAGGCAGATAGTATCTTCCTTTATAGGTCCAATCTTTCCATGTTTTTCTAAATCAACCAGTTCATCATTTTCTATACCACAGCAATATTCCAATCAAAACACATTCTCTCTGAGATTGTCTATGAAAGTTTTGCTCCAATTTTCTGCATTCCTTCTATTCTTGGCTATATAGGTTTTATTTATACAAGAAAATTTCAACTTAAAATAACTGGAATTATCCTTTTTACACTTCTACAATGCTCTCCCTTATAACCTAGGTCTGACACTACTGAATCTACTTCCTTTACATTTTTTTTTCCTGGTTTCTTTGAAGTTCCTGAACTTTTGCTCTTCCAAATGAACTTTATTATTTTTTTTCTAACTCAAAATAATTTTTAGTAATTTAACTGGGTTGACATTGAATAAATAGGTAAAACTGTCATTTAAAAATTTATACTGGCTTTACATACCCAATAAATACTACTTCAATTATTTAGATCTGAATTTATTTGTAGAAAAAGTGTTTTATGTTTATGTTTGTATAGATCCTGTGTATGTTTTGGCAGGTATACACTCTGGTACTTTATAATGTTTAGGTATTTTAAATGGTCTGGATATTGTTGACACATAGGGTAGTTTTTCTATTTTCCATTAAATTTCTATTTATTAAATTATAATTATCATTAAATTTCATTTCTATTTTTGATTAAATCTATTTTAACTTTAACTTTGTCTGAGATCACGATTAATATCCCTGTTTTTTTACATAATAAATTTTATTCCTGCCATGTATTTTATCTCTATGTGTATCTCTCATTTTTATAATGTTTTCCTGAAAGCAACATATTATTGAATTCAAAATTTTAATCTGCTATCCATTTCCATTTTATGGGTAAATTCATCCCATTCACATTCTAAGTTACAATTATTTGTGGATTTTCCTCCTTCCTATTTTTCCTTACTATTCTTCCCACCCTATGTACCCTAATATGTCACATTTTAACACACACACACAAAAAAATCCCAAAAATCAAGTGACAGGTCTAATTATAACTACATAATTCTAAAGTATAGGATTGCTGACAAACTACTGACAAAATAACAATGAGAACTGAACCATTACAGGGTCAAGATAAAAAGGAGAGAAACAAGAAATTCAGTGTTTGATAATACTAATTTTAAAAGTGAAAAGTTTATAAACTGGAGTGCAAAATTCATGTAAATATTTTCTCTGTATATAGTAAGATCTAAAAGACTGACTAATATCTAGAATATCTTCAGTGAGTCATTGTTTATATTTATCAGCCACTTGCAAATGTTAGGAGGATATTTCCAATTCCAACAAGCTAGACTGTTAACTTGGAAAGAGAAAATCATGCATCATTGTTTATATTTTTGACCTCCTTAATGAATTATCAAAATTTAAAATATAACTTTATAACCTTATTTATGTTCCAAAGTCGAACTGGATGTTGTTCATTTTCTCTGACCAACGTGTTCCAAACAATAATCAATCCCGAACTGTCTCCTGAGTACATATGAAGTCCTATGGGAAAAAAATTAATTTATTTACAAATACCAAAAAATTAAGTAAAAATTATTGTTTTTATTTATTTGACATTCAGTAATATGCAGATGACCCTCCTGGGCTCTATGAGAAACCAAAATTTAGGTAAGACATAGTTATAGTCCTCAAAAAGCTTATGGTTTAGTAAGGGGATAAGAAACAAACATAGATAACAATAATATACAATATTATATTAAAAGTCTGCTAAAGAATGGTAAAACCAAAGTCTCTGTAACATCTACATAAAGAGAATCAGGGAAGGCTTAATGGAGGAGGTAGCATCCAAGATGGAAATACTTTGAACAACATTACCAAAAAATGGTCACTAAGCCTTTGAAATCAACTCATAACTCCTCAATGCATCCCATTTTACTTTTGCATAACTAAAACTGTTAGAAAGTTTTTCCTCAAACAACTAATAAAAATGCATTAAGCAACAAACTATGTGCCACTAGGGGCTGGCACCCAAAGCCAAAATTTGATTCTTTCTATCTTCCAACCATTGCTCCTTTTTCTGTTGTCTAGGACCAAGTAGAACAAGTATAGTCTTGATTTTTCCTTTTTCTGTTTTAAAATTATTTTAAATACTATAAATTTATAATTGAGAGACTTCTATAAGAAACTGAACTGTTACATTCAGTTTGTTTTTTTTAAGAAGTATATATCTATCTAGATGTATGTAAAGAGTAGTAATAAAGCTGTTCTATTTCTTTGTTTTCCTTCTTCACTTTTTCTTCTTCAGTTCTTTTAAGTAAACTAATTTTATTCATAACGTTCTCTTATTTTTCATTGCCCACTAGCTTACCATCCTCCCCCTGACACCTTCCCTTATAAAAAAAAATGCATATCACTGAGCAAAACAAATTAACACAATAGCCACATTTGAGAGTATATATGTCAGTGGTTCTCAACATGTGGATTATGTCCAATATGTAACAAAGAAAATATATCCTGCATATCAGATAGATTCATAACTAGCAAAATTACAGTTATGAAGTAGCAACAAAAATGATTTTATGATTGGGGGTCACCACAACATGAGGAACTGTATTAAAGGGTCATGGCATTAGGAAGATTGAGAACCACTGACATATGTCATACGTCACCTTACGTCCACCAGTTTTTTGTCAATTCATCATCCTTCTAAAATCAGTATCCTCTGTAATTTCAATCAAAATTTTCAAGGACTTCAATGTTTCTTTGTTTCATATTAGTGTTGCTTTCATCATATAAATTGGTTTCCTGGTCCTGCTCATTTCACTCCACATTAGTTTATACTAGTCTTCCCATGTTTCTCCTAATCTGTCATATCTGTCATTTAAGAAAAATTATTCTATCCCATTCACATACCACAATTTCCTCAGCTATTCTCCATTTGATGGTTGCTATTGTTGTTCAGCCATTTCAGTCATATCTGACTGAGCATCAGAAATGCAATAGCTTTCATAAAATGACAGACAACAAATCACAAAATAACTGACAACAAATCTGCCTCTTAACAAATACATGCCTCAAAATATTGAAGAGAATTCAGTAAATACATTATACTGGAATCACATCATTATCATTGACAAAACTGTCGCCCAAAACAGCCTAAGCATAACAATAATCCACAAAATATTAAGAGAAACTTTTAAAAATAGATGTCACCACACCCAATGTTTAATATCCAAGTTTGGTAGAATGAAAAGCTTCTGGAAGAAATCAAAAGCAAGCAGGACCAGGATGAGGGGTCATATCATCCTCAATTACCTGCCTCCTACTAGAATTGTTTCAAAGATGCTTTCAGTGAACCTACAGGATGAGATTAAATTCTCATATTTTTATTCAATTGCAAAAAGGAGTTATTTTATCCATTTCTGTAAGCATCCACAGAATGTTGACTATCAAATAACAGCAGCATAACAACTTGTGACAGGGCTATTTCTACTCAAATCAAAAAGAAGAGGGAGAATAATAATAATACAGTGGAATTGACAGTTCTTTAACATTTGCAAATGGCTTTACATCAATTACCTACTGATTCACGCAACAAACTGCTAAGTAAGTATAAAAAAGTATAATGAGAAGTTACAAGAAATTACAATAAGGAAATGAGAAAAACCTGTATTTTACACAGCTATCCGCTATAATACAGAAGGCAATCTATAGCTTGTATTCTACATACCTTCAGCGTCAAAACAGAGAGAGTTGATAAAACTTTTGTGGCCATCAAATTCTTGTAATAACTGACCATGAACTTCTTTCACTTTAACATTCCACACTCTTATCACAGAATCGTAACATCCTGTAACTACCAAGTATCCTGCAACTGGGTGGAATTTGGCCGTATATACAAATGAAGGATGAGGGAAAACTTTCACAGCGGCTGTGCCTTGGCTTTCAATTTTCCACAATCTGGAAAGAAGAGTTATATGTTACATAGAAACATACACACACACACACACACACACACACACACACACACTAATTCTGTAAGGTCTATATGTAAATACAAAAAATGTTTTTTTTCTAATAACACACAGAGTCCCAAACAAGCATGATTTATTCTCAAAATAATTAATGGGAAATAAGAGATTTAACCTGACATTAATTCTATAACTAAATCTGCTGAACATCAATTAATTATTAATTTAGAATATGACTCTCATGTTTTAATATCACTGATTTCTGATAGGTACAAATAAACTATCTACTTATCAACAGAGGTTAGATATGTAGCTCAATGAATTAATAAGATATTGTATAAAACTAGAAAAGCAGCAGCATGGTAGAGTAAATAGAAAACTAGACTTAGAACCAGGAAAACATGGTTCTATGCCATATACTGGCTGTGTAACCCTGGACAAGTCACTTAACTCATTACATTGGACAACTCTCTCAGATTATATATAAAGGTTACCATTAGTAGAAGGATTAGTAGAGGGACTTTACTCAGCAAGAATTTGTTATATTAATGAAATTACAAGTTTGACGCTCACCCACCCTATAGAAAGGATAAGCATTACTATCATATGAAACTAAACCCTATATTGCATTCTTTAACATAACCTGAAGAGTTTACGGGAGGTAGTGTGTTAGAGAAGAAAAGCTCTGGAACTCAAGTAACCAGGCTTATTGTCTTGATTCTGTTACTGCCAGTGTGACTTTGGGCAAGCTTCTTTACTTCTCTAAGACTCAGTTTCTTTTTTTTTTAAACTGTACACAATATTTTTCTAGGACAAATTGTAGGCACTCAGAATGTCTATTTAATGAGAGACAGTGGTAACATGAGAGGTTAGGCCTTAGGAGTCTTCCTAACAAGCAGGTTATCATGCTTTTTATATTTTATATGGGCTAAAAGATCAGAAGCAGGCAGATATATTCCAAGCTATTTTTTCATGATTTGAAATAGGGAAAACAGACACCTTTAAAAAGCATGTTCAAAACCAGAAATTTAACTGTTTAAATGCAGACTAAAATAAACGGATAATGTGAAAGTACTGTTATTTCCATGCTTTTAAGAAAGTTCTTATGAAACAAAGAGAAAAAAACATGAGATCTGAAAATTCTCAGTGAAATTTTCTGTGTTAAAAACGGAATCTCCAAGTTGTTAACCACTGTCCCTAGTCTAAGGACTCAGCTACTTGAAGGATCAAATACCAAAATGGCTGTTTTGAGGGAGCTGGTGGCACAGAGGGTCCTGACCCGGAGTCAGAAAGCCCTGAGCTCACATCCAGCCTGGCAGTGACCCTGAGTGAAACACCTTAACACTGCTTCAGTTTCCTCACCTGTAATAATAGCACCCACCCCCAGGATTATTGTGAAGATTAAATGAGATATTTATAAAGCTCTATATAAATGCTAGCTATTATTATTAAGATGAGATTTGTGTGTATCACAAAAACAAGGCAAGACCAGACACATACAAAGGAACAAACAAACATTAGGCCTAAGATTGGAATTACATAAATTATATAAAAAAGCAAGTGAAAATCCTGAATGAAATAAAACATGACTTAAGTAAAAATTAATATATATTAAATTTCATTTCAATGTACCTTTCACTTCATATAATAACTGCATTGCAGAAAATTTTGCTATAATGTAAATCCTATTTTTTCAATGACTATCAATATGAAATCAAAGAGGAAATACTGAAAAAGGAAAAAAAAATCCCTAAAAGACTAAAATAACAAGCTTGGCACTATAGCACACCATAAAGCTATGCTTATAAGACACAGAACACCGTGTGGTACTGTACTACAAGACTCACATTCTCTGGACAACAACCTGACCAAGCTTTTCTCTCCTCTTCCTCTTTCACCTCTTCCTCTTCTTTGTGTCTGGTTACTTACAATGGAATCTCTCAGGTAAGTGTTTTTGCATAAAGCTTTTGGTTTGTTCCTTTTGGCAAATAGGTAATTACAAAATTCTCATCTCCATGTCACCCTCGTGGGGGCTGAGGGTCACAATACTATGAAAGTAGTGGAGATGGTGCCCATAACCTGGTCTTCAGAGTTCCTATTCTAGGTTCTTCTCACTATGCCATTACCCTTTAATGTGCACTTTATTGTTATACTAATTAAACTGAAATTGATAGAAAGATGAATTCTAAATTTCATAAAAGATACTCCCAGGGAAACAAATATTCTTTTTTTTTTTTTTTTTGCTTTTTGGAGGGCAGTTGTGGTTAAGTGACTTGCCCAAAGTCACATGGCTAGTAAGTGCGTCAAGTGTCTAAGGTCACATTTGAACTCAGGTCTTCCTGACTCCAGAGCCGGTGCTCTACTCACTGCGCCACCTAGCCACCCCAAAACAAATATTCTTAAAGCAGAAAAAAAGCTATTAAAGAAACTTGCAATAAATGTGTTCTGATAAGCAAAGAGCTGAAAATATATAGAGGATAAATCAAACATATTTAAAAATCGTGCTTAGCACAGAAATTTAATATTACATAATCTGGAAATTACATAATTTGCAAAATGCATATCTGATATAGGTACATCTCTGAACATAACTGAAGCTATATTTCTACTGTAATCTCTCCTGATTTCCTTTTAGTCTCAAATACATTCGTAGTAACTTCTCTTGAATTATACTGACCTGACAGTACTATCAGAGGATGCAGTAAGGAGATGTTGATCATCTTTGGACCAGCAAAGATCATAAACAATATTGAGGTGACCACAAAATTCTTTCAAGTAATGTCCTGAAGGGATTTCATATACTAAAGAAAAAGATTTGAAAATTAGTGACTAGGCTATTCAGAGTATTGTACATAAAAAAACCTTATAAATAATTTGTGACCATTTGAACTAGAAGTGGGCTAAGATTCACCTCTGTATTTTTTCTGAGGAGTTTACCTTGGAAATAAACACAATTTTTGAAGAGTTTACCAAGTTAACAAATAAAATTTCATGTTCTATGTAAGAAACTTTTCAAGTAGTCTCAAATACTTCTGTATCACCTGATTGAACACTGAATTCATAATGGCTGCTAGGAAATAATGCTAGACTTGAGAGTCAGGAGACTGGGGTTCAAATCCCACCATGACCACTTAAGAGTTGTGTGAATAAAGGCAAATCATTTAACCTCTCACAAACTTATCTGGTCTTCACATCTGGAAAATGGGCATAACACTTATACTATTGACCTCATAGAATTATTGCAAAAAAGAAATTCTTTTTAAAGATTACACAATCAATCAACAAGCTTATTAGTTCTAGGCTTAGTGCAAAACACTAAGTATACAAAGAATCCCTGCCCTCAAGGAGCTTATATTTTAATGGAGGAGACAAAACATACATAAGTACTCGTATGTATTTGCAGAACATATACAAAATGAATACGATGTAGTTTTGTGCCCTAGTAGGTGGAAGGAGGGGATACCAGGAAAGGTTTCATAAACAAGATGATGCTTGAGCTGAGTCCAGAAGGAATTAGGAACTCCCAGAAGTAAGGGTAAGGGAGTAGTACACTTCAGGCAAGAAGAGACAGTGCAAAACATGGAGGAAGGAGATGAAGCCTGGTGTGTGAGAAGTCATGAAGGGAGCAGTATGGCTGGAATTGAAAGTCAGTCTATCAGTCAATAAGTATTTATTAAGCCCCTACTATGTGCCAGGCACTGTGCTAAACACTCTTTGGCACAAAAAAAGAAGCAAAAGACAATCCTTACATCAAGAAGCTCACCATCTTATGAAGTAGATGACAAATATACAAATACATACAAACAACATATACATATAGGATAATTAGGTAATAATAAGAAGAGGGAAGGCACTAGAATTGAAAGGTTTGGTAAGGTTTCCTGCTGAAGATGGGATTTTAGTTGAGAATTGATGTAAACTAGGATAGTCTTTAGCAGAGATGAGAAAGGAGAACATTCCAGAGATGGGGGACAGTCAGAGAAAATGATGAGAGTCTAGACATGGAATGTCTTATTCATGGAAAAGCCAGGTCATTGTCACTGAATCAAAAAGTATGTGTTGGAGAGTAAGGTATAAGACTGGAAAGGTGACGGGAGATAGGTTATGAAGGGCTCTGAATGCCAAACAGAGCATTTTAAAAATCTGATCCTGGAGGTAACAGGGAGTCACTGGAGTTTACTAAGTACAAGGGTGACATGGCCAGACCTTTGCTTCAGGAAAATCACTTTGGTGGCTGAATGGAGAATGGACTGGAGTGTGGAGAGACTTGAGGTAGGCAGACCAAGTAACAGGCTATGGAAATACACCAGGTGTGAGGTGAAAAGGGTCTATATCCAGTACAGAGTGACAGCAGTGTCAGGTGAGAGAAGGGGGAATATTTGAGAGATACAAAGGGGAAATCAACAGGCTTTGGCAACAGCTCAGATATGAAGGGTGAGAAATAGTGAGGAATTCAGGATGACTCCTAAGTTGTGAGCCTGAGAAACTTGTAGGAGATTCTTGCCCTCTACAGTAATAGCAAATATAAAAGGAGAGAATGACTTTGGAAGAAAGATAGTGAGTTCTGTTGTGGACATGTTGAATTTAAGATGTCTACAGTACATCCAGTTTGAGCTGTCTGAAAGGCAGTTGGTGATGGAAGACTAGAGATCAGCAGGAGTTAGGGTAGTATAGGTAGATTTGACAATCATCAGCAAAGAAATAATTTTAAAATGGGAACTCATGAGATCACCAAGTGAAGTAAGTAGAGAGGAAGAAGAGGTCCCAGAATAGAACCCTAAGGGACACTTGTGGTTAGAGGGCATTATCTGGACATATTTCCCTTAAATTTCATGTTCTAATAAGTTAAAATATTCTCAAACTATAAGGAGTCTTTGGCATTGAGATGGTTAAAAATTGATGGAGCTAAAATAGTGAAATATTATTCCAAAATATATCCCCAAAATGAAAATTGTTCAATTTCATCTCTGCTACATTACCTGAAAAATTTATAAACATCTACTTCCACCTAGTGGTTCACACACTAATACAACACCACTTAAACAATGTAAACCACTGTAGTGGTAATGGTAATTTGAAGATCTTCCCTGCCCCTTAACAAGCTTAAGGGAATTTGAAGACCTTCCCTGCCCCCTAATAGGCTGAATGTAAACACATGGAGCCTGTGGCGGGAGGAGTTTGCTGAAGGGTGGAGTAAAGGCCACAGGAAGCTAAGAGTCAAAGCAGTTAGAGATGGAGGGAGGAGAGGATGCACCCAGGTAGACAGCTTAACTTGTAAATGTTTGTTTGTGAGAAGGTTGAAGGATGGTGTGGCTCTCTGTGGTGTTACGGCTTATTAACTTCTTTGCTACTATGATGGATTTGGCTTTTGGTTTTCTGGTGTCTGAATAAATGTTTTGCTTCTTTCTTCTATATGGAGAGTCTGTCATATTTTGTGATTGAGCACTATGCCATAATATTCACAATCGCTGTAGGCACTGTGAATATTGCGTTGGCACTATGACCACATAGTTAAATTACATGGGATTAGCAATTTGCCTAATGTTTCACTCTAAAATGTATTTCTTCTGCATGGAATAACTGATTTAGACTAACTATATAGTAAGGGCAGCCAGGTGGTGCAGTGGATAAAGTGCTGGAATTGTAGTCAGGAAGACTCATCTTCCTGAGTTTAAATTTGGCCTCATTTACTAGTTGGGTGACCCTGGGAACATCACCTAACCTTGTTTGCCTCCATTTCCTCATTTATAAAATGAGCTAGAGAAGAACATAGCAAATCACTCCATTACCTTTGCCAAGACAACCCCAAATGGGACCACAAAGAGTTGGACACAACTGAAACAACTGAACAACAAACTATATATTAAACTACCGCCCCAAACTCTCATCCTCATTTAAATATCTGCTTTAATGTTTGCTCAGTAAGTAGGATGGTAGGAACCTAAACTAAAATATGCAAGGCTCTAACCCATACTTCTTTTTTTTTTCCTCTGAAAATA
>CM053584.1:294964756-294988013 GCA_028627135.1 Pseudochirops cupreus
TTGCTCTATCCTCATACTGAAAAAAGTTTCATCAGTTACAATTGTCACTTTTCCATGTTGTCATGTAAATAGTTCATCTTTGATAGGTACCTTATGATTTCTTTTCCGTGTTTATCTTCTCATGCTTCTTGTGTTGGAGTGTCAAACTTTCTTTTCAGTTCTGGTTTTTTCAGTAGGAATGTTTGAAAGTCCTCCACCTCACTGAATGACCATATTTTCCCCTGGAATACTATGCTCAGTTTTGCTGGGTAGGTGATTCTTGGTTTTAATCCAAGCTCCCTCGATCTCCGGAATATCATATTCCAGGCCCTTCAATCCCTTAATGTAGAAGCTGCCCTAACCCATACTTCTAATCTTTGGTTTCTCCCTACATGCTGATTCCTTCCCTGAAGCCTGGCTTCTGACTTCATGACACAACTGAAACCTCTTTTACTCTCTCTCTCTCTCAAGTTACCAATGATCTCTTAGTTGCCAAATCTATAGTTCTCGATCCTATACTTCATGACTTCTCCAGTATTTAGCCCTACTGACCACCCCTCCTCTTAGATACTTTCTTTTTCTTTCAACACTGCTATCTCTTCCTTCTCCTCCTACCTGTATGACCAATCTAACTCAGTCTCCAGAGCTGGAATATCATCCATATGATGTCCCCTAATTCTCAGGTGTACCTCAAGGTTCTGCCCTAGCCTCTTCTCTTCTTCCTCTCTACTCTTACTTGATGACCTCATCAGTTCCCATGATAATTATCGTCTTTATACAGCTAAGCCCTAGGCATATCTCCTCAGATAAAACTCTACATCACCAATTAATTATTGGACATTTCAAATGGTATGTCCTACAAACTGTAAAACTCAACTTATACAAAATAATTCATTCTCATTCTCCCCAAACTCATTCTTATACCAAACTTACCTAATTTTATTAGAAAATCATTATTTTTCTAATATCCAAGCCTCTATTGTCACAAAAATAAATAAAAACTCTTCCATTGGGCACTCTCCTTCCCACAATTCAAAGTATAGCCATACAGACCTTTATACTGTTGCTCAAACATGACCTTATTCCACTTCCCAAGACTGTAATGGCTGTCTCCCATGCCTTTGAAGCACTCTCTCCTCACCTCTATGTCTGAGAATGTCTTTTTTTCCTTCCAAGGCTCAGCTCAACCATTACTTACATGAAGTTGTTCCTGATCCTACAAGTTCCTAAAGTCTTCCCTTCCTAAATTACCAAACAAATAGCTGAGTAACAGAGAATTATTTGTTGAAATGGAGGGTTTATGATGACAATTCAGGCTGAGTAATTACTATAAGAAATAAGAGAAACTTTATTCTCAATGATCTTGGTTTTACTGATTGGCTTAGGTTGTGCAAGAAATCTCTTCTTCCCTGTTCATCTCACATGACTTAAATGTCTTCTATCTCCTATTTCACTTCTGTCTCTCAAGAAGAGGCCCTTCTTGTCAGTTAAATGCCTCAACATGTACCTTTGATTCTCATTCCATCCCATCTTCTCCAGTAGACTGTCATCTCAATCATTCCCACTCTCTTGTTAATTTTCATTTTTTCCCTCTCTACTAGCTATTTCCTTATTGCCTACAAATATGTCCACATCTTCCTCATGCTTAAAAATCCCTGATCCTACTATCTTTACTAGCCATTGTTCTATATCTCTTCTCTTTTATAGTTAAACTCCAATCATTGCCTCCACTTCGTTTCTGCTGCCTTGACTCTAAATCCAATTCAATCTGGCTGCCAGTTCTATTCAAATGAAATTGTCCTCTCCAAAATCACCAATGAACCAAATGACAAATCTAATGACATATCTTGATCTCTCTTCAGCCTTTGACACTGTCAATCACTTTCTTCTTCTATAGATTCTTCCCTCTTTCAGGGTGTGCGCTCTCTCTCTCCATTTCATTTATACTGTCTTACTTAGTGATTTCATTGGCTCTTATTGGTTCATTTATCACCTCTATGAAGATGATTTCCAGATCTATAGATCAGTTCTAGTCTCTCTCCTGACTCTAGTCTCATAGCACTAATTGCCTTTTGGACATCTCCAACATAGATGTCCCATAGGCATTTCAAACTCAATATGTCCAAAACTTAAACTCATTATCCTTTCTCTCAAACTCTTCCCTCTTTTGAACTTTCCTACTACTGTCAATATCTCCCCTGAATTTCAATTCCTTCTCATCAGCTGACTATTAGACATTTCAAAATGGATTTCCAAAGACATCTCAAATGCAACATGATTAAAAAAAGAACTTATGAAAGCTTTACCTAAAAACACTTCCAAACTTCTTTATTTCTGCCAAAGGCACCACCATTTCCTTTGGCCTTTTGAGGTTTTAATCTTGGTTTCATCCTTAATTCTTCTTCACCCCAGACATCTAATCAGTTACCAGATCTTACCCTTTTTACTTTCACCCTCCCAGTGTCTGTTTTTTATTGGTCATTTTTATTGGCTCTGTCCTTACTTCAGTCTTGAGTTTAGTTAAGGTTGAGCCTATGCTGGAAGGCAGAGGATCTTTCCTGAGACTCGATGTTGGAGTAGGCCCACCTGTAGCCCCCACTTTCCCACCACCACCCAGGCCTTGGGTTGGAGTAACCCCTAAAAGCCCCACATTGTTTTGTAATTGTCTTCTATATAGTTCATGTATCTAAAAGTGAATTAAAGAGACTGAACCCTAAAAAACATTCCCATATGACCTCTTCTCTCTACTCCCACAGCTATCACTTTAGTTCAGGCTTTCATCACTTCTCAGAGCCTATTGCAATAGCTTCCTAACTGGTCTTCTGGCCTCAAGACTCTTCCCAATCCAGTCCATCCTACACAGGTAAAAAGTAATGGTCTGTTAGTCCATAACTGACCACGTGACTCCTCTATTCCTTACTTCAGTGGCTTCCTATTGCTTCTCTGTTTAGTTTGCCCTATACAACTTGGCCTCAAACTATCTTTCTAGTAGACTCATTGGACATGACTGGAGCTCCCACCTGCATTCTGTGATTCACCCAAACTGGTTTTCTGGTTCCTCCCAAGTGATGCTCCAGCTCTTCTCTCTGTGCTTTTGCATTTGTCAATCCCCATGTCTGGATTGGGGTGTCTCCTAACATCTATTCATGAAGTCCTTCTCTTCCTTTAACATGCAGCTCAAGAACCATCTTTTCTATGAAGTCTTTCTTGATCACTCTAATTCCTAGTTCCTTCGCTCCCAAACTACCTCATAATGAATTACTTTGTATATATGTGTACTTGTTCTTATTCACTTCATATTTATGCAGCATATATTTAATTATATACTTATTGTCTTCCCCACTAAAATGTGAATAGGGATTGTCTCAGTCTCCATACATTTATCCCAAATACCTGACGCATAGTAGATACTTAATAAATATTTGATAATAGATTGATTAATCAAGTTGATATCATGAGTGTTTTGAAATGTGAAATAATCCAATAAATTTGAATTAGGAAGGTTTTTACAACTGTAGTATGTCCTCAAACCAAAATTATCTTCAATTTGATCATTCTTTTAAACATCTGAATAGTTGTCAGGTGATACATGTTACATGGTACCACAAAAAAAATGGCTAATGCTACTACATTTTAGGCAACTGAGATTTTTGGTCTCAAAATAAGAACTGTAATGAGCTTTTTTAAAACTAATATAAGAATCTCAAGTGTCTCTCTTTACTATCCTCCTACAGAACACAAAAATTTAGATAAAACATACAGGTTTATAACTTACAAATAACAGGATACCCATCATGGCCTGCACATGCTGCTGCTAATATTCTTCCATTCCGGGAGAAATTAATACAGAAACATCCTCGTTCTCCTGCATGCAGTGAAAACAGGTGCTTGTTTGGGATACGGCACACCTATTGAACACAATTCCCATATAAAGTTAGGTAAATTACACATCTATGATGATTCAATGGCAATTTTAGTTACTATTGAATTCTTTTTAATAATATTTTATTTCTCTGCCAATTACATGTAAAAAACAATTATTTAACATTTGTTGTTTTTTTTTTTAGAGTTTTGAGTTCCAAATTCTATACCTCCCTTAGAGGGTAAACAATCTGATATAGGTTATACACGTGCAATCACATAAAACAATTCAATATTATTTATTTTGTGCAAGAAGACTTGAACAAAAAGACAAGAAGGAAAGAAGGAAGGAAGGAAAGAACGAAGGAAGGAAGGAATGAAGGAAGGAATAAAGGAACAAAGAAAGAGAAAAAGAGAGAAAGAAAGAAAGAGAAAGAGAGAACAAAAGAGAAAAATAGTATGCCTCAGTATGCATTCAGGCAACAATAGTTCTTTTTCTAGAGGCACACGGCATTTTTCATCATAAATCCTTTGGGATTGTCTTGGATCACTGTATTGTTCAGAATAGCTAAGTCATTCACAGTTCTTCATTGTATAATATTGCTGGTACTGTGTACTGTGTTCTCCTGATTCTGTTCACTTCACTTTGCATAAGTTCATGTAAGTCTTTCCAGATTTTTCTGAATTTATCCTGTCATTTCTTATGACATAATAATATTCCATTACAATCATATACCACAACTTGTTAAGCCATTCCCCAACTGACAGGCATCCCCTCCACTTCCAAATCCTGGCTACCACAAAAAGAGCTACTATAAATATTTTTACTACTGAATCCTTTATGTGTCTCACAAATTTTAAAAGAGCAAGGTGGAAGCAGGAAGAAAATATATTTTTAAAAAATTTGTCTTCTAGCTCTCTTTTTCATATATATGTATATATATGTACATATATACATATTTACATATACATACATATACATACATACATACACACACAAAGTAGTGAGGAAAAAAAAGAATCAATGCCTTTACAAGTTCACTTTTCCTACAGCTTTTGCCTCAGAAAGGTCTACTTAGGGTGCCATAGTTACCTATTCAGGAAACTATAAGGATGAAAAAGGGATCACAATTTTTATGCAAAACCAGGAATATATTAAAATGTAGAATTTAGCACTGTAACATTTCCAGTAATCTAGAGGAACTAAGGGAAAAGAAAATGCAAATACATGGCATAATGAAAGTTTAGGAATACAATAGTTTTTGTCTTTTATATTCCTTATCTCATTTTGTTTTCTAATTTCTACATCACTCCACAATTTTGCTATACAAGAAAGAATTAATTCAAGATACCATTCCATTAAGCTTAATTTTAACAGTATTCCTTTTCTAAACTGTCAATATTTTGGGAGAGTAGACTGATGTAATCTTATAAGAAATCTTCACAACATGATAAGAAAACAATACTTCTTGTAGGTGAAAGGCTAATATTAAAATTTTCCTGGTAACCTTATATACTTATCAAATATATTTTATCACCAAAAAATCAAGAGTAAATAAAATAAACCATTTCACTGATAACATCAAAGACTTGTTATGGTACATCAGAAAGGAATGTTGAGCTCTACTGAAGTTGAATACTATGTCTCTGACAAGGAAAAAAAGGGCTTATTTAAAATATTAGACAGCTTGGAAATGGATCTCCCTGGAATTTTGCTCAAAAGTTGGGAACGTATGCCAAACATACCCAACATCCCTTTAATAAACATGGATGTAAATTAAAGTTCAACAAAAAATTATCAAGCATTTATTGTGATATGAGACATAACAAAGTCATTAATGATTATAATGGATTCTGAATCTAATTTCTATTTTCAACCTAAACAATCACATAAGAAAAAATTTCCAAATACTATACCATACTTTCTTTTATTTGTAGTCCAACTTTCAAGCATTCAAATAAAGCCCTCTTGTGCTAAGCCTCATTATTTTATATATTTTCACATTATTATTGTTATGTGATCACAAATGCATAATGGGAGAAAGGAAAGAGCCTTTATTAATCATGTTATTATTTCCCAACCACTGCACTAAGTGCTTTACAAATATTATGTTATCTCATCCTCACAAAGACCCTGTGAGGTAGGTGCTTGCTATAATATCCCCATTTACAACTGAGAAAACTGAGGCAGACAGAGATTAAATGACTTGCCCTGGATTGCACAGCTTGTTTGTATCTGAGGTCATACTGGTCTTCCTGACTCTAGGCCCAGTGCTCTATTCACTGCACCATCTGGCACAAGCATTATGCTAAGCATCATTTGAGAACAGGGAAGTACATAGACTATACATGTAGTCTAAATAAGACACAATCTTATAGGAAAGGCACTAGCAGTGAGTGAGGGGAGAAGGTTAAGTCCTAGGAAAGGCTTCTTTCAGAATGTGAGATTTGAGCCCAAACAAAGGAAGCCAGGAGGTGCTGAGGAGAAGGGAGAACATTCCAGGCATGAGGCAACGAGGGAAAAGACACAGAGTTAGGAGATTAAGTGTCATGTTTGAAGGACAGCAAGATGGTCAGTCACTGGACTATAGAGTACTTGGATGGGAATAAAGTATTGGATGGGAATAAAGTATAAAAACATGGGAAAAGTAGAAACAGGGTAGGCTGTAATGGCTTTAAAAGCCAAGAAGAGTACTTTATATTTGATACTGGAGATAATAAGGAATACTGGGGTTTACTGAGTAGGGGTGTGTGACAGACCTTCACTTTCAGAAGATCTCTTTGGCAGCTGAAAAGAGGATGGCCTGAAGTGCAAAGAGACATTAAGGCAAGAAGAGCAAGCAGCAGGCTACTGAGATAATGAAAGCCTGGACGGTGGCTATGTGAGTAGAAATAAGGAGATGACTAGGAGAGATGTTTTGAAGGTAGAAACAAAAATTGCCAACAGACTAGATGTGTGAAGTGAATGTGAAAGAAGACTTGGGGATGACAGTGAGGTTGTGAAACTGAGTCACTGGGAGGATGTCTTTTATGCTCACCATGATCACTGGATCAAAGATGTAGAGCAGGAAGGGCCCTTAGTCACATATTCCTATTCCTCTAGTCTGTAACTCCTGTTTTTGGCTTCACTTTGTTCTTTTTGTAGTGACAACCTCTTCAGTCAACTCCAGCGGCTCCCTATTGCCTACAAGATCCTATCTAACTTGATTCATTCTCACCTTTCCAATGTTCTTATATCTTACATCCTGCCACAGACTGTGAGCCTCTGAAACAGGCTGCCTTGCTGCTCCTTACACACAACACTGCATTTTCACTGGCTTTCCCCCACGTCTGGTGTCCTGTCCCTCCTCATCTCCGCCTTCCAACTTCCCTGGTTTCCTTCAAGTCTCAGCCAAAGTACCACATTCTACAAAAAGCCTTTCCCAAAAGAGCCTTCTGAGATTAATGCAAAGCTACCCCGTTTATACCCTATCTGTACATAGCTATATGAATGTTGTCTAACTCATTAGTCTTTAAATACCTTAAGAGTAGGAATTCTCTTTTTTCCCCTTTTCTTTCCGCCCCCCTCAACATTTAGTATTGTGCCTGAAACAAAGTAGGTTTAATGCTTGATGACTGACATAATCCTGTATTTAAGCAGTTCAATAAGGCATTATCTTCATTTCTAGAATCTCCTGAGCTCCTCATCTCTGTTCTTCCAAGCACCACTAATCCTCAACCATGAATTCCTAACACCTTGCCTTATAAGAATACTGACTAGGAGTCATGAAACTGTGCCTAGTGGCACTCACAGGCCCCCACTGCAGCACAATTTTTATATTCATCTGATTACTATGTATCGTATTGCAGCTGTTCAAATCTATGTATTCTCTCATCAAAGTCCCAACTCCTTTCTCTCCTATCTTTCTCTAACTTTAACTAAAGTTTTATTGAGAAGAATGAGGCATCCATCATAACCTTGCCTGTCTTCCTTTCTTCACACCTTAAAATCTCTTTATATTTTTACCCATTTGTTTGTTTCTAACCATAGAGATGACTCTTCTCTTTGCCAAGATTAATGCCTGCATTGTTGTCCTTGATTATATTCCCTCCTTTGGAAGACTGCCCTAAAAATCGTCCTCATTCTTCTTTAGTCTTTCTCCAACTACTGGCTCTTTCTTCACTGCCTAAAAATATCAGGTCTCCCTATCCATTAAAAAAAAACTTCCCTTGACTGCTTCCCTTCAAAAGATTGTCCCAACTCTCTCTTCTTTTTCACTGCTAGTCCCAGCTGCATGTAGTCTACTTACTGCCTCTATGGAGCCCCCCTAAAATCTGGTTCTCAACTCTAAGACTTCTAAGACTGCTCTCTGAAAGACCAACAATAACCACTTCAGTTGCTAGCTCTGATAGCTTTTCCCACCATCTTCATTTTTCTTGACCTTTCTTGGCACCAATCAATATGGATGACAGCCCTTTAAAGGAGCAGTACTGAGGAGGCTCAGTAGTGGCTCCTCTCCTGTTTTCCATGCCAGGGCCCACTCCTGGTTCTCTTATCTAGCTGATTGCTCCTTTTCAGCCATTTTTCCTAGAAAATTATCTTCCTCCCCACCTCTCAAGTGTAAAAGTCCATAAAGGTCCTGTCCTAATGCTCTTCTTCTCTCCTCTCCTTTCTCTCTAAATTCTAATTGCTGATGATTTCATCCATTCCCAAAAGTTCAATGATCGCCTCAATGTTTAATAAATGATAGTGTCTGACTGGATAATGGCTCCTCATGACTACTAAGCATATATATCCAACCCCACTGATATACAAATCTCTCCTGAATTCCAGTTCCAAATCTCCAGCTTCCTTCTAGAGAGCTGCCCTGGATGTTGCCTAAATGTCCTGCTAACACCACCTTCTCATTAAATTCAAAACTTAACTCATGATCTTACCCCTTTAATCACTCTCCTCACCAATACATTCTTCACATAGCTATCAGAATAAACTTGAGAAGACATAGGTATGGTCGCCTTGCTCAAAAATTATGAGAAAGCCCCTGGTCTCTAGAACAAAATACAAACTCCTTAGCCCCCCCTGTCCCTCCACGATCTGGCTCCAATCTACTTTTCCAGCCTTGTTTCATACATATCACATACTCTGCCTTCAAGCCAAACAGAGCAAGAGTTATTACCCAAACTCTACATGTTATCACCATTTCTGTGCATTAAAGCACTCTCTCATCTCCACTTCTGATCTTCCTTCAAGCTTTACTTTGGGTATCCTCTCCTCCACAAAGCCTTTTCCAATCCCAAATGAAAGTGTTCTCTCCTTCTCAAGTTTCCTTAGGACTTTGTTTTAATTGTATCCTTGCCTTCACTGCACCCTACCTTGTATTACTCTTTTTTTAAAAAAATTCAATTTTATTTTCAGGCTCAAACTCTCTCTCTCCCACCTACCCCTTCATCCCCAAATGAGAAAACAAGAAAAACAAAACCCATTACAAATATGTACAGTCAAGTAAAAAAAAAATCACATTGGTTATGTTTTTTATAAAATCCAAAAGCCTCAATCTGCATTAGGCATTAACCAGGTGATAGACTGGTGGGGGGAGGGGTAGCATGTTTCACCTCTTTTTTTTCCATTTCAAATACTTTATTTCATGAACTTAAACATTAACAAAAGTTGAGCAGAATGTAAATTTAAGATAGATGAATCTTTAATTTAAAGAGAATATACTCAGAAAGTATAACTTTTTTCCTAAGCTAAGACATTTACAATGTGACAAACAGCACAGGAGAGCAAATGATTTAAAAGTTGTATAGTCCACTGAGCAATGACTTTATAAAGATACATACATATTCCTCCAACAATTCAGTGCTGGTCTTCAGAGAGCTTCTGCTGGCTTTGTGCTATATAAACAATGACTTTCCAATGCCAATTTTTTTATTTGAAGTTGAAAGGCACTAACACACATATTTCAGTTAAGCAAAGGTAACAAATCATACTTCTTCAGTTTCCTTTCTCATCATTTACTTCAGGAACAAATCATCAATGTTCATTCTTATCTTTTGTAGGACTGACATACATTCAGCAATCAGGTATCACTGGATCATTTCTTCTTCCCTTTTCCTTTTTTACATCCCGCTCCTTGTTGAAGGTTTTGGTTACCAACTCCTGTTTTTTATGTCCTTGTTTTCAGTCTGGGTATCATTTCAGCTGCATACAACATTACTGACTTACGTGATGGCACAAGGCACTGTACCAGGCACAGGCTGCCATCTTCCTGTTTTAGCTGAACCCGTACTCTGCCCCTATTTTGTAAATCACAATTCTACTCTCTAGAGTACACTTTATTTTTCTCAACATGCACATTAAGTCCAACTGCCGGCATACATCTTCAATCTCTGAAGCTGTAGCATTCTCAACAATTTTGTCAATTGGGATCCGTCTTCCCTTTGCAATGGTCTTGTTATTCAAATATACAGGATAAATGTAAATAAACCTGTCCTTGTCTGCTGGACACCGACTGGCATATGCCATCTCCCGAGGAATTCATGATCCTTGAGTCCAGGTGACGATAAAATCCTATGTTTCACCTCTTTATACATGCTACATTCTCTCCAGAGCCCTGGCTATCACCATCACCTCACCAGTATAAGACCTGAGTTCTTTAAAGACAGGGACTATATCATGATATATCTTTAAATCCTCCAGCATATGCCAGAGTGCCATAGTAGGTGCTTAATAAATACTCATTGCTGTAAAATTAGACTATTTGTATCCTCAAAAGATCCAGTATAGTGCTATATACCTACCAGATGCTCAACAAAGACTATTTTGCAGTAATCTACTTTTTAGAGAAAGACAGGTTTGGGAACATGATTGATCAAGAAGCCAACGTGAACTGAAGAACCAGGGTCTGAGGGCATATCAAACTTAGCAAAAGAGAGAACTACATTTGTTCCAGGGTCTGTTAGAAAAACTCAATTTTTGCAGTTATTGCCTAGCTAGACTGAGGATGTTTCAAATTCAATAAACAAATACTTATTAATCGCCTATGTGGAAATATCTATTATAACTTAAAATAAATGTGTAAAGAACATTAATCTATAAATGAATTTAATATTATTGAAATCTCTTACCTGCCCAGGCAACCTTGACCACTTTATTATTTCCTTTTGGTTATCTGGAACTGGTTCATTACCTCTTTTACTTGTCTCCCTCTGAAGTTCACAGTATGATGTACTGCCTTGTTCCTGCTGAAGTGCCATCATAGAACGAAAAGAAGGATCTACCTACAATTAATTAGACACAACAATCTTGTAAAGCTCATATTTAGTGCACTCAAAATGTTTTAAGATCCAAGAACAATCAATATAGGGGGAAATTTTTCAAAAACGAATACTTGAACCAGTTTATTTAATCTATTTTTATTTTTCAGACATAGCTTCACAAATGAATGCAAACAAAACAAGAGGGTTTGCTGCCTTAAATGACGGTCCTTCCAGAACTTTGAAAATCTGGGTTTTTTATTGACATTATTGTTAAGAGGAGAGACTTCCATTCTTGTGTCCATTCCATTCTCTATCTAACAAGTATTATATTCTTACCACCGTCTCCCTATACCTATACCAAAAGGATATGATATTCTATTAAATTCTTAACTTTGAAATCATTTACATTCTATCACATAATCATAAGCTTTTGGTTCTTTTTACCTCAGTTACTTGGCTTCAGTTGTGAAATAATACCCGGGGCTGAGAAGAATATTAGTGAAATTTGTAAATTATTGCAATTAAGTCCTTAGTAATAATTTTATATCCTACATAGATTTCCTAATTTCATTTCTGAATCAACCTCTTGTTATAGTAACCTTTTATAACTGATTCATGGACAACCATATTGGCAATATCTTTTAATGTTTAATAGGATGTATTAAGTTACAGAATATTGTTATGCTTCCAAAGCTATTATCTCAAACCTGTTAGTGCCACCATCTTCCCAGTCACTCAGGAAGAAAAACCTTAGTGTCACCCTCCATTCTTCACTAATATTAACCTCACATATACAGCCTGTGGTCAAATATTGCATCTACCTTAACATCTCTCACATATGTCCCTTTTTGTCACACAGACACCATTTTAGTAAAGGTCCTCATCATGAATTACTGCAATAGCTTTATAGTTGGTTTTATGTCTCAAATCCCTTTCCATTCCAATTTACCCTCTGAGCTACCAAAGGGATTTTCCTAAAGTACAAGCCTGACCATGTCACTCCATTATTTAATAAACTCCAGGGGCTGTCTCCTATTACCTTTAGGATCAAACATAAAGTTTTGCATTCCATTTGCATTCCATATGCATTCCATAATGCTTAGTATTTAAAACTCTTCATAATCTGACTCTTTCCTATCTGTTCAGTCTTCTCACACTTCACTCCCCTCTGTGTACTCTAAGATCCAGATTCACTGACTTTATTGCTGTTCTTAGCACAGCTGACTCCATTCCCTGTTTTTGTGCCTTGGCCCTGGTTGTCCCCCATGCCTGGAACATTCTGTTTCCTCAATGCTGCCTCTTAGCTTCTCTGATTTCCTTCAAGGTCCAATTAAAATTCTGCCTTTTTGCAGAAGGCTTTTTCTAGACTCCACTTGCTCCCTTCTCCCATTCCCCTCTTCTTTGTGAGATTACTTCCATCTATTCTATATGCATTTTATGTGTGTCCAGTTATTTACACATTGTTTCCAGCATTAGAATGGGAGCTTATGAATGACAACAACAGTATATTTGCTTCTCTTGGTACCAGTGTTAGGCACAGTTCTTTCTTGCCACATAGTAAATGCTTAATACTTGATGATTGACTAACCATATTAACAGCATTAAAATTGTCTTGACAACTATAATCAGACTTTTTTTAAGAAAGAGAGGAAAGTTTTAGATTCTCCATTGCCAATGGTGAGGAGACAAGGTGGAAGTGAGTAAGCTATAACTTATTATAACCAAGGCATGATGATGGGGAAATGGTATAAAGATGTTAAAACAGAAACATATAAGAGGAGGAAAAAAAGGCTGGTCACACAGGAGATTATGCAGTTTCCACTGTTATTTTTGTAATACGAAGGTGATACAAGAAAGCCACCCTACAATATTCTGAGTGGACCCTCTGCTACAAGAAGACATTACAAGCAGGCACTGCTGGGCTATAATCTGTATCAGTGGAAGGATTTTCAAATCAGTATGATCACAAATCCATTTAAGCATTGTAGGGTTTTGGTTATTTTCTCATAATTTTAAAAAATACTTCAGTAAACTGTCTTTTAATATAGCTATAGCTAAAGTTTCAAACCATACCCAGACTTGTAGATAACTACCGAGTATGCCATATTTCCCAATTAATGCCTCTTCCAGTTCTAAAAAAGCTATGATTGAATGATTCAAAAGACTTTCTTTTGAAAATTTATGATTTATAACTCTACCAAATACCAAAAACAAAATAACTTACATGATCTGGGAGTTTCAGGCCTTTTATGGTCACATATAATGTTGATGGATAACGAATCCTTGGACATTTTGACCACCATTCAAAAACCTCAACAACATTTAACTGTGATCTAATCCTAGGAGGTGGACAGTATAGTTGAAGACGGAGTTTCCCATTGATATTCAAAACTCCATTGGCTCCTACAAGCTAAAAAAAAAAATTAACAAAGCATAAGAATAATATCAGGAACTCATTCTCAAAATATCATTTTGGCTGATTCAGATGCCCCACTTGTAAGTGCTTAGCTAAAGGGAAGGAAATTATTTAATTCAATGGGTTAAACAAAGTAATAGGTCCAACTTTTTAAAGTACCTTAAATAAAATTTTTTTTATTTCAAGTGCCTAATTAATATGTCTACACTTCATACAATAGACAATGAACATCTAATTGCATTTTCTGGAAAAGATTTTCTTGGCATATAAATATACAAGATTATTGGGAAAAGTGCATGGTTAAATGGAACAAATCTTGCTTTTGCCATAGTACATACTCAATAAAGTTCTTACTTCAAAATGTTTTAGAATTGTATGCTTATTTCATTTGAACAGAAACATATGACAATTTGTGACTACTACTATTTGTTCTGATACCTTACTAAAAATGTGATTATGCTCAAGAGTAATTTGCAACATCATTAGCCTCAAAAAGAGTAATTAAGCAAAAATCAATGTCCCTATACTTTTTATTCACTCTACATTTAGAAATGAATCCACCATCCTGAGAGAGACACAGGCCAAATACATTGTTTTTGCTCAAATTTGAGGTTTTTCAGCATCCTTAAAAAGAGTGTAATAAATCACCCTTTTATTTTGTTTCATGTAATTAAAATAAAAGTAACTCATTTAAATACTGGTCTGTCTCTTTGAAGCTAGTAAAGTCTCACCATTATATACTAATTGGATTAGAGACTATTTCTTAAAAAAAAAAAAAGAATTATTACTTTCAGGAATACTCAATAGGAAGAACCAAGCTTAACTAAATATTGCCTACTGAAATTGTTTTGGTTTGTTTTTTTGTTTTTTTGTTTTTTGCTTTTTTGGAGAGGGGAGAGCAGGGCAATTAGGGCTAAATGACCTGCCCAAGGTTACATGGCTAGCAAGAGTAAAGTGTCTGAGGCTGGATCTGAACTCAGGTCCTCCTGACTCCAAGGGCTGGTGCTCTACTCACTGCACCACCTACCCACCCCTAAAATTGCTTTAAAAACCAAACAATAATGACCTGTAATTAGCATTTCATTTGGTTTGCATAAAAAACGAGTACATTTGTCCATTTCATCCTTGGATTTACAACATAATTTATTTTCTCTTATTTACCCGGCCAGTAATTAGAGTCAACTGAGAGTCAAGAAGGCAGCAATAACCTTGGTTCAAATATGGTTCAAATATGGGTATGACTGACTGAATCAACAGAATAAAAGGCTATTCCATTCAAATATGCTTTTGTAAAGTTAAAAAGTCAGTAAAATAACAAAGTATAACCATGAAAGTACACGATATTTTAAATGATCCTATTTAGAGGCAGTACTTTATAACAGAAAGAGTTCTTGTTGTTGCTGTTCTTGCTGTTTTTGTTTATCCTATGTTTTTGAAGACCAAAGACATCACGAAGTTGATGTAATATTGTGCATGTGAATTGGAATTAAGTTGGACAAAGTTATCAGCCTCACACTCTCTTCCAGAGTCATCAAAGTCCAGTGACAAAACAAAAATCAAGATGACTGGCTACAGGCGAGGATACAGTGGAAAGCTGTGGCATTTTCGATGTCTGACCAAGCTCTAAGCACTCCACAGCATCTGTTTCAGTTGCCTTCATGGCTGTAGGAACAAATTGTTCTCATCTGCCCATTACTTACCTTGTAATCATGAGAAATGGGCTTTAATGCTGGCCTTACCACTAGCTAGCTATATGACTTCGAGTAAGCCTTCTACCCTCTCTGAGGTTGTTTTATCATGTGCAAAATGAAAGGTTAGGTTTAATGATTCTATGAAGTACAATTATTCAGAGTTATGCATACATATCTGTGATGAATTCAGAACTATTCCAAATCACTGGTAAATCAAATACTCTTCTTTGGATGCTCCTGTAGAGGAAAACTTCTTAAGATCATCTTGGATCTTTATATATTTAGCTAGAAGCCCTTCTAGGGCATAAGAACTGTTTTAGTGTTTCAGGGCAGCTTGCCAGTTCACCCCCTTTTGTTTCTTTCTTCTATATAATAACTTGTGTTTAGACAGTACTTTATAGTTTACAAAGCATTCTCTTCATAACAACCCTGTGAAGTAGGTTCTGCAAATACTGTTATCCCCATTTTGCAGATGGCAAAATAGGCTGAGAGGAGTGAAATGAGTTGCCCAAGGTCACAAAGCCACCAGGTGTGAAAACAAGGACCAAGGCAGAGCTTCTGGCCTGGGAGGTACCCTTAGTTTTATGGAGCCAGAAAGGCTAGAGTAGAATCAAAAAGAGGGAAAGCAGAACTACTGTTCCAAAGGGCCAACCTTGAGCAGCTGACTGAAGAGAAAGAGGTCAAGAGAATCTCAGGATTCCTTCTAGATTGTCAGCCCTAGTCACCAGGCCCTATGGTACTCAGTCCAGAATAACTTTTATTCATCTGGAGCTTCCTCTGTGTTATATCTCTCAGGAAGCTGAGCATAATAAACAGGCAAGGAATACAAAAGAGGAGGGTAACCTTAATAAGCATTTGATAAAAAATTTAAATCTTATAGATATACTAATAGAATAAAAAAATACCTTAGAAATGATGACTGGGTTGGGTGACAGGAGGAATGTATATCTAGAAAAGAAGCTCTTTTGTTGATCTATGTTTAACCTTTCGTGTTCATTAATTTTATTATATGGGTTGCAGAGTAAAGGCAACTAAAACGAAGTAAATGATCAGGCGGTAAAGGATAATGAATAAATCTCAAAGCAACTACACTCATTGAGTCAAGCAAGCACGTATTTATTAAGCTCCTTTTATGGGCGTTGCGCTAGGAGCAGGGGATATGAACCCAATGAACTAAGTGGCCCCTATTCACAAGGAGCTTACATGCGAAGAGGAGAAACAACAATCACATATATTCTATATAGTTTATATAGGATAAATAGAAAGAAAATAAATCCAAAATAGTTAAACATAAGTATAAACATAACCAGAACTTGAATGCCACGTGGTGTGAGAGGGGGAGCACTAGGAGTTAAGGGGGTCTTGGCAAGGGCTTTATGTGACAACAGGTACTTGAGTTAGGCCTTAAAGGAGGAGAAATGGTGAGGGCCCGAACTAAAGCAGCAGATGGAAGAACAGAGAGAAGGGGTTGATTTGATGGATACGATAGATGTAGAAGGGGAAAGATTCGTCAGTGATTGGCTACGTGGCATGAGGCACTGAGGATAACAGCGAGGTTGAGATCCTAGGAGAACGGAGCTGGTATATTATGGGGGAGGAAGAGTGAAGGCCAGTTTGATTAGATTGAGAGAATGGAAGGGAGAGTAAGGCATCTTCCTAATGTCAGGAGAAAGTGAGGAAGGCTCCCAGATCCCTGGGAGCAAATTTATAAAAGACAAGCACAAGAGTCACACAAGATAGGCAGGTTTGTATGGGTTGAAATCTGCACCATTAGGGGGCACAACCTGGAAGATAAAGCTGATTCAGTGGGTACAGTGCTGGGCCTGAAGTTAGGAGACTGATCTTCCTAACTGTGTAACCCTGAGTAAGCCACTTAACTCTGCCTCAGTTTCCTCATCTGTAAAATAAGCAGGAGAAAGAAATGGCAAGCCACTCTAGTATCTTTGCCAAAAAAGCCCCAAATAGGGCCACAAAGAGTATGACAAAACTGAAAAAAAGTCAAGAAATTCAATGCCACCTGGACATTATATTTTCCTTCTAAGCACTATAGCCACTAAAGCAGTGGTTCTCAACCTTTCTAATGCCACGACCCTGTAATACAGTTCCTCATGTTGTGGTGACCCTGAACCATAAAATTATTTTCATTGCTACTTCATAACTGTAATTTTGCTACTGTTATGAATCATAATGTAAATATCTGCTATTCAGGATGTATTTTCATTGTCATAAATTGAACATAACCCACAGGTTGAGAGCTGCTGCACTTAAGTCTTATTCCAATACATTAATTGTGGTACAGAAGTGACCTTGTATCTTCAAAGGCTACATACTAGCAGAGAACAAACTCTTACAGGTCCTAATAAGCTTAAAAGCACTTTCTTGACTTTGAATTACCATCCAGTAACCATCTTATTATGAGAAGGTTATTGGGGGATAATGTTTTTGGTTACATTAAGGCATGAAACTATATATGGAGGGGCTACAATCAGCATGGATGAAGTTAGTACTTATACTAATGAAATCATAGATCTTCTGAATCATCCAAAAATAGTCAGTACACCAGTAAATTAACCTCAACCAAAACACTAACACTCTCACAAATTCTAAATGAATTTTTAAAAAAAAAGATAAATCTTAAAGTCATAGACTATAGATTGAATAATTGGGGATGATTTCTGCTACCACCTCAAATTTAACTTGAGTCCACTCACCATTCAAAGGCTGTAGAAGCCTTGCTGAATACTTCATTAGATAACTAAATGAACTAACAATAAAAATATGAAATTAATAATCCACAAATATAAAAGTGTTGTAAAATATGCTAACAATATTCCTCAAGTGTAATTTTATAAAAGAGCCTTACACCCTAAAGGAACTTTTATGGCAATGCCCCAGAGTGCCACAAGATGGCAATATTATGACACGAAAAAATAAAATAAAAATAAATTTAAAAACCTCCCCAACTTCACAACAGAAAAATAAAGAAACATTTTGGGCGCTGATTTTGTCACAGCAGAAGAGATATACCTACTGCTCATTGATGCTAATTCCTCTAGCTGTATCTTTGATCCAATTACTGTTACAACCCCTAACAAATTGGCCATCAAGCAATCAATCAGCATGGATTTATTAAACACTTTTTATGTGCCAAGAAATAGCCTAAGTGTTGAGGATACGAACAAAAAAAAAAGCAAAAAAGAGGGGGAAAAGGTCCCTACAGTCAAACGACCTGAAATCTGAAGGGAAAGGTTAATATATATATATACATAAATATTAACCTTCCCCTTCAGATTTCAATTTATGTATATATATGTATATATATACATACATATACATATATATTAACCTTCCCCTTTAGATTTCAATTTATGTACCTATATATAAGTACATAAAAGATATGTACAGAGAGAGAAGAGATCATGATGCAGATAAAAAGTAGATTTCAGAGGACTAAGACACAGAGATAGATGTAAAGATAAAAGATCAGATACAAGAATTTCAGAGTTCTTGAACATGGATCAACTGTAGGTGATGGCAGGATTAAGGGTTTGACCCTTATGTATAGCTGAGGTGAAGAAAAAGAGCAAGGCATGGGAAATCACCAGATTAAGAAGTTGTGAAGTTAGAGTATTTGAGGAAACATCACTATGTTGAAGACAGCTGGTATGAGGGCAGGATTTGCAGTAGAGAGGAAGGTTAAGCAAGTACTGAAATCACTGTAAAAGGATGAACAGTGTAGTGGGAATCAGTAGACAAGGAGCTATAGAAATCCGGACTGGAGGGCAAATTTAACTGAATGAATTTCATAAAAGAAGAGGTTACTTAGTGATGATAGTAGAGGGAGAATCTAGAAATGGCAATGGGAAGCAAGGAGCACTCCAAGCAACAGTGGAAAAGGTGGCCAGGAATGTAGTCATCCAGAGGAATCAGGGCTCAGTGCATGCCAGAAGATGGAAGGAGCAAAAGATGGTGAAGTATAAATGAGAGAGAGTTAATTACCGAGCAAGAGAGGTTGTCTCCACAAGACAGAAAAGTGAGTAAAAACAGAACAGTATAGCTCTCTCACAACAACTTTAGCAAGAATGACAAAAGAGCACAGGGTTGAGAAATGACCACGAATTCCAAAGACAAAGTACAGTAAGTGCCTTTTGCCAGCTCAGATCTGTATAAAGAGACAGCCAAAAGCCTGTAGGTACTAGGGAAGGGGTCCAGACAGAAAAGGCTGACCTGAAAATAGTTTATGGAAGCTTTCCAGCTCAGAGACTAGCACCAAGCCAGAGAAACCTAGAGCCCGAAACTATAGGCAAGAAGGCAGGAGGCCAGTCTGCAGTCTAGCTAAGGATGCCTTAAATCTGCAGCTATATTTCCCTGACATCAAACTAGGCTCAAACTGAGAGGACAACGATTAGTGTACTCTCCAGTTCAGACTATCCCACACTACCTCATACCCAAAGTACCTAGCATACTCCATCACTGAACAGGGCTGGTCAGTCATTCCTGAGGTACTTAAAATGCATCCAGAGTTAAAATAATACAGATCAGTACCAAAGAGGGCCCACAATTTGTTCCAAAAGTACACAAAGCCTGGCCCCAACACAAAGTCCCAATTCAGTAAGTAGAAAAATGAGTGAGCACAAGAAAATACCAATGTTAAAGAAATAGTATAAAGCCAAGGATTCTTAGAGCATAGACTCAGGAAAAGAAAATAATTTCATATCTGAATCTATAAGCAAAGTCTCAAATAAAGTCACAGATTTGCAACAAGGTCTATTGGAATTCCTGAAAGAAATGAAGTCAAAGGTATTTATTTTTAATGATCAAATATGTGAAAAGAAAGCTCTAGAAAAAACGGATTGGAAAGGAGAGGAGAGATCCAAGGGGGCAAAAAGTAGAAACAGAATAAACAGTTTAGTACAGGAACTACAAAAACTTATATAACATACTGCTTGAAAAATCAAACTGGAGAAGGTGGAAATTGGTGACTATGTAAAGAAGAAAAATTGAAACAAAATCAAATGATTATGGTAAAATCAGAAAAAGTAAGGTCATCTCCTATCAAAAACAACTGACCTGGAAAAGTGTTCAAGGAGACATGATCTAAGAATCAGTGAACTAACTAAAAAACTTAACCATACAAAAGTCAAGATACACAAATGGAACTTGCCTATCTATTATTAGTTGCCTATCTTATTAGGATGTGAGGACAAAGTGAATATATAAGGAATGCATCAGTCATTTAGTGAAAAAAAAACCCTCAAAATTAATGTTCCCAGGAACTCCAGAGCCAAAAAATCCAGAGCTTCAGGTCAAAGAAAAAAATGTCAAGCAGCATGAAAGAAAGAGTTCAAATATTAAGAGCCACAGAAGAGCTAGGTGGCACAGTACATAGAATGCTGGGCCTACAGTTAGGATGACTCATCTTTGTGAGTTCAAATCTGGCCTCAGACACATTAGCTGTATAAGCACAGGCAAGTTACTTAACCCTGTTTGCCTCCGTTTCCATGTCTGTAAAATGAACTGGAGAATGAAATGGCTAACCACTCAAGTATCTTTGCCAAGAAAACCCCAAATGGGGTCATGGAGGGCAAGACATGATTGAAAAATGACTGAACTACAACATTAAGAGCCACAGTCAGGACATACTACCTAAAACTCAGAATTCATCAGTTATTGGAGATGAAAGGCATTTTTTATTATGGATCCTTTGGAATTGTCTTGGACCGTCGTCTTCATCAGAATAGATAAGTCTTTCACAATTGACTGTCATTACAATATCACTATTATTGAATACAATGTTCTTCTGGTTCTGCTCACTTCATTCTGCTTCAGTTCATATAAATTTTCCCAGTTTTTTCTGAAACCATCACCTTGGTCATTTCTTACACAATACAATAATGGAATACAATAGTATTCCATCACAATCATACCACAACTTGCTCAGTCATTCCACAACTGATCAGCATCCTCCAAATTTTCAATTCTTGCTACCGCAAAAAGAACTGCTGGGCCCAGAATCAGGAAGACTTAAGTTCAAATCCACCCTCAGATACTTACTAGCTGTGTGACCCTGGGCAAGTCACTTAACCCTGTTTGCCCCAGTTTACTCATCTGTAAAATGATCTGGAGAAGGAAATGGCAAACTACAGTACTTTTGCTAAGAAAATCCCAAATGGAGTTGAACACAACTGAAATGACTGAACAACAACATGTAGGTCCTTTTTTCTTTTCTTTGATTTCTTTGGGATACAGATCTAGTAGTAGTATTGCTGAGTCACAGTTTTATAGCTTTTTTGGCATAGTTCTAAATTGTTCCCCAGAATGGTTGGACTAGTTCATAATTCCACTAATAGCATAAAAGTGACTATTTTTTCATATACCCTCCAGGATTTGTTCTTTTCCTTTTCTATGTTAGCCAATCTGATAGGTATGAGGTGGTACCTCAGAGTTATTTCAATTTGCATTTTTCTAATCAATTTTGAGTTAGAACATTTTTATGTGACTATTGATAGCTTTGAAAACTGCTTGTTCAAATCCTTTGAATACTTATTAATTGGGTGTGGTCCATATATTTATAATTTGGCTCAGTTCTTTATATATTTGAGAAATGAGGCATTTATCAGAGAAACTGGATAAAAATTGTTTTCCCACTTTCCTTCTTTCTTCTCATTTTGGCTGCTTTGGTTTTGTTTGTGCAAAACCTTTTTAATTTCATGTAATTAACATCATCTATTTTAGTTCCCATGATCCTCTTTATCTCATTTGATCATAAACTCTTATCCATAGACATGAGAGGTACATTTTTGCATGCTTCTCTCATTTATATATCACCCTTTATTTCTAAATCATTTATCCAGGCCAACCCCTTCCCGAGTGTCATAGACCTCTCCTGATCTCCTAAGTTTTACTGAGCTGGAAAAATGTCTCACCCCTACCTTTTGTTGACTGTGCTCCTCCAGAGCTTGATTTGAGACATTGCTTTAAAGTTGTTTAAAGGGGAATATTGAGGGAATTCAGCTTTAGTGTTTCTACTACTCTGCCATCTTGGTTCTGCCCCTGGAAGTTTCTCCAATGTGCTTTAGTATGAAATAAAACTGGAAAAATAGCTTAAAGGCTGACTATGATGGACCCTGGATTCTAGGTTTACCAGTTTGCATTGTGTTAAAGAAGCAAAAGGAAACAACTGAAGGGTTTTTTTGAAGCAAACAAATGACATAGTCAGGCCTCGACCTCAGAAGATTATTTTGGTAATCATGTGGAAGACAGATTAGAAGAAAGATAGTGTAATTAGGGACACTAAGCCTTGAAGTTAGAATGGAAATAAACTACAGATATAAAGGTATACTTTGAGAGAATTGGCAAAGGAAAAGGAGGAGTTTATGCATATTTCTTTATATCTAATCTCTTGGGTATGTGTAATGGTAATGTAAATGGGAAGATCTTTCTCATCCATTAATAGGCTCATGTGACCTGCCTGAGTCACATGGAAGCCTGAGTCACATGAGTCTGTGGTGGGAGGAGCTTGCCTAGCCAATGAAGCAGGAAGGGTGGAGCTGGATGAGAGCTGAGAGAAAAAGTGGGTCAGAGTAGTTAGAGCTGAGGGGGAGAGATGAAACAGGCAGCAAGTGGTGAGTATTTGTTTGTGAAAAGGCCCTAGAAGGGGGAAGGTTTGGGGATGGCGGTGCCCTCTGCACTGTTATTGTGTAGAGATTTCTTTGTTGCTATGATGGATTTGGCTTTCTGGTATTGGGATTCCACTTTCTGGTATTTAAATAAATGTTTTGGTTCTGTCTTCCATGTGGAGAGTCTGTTATATTTTGTGATTCAGAATTACGCTGGCATATTCACAGAAGCTGTTGGCACTCTGAATATCATGTTGACACTATAGTAGTCTCTAAGATTAGGAACTTGGGGGACTTAGAAAACAATGGTGCCCAAAACAGAAAGAGGAAAATTTGCATGACAAGTGAATTTAGGATGTAAGGCAATGAGTTTCATGTCACATATGTTGAATTTAATTCTGAGTGGAAATCAAGGAATACTAGTCAAACAGGAAGAAGATTAAGGTTGAGCA
>CM053584.1:294988513-295001440 GCA_028627135.1 Pseudochirops cupreus
ATTCCTTTTCCATCTGGCAAATTCGGCTTTTTAAGGCATTTTTCTCCTCATTGGCTTTTTGGGCCTTTTTTGCCATTTGAGTTAGTCTACTTTTTAAGGTGTTATTTTCTTCAGTATTTTTGGGGGTCTCCTTTAGCAGGTTGTTGATTTGCTTTTCACGATTTTCTTGCATCATTCTCATTTCTCTTCCCAGTTTTTCCTCCACTTCTCTTACTTGAATTTCAAAATCCTTCTTGAGCTCCTCCATGGCCTGTGAGCAGTTCATATTTTTCTTGGAAGCTTTTGATGCAGGAGTTCTGACTTCATTGTCCTCCTCCACTTCGATGTTTGATCCTTTTTCTCCCCAAAAAAGGACTGTATGGTCTGACTGCACTTCCTCTGCTTGCTCATCTTGCCTATTACTTGACTTTTGAGCTCTTTGCCATGGCAGAACTCTGCTTACAGAATGGAGAGAGCTTTGTCCCAAAGAGCTGGGGTTTTCACAGCTACTGGCGCTATTAGTCAGGTGCCCTCTCTACAGCCCCCACAACTGGCCACACATCCCAGGACCACCATTCAGGACCGTGATCCAGATCCAATCAGGTCAAACCAGGACCGATTACTCTCTGAAGTCGCTTGGTCTCCCTACAATCTACAGGCTAGAAACTCTGGAAGCAGCCACATGGCAGTAGCTGCAGCTGCCATACCTCTGCCACTCTTCCTTCACCCTTCCTACAGAGTTCCCCACTGACCTTTTATTTTCTCTTTGGCGTTTATGGGTTGACAAGTCTGGAAACTGCACAGCTGCTGGTGATTCACTCTCCTGAACTCTGTTCTAGCTGCCACTTAGAACCGTGGCTTGTGGGGGACTGAGATCGGCTCCCAGGGTGCAGCGATAGACCTTTCCTGTTGGCCTGCCAGGCTGCCTTCAGCGAGAGATTTGTTTCTCTCTTTCTTTTATGGTTCCGTAGCTTTAAAATTTGTTTAGAGTCATTTTTTGACGGGGATTGGAAGTGGTTGGAGCTGGAGCCCATGCTAAGTCTGTGCTTTTATTCTACCATCTTGGCTCCGCCTGACCATTATCAGTCTTCTTAAAGAGAACTAACTTGGGTTTCCAAGTTGTAGGACTTGAACCAGACTACCTTATTAATTACTTTATACACATGGGTTGCACCAGCTACTTGGTTCCTCTGAAAAACACATTAGTTTCTTCATCTCATTTCTCTAGGGATATAAGAAATATAATTTGGATTCAATAAGTTTAAAACTCTTAACATACACTAAGAAGAGCTGGAGACTGAAAAAACTGAGCTTCAAATTTAGCCAATGGAGAAAGGCAATACTTAGAAATACCTTGGCCACCTAGTATAAAGCTATCAAAGAGAACGCTGTGACTATATGTTACTAGACTTACTGGCATACTGAAATTAAAATTCATTGGTATGCACACATTTAAAGCAACTGAAACCTAGGCAATGCTTGTCTTAACACATATTTTCAAAACTATAAAACGTACCCTAACAGATTTGCAAAGCAATGCAACAAAAACCCATTCATTATTAAGAAAACAAAAGACCCATCAAACTAAAAATGATTAATACTTCCTTGCCAATTGCCAAAAAGGATAAAGGGAACTGGTTATCATATGTTTTGATAATCACTATCTTAAACAGGTAAAAAAATTTGCAAAAGATTTTTTGGAATAAACAGATATCACTTCACTGGGTAAAAGTTAAAGCTGAGAAGAGATATGTCATTAGTTTTGTCAAATATAACCCAAAGTGGTTTACTCTAGATAAAGTCTATGAGACAGTTAAGATCCAAGAGTGAAATCCACACTCTTTCTGGGCAATATTTGTATGAACTCTGTTAACAATATCTCGGTAAAGAAGCAAATAAATGGCTGAATCAACGAAATTTATTTATGGAAAAAAGAGAGATTTGTGATGTCAATTAAGGACTAGATCACCACCAGAAATTACAGAAATACAGTGATTCTTAAGGAACATGGAATTACTGATCAATGCAGATTACATAAGGAACAATGCAAACTGTCCAATACATCACTGCAAGTTGTAAAAAATCAAGTACTTATCAATTACCCACCAAGTCATGACTTAGGAACTAGAGTTACATATCCTAAGTTCACTAACTTTCAGGTTGATAGATAATAAATCCTCTTATTACAATTTTTTGTTCAATCATTTCAGTCATGTCTGACTGTCTGAGACCACATTTGGGGTTTTCTTGGCGAAGACACTGGAGCGGTTTTGCCATTTCCTTCTCCAGCTCATTTTATAGATGAGGAACTGAGGCAAATAGAGTTAAGTGACTTGCCCAGGGTTACATGGATTGTAAGTGTCTGAGGCTGGATTTGAACTCAGGAAGATGAGTCTTCCTGGCTCCCATCCCAGTACTCTATACACTGTTCCACCTGGCTGCCAAATTATTTCAATACATGCAACAAAATAATGTGGAGAATTCAGCCAAAAACCTATACAGGAACTGTACCATTATCAAAGATCCTGTTGCCCACAACTATCTGGAAATAACTGATCTATACAATCTTAAGGATAATATTTTTAAAATATATTACCATTCCAAATATTCACAATCTCCAAGCTACATGGAATAAAAAGCTTTCAAAATATAGAGATCAAGCAGACGTAATCAAAATTACATGGAAACAAGCTAATAATAATAATCTGAATGGCTAAGATTTATATACTGCACGAACACTGGCAAAGTGCTTTAAATACATTATCTCATTTGATCTTCACAATAACCCTGAAATAGGTAATAATATTATGGTAATTTTCCAGGTAAGGAAATGAAAGTTAAGCAAAGTTAAATGACTTATCCAGGGTCATATAGATGCTAAGTGTCTGAAGTCAAATTTGAACCCACACCTGACTCCAAATCTATCACTCTACACATTACACTTTACTTCAAACTCAACATGTACCAAAAGTAGTGTATAACCTTTCTTCTGAAAGCTGTTCCCCCTCCCAACCTCATTCACTATTTTTGCATATTGTGCCACTATCCCCCAGTCTGGTATGTTTATAAGTTTGGAGTTATCTTTAATTTCCCCTTCCCTATCACCACCCCATACCCAATCAGTTCCTAGGTCCTAAGAAGTTCATCCCTCAAAACCATTTTCTCTTATTTCATTAGCAACTTTTAGGATAAAACAGGACCTCATCACACCCATCTAGACTACTGGAATAGATTCTTTTTAGGTCTTTCCACTATCTCCATTCCAATCAATTCTTCATATTGAATGATCTTTTTTATAAATAGATTTTTAGGAACAGATGTAACTCCTCCCTTTGAAAATATTAAGCAATTTGTTATTGTAAATTAGCTAGTAGCAAATTGTTACGGCTTTACTGAATGAAGCACAAACATCTTTTTCTGGCATTAAAGGTACTCCTCAGTCTGGCACCATTTCTCTTTCCCAGCTCTGGAACCATAATCAAATCAATATACTGCCTAATAGAAAGTGTGTGTCAATATCTTCTCCTATGGCTTCATCCACCATCCCTGTGACTTTCCAAATCAAAATATGGATCCAGCTCCTTACAGGTAGGGAAAACCTCTCTATTTTATCAGTGTAGCTTAGCAAGGTGCTTTGGGCATAGTAACTGCTTAATAAATGTTTTTCATTCATTTATGTAGTTCGGTGAAGCTGAGTAGCTTTCTACCCTTGGAATATACAATGCCTTCTCACATTTCAGTTTTTATTTCATTGTTTTTTTTTGATTAGAGATTCTGGAAATAATCTCTCTGCATCTTTTCACTGGATGAATTCTTATCTACCCTTGAAAATTCAACCCAAAGCTGTTCTGCTTCTTTAAGAAACCCTTTGATTATCACTCTAAATGATAATATCTTCCTTCCTCAGATCTAACAAAGTACTTTTTTCTTTTACTCCAAGGAGTACTTACCATATAACATTGTGCACTACAGCTATTTTTGTTGAGATATTATCCTCCTACTAGACTTCATCATGTTTTATCCAAATGTTGTATCTCATCTAACATCTACTATAAGCAGACCTAATGTTTATTGTTGTTATATTATAAGGAGTTTATTTTCTCTTCTGTTTATATTTTAGTCTACAACTTCTATTCAGTTGAAATTCTTCTATATAGTGTTGCTAAGAACATATTACATGCCTCCACTTCAACCATATTCCTTCAAATCACCTTCTAGGGGTAATTCAAATGATACTGTAAATTTCATAATGCAGAGGTTACACTTTTGAAGGATATAAAGACAACATGGTATAGTGGATAGAGAGCCTGCCTCAGAGTAAGGAAGACCAGAGTTCAAATATGGTCGCTGACACATTCCAGCTATGAGACCCTGAGCAAGGTCACTCAGTCTTACAATGACAAACAGATCTCTTAAGACTTGGAGTTGCAGAGTAGGTGCTGAGTGAGGGAGGGGGAGAGAGACAGAAACAGAAATTTTAAAAGTCCTCCAATACTAAGCCAAAAGCTGAAAGACTAAACCAAGGAAATTTGGGAGTATATTTATAAAATACTGATGCCAACAGCAAGGAAAATTACCATGACTTTTCACAAATCATCCTCAGGTCCCACAGCAACTGAGATGATTCAACCACATACGGGACTCAGAGTAGCAATTCTTACCTGTCATGTTGCAGATCTTTGGTTATGATGCATTTGTATCATAATAAACTTTCAAAATTTCTTACAGCTGCAGAGTAAAAGTAATTTTTTAAAAATGCAATCATTTAACTCAACATTAATAAGATGTATACTCACCAAAATATTTTCTTCAGAATTAATAACCTTCTTTTTGGATTTCTTTTTATCAGCTATTGAATCAGCATGACTCCTAAAAAGCTCTTCAAAACGGACTTTGGTTTTTGCCTTTGCTTCACTCTCAACTAGAAAATATTATAACAGTTATTGTCAGCTAACCAAAAATCTTCCAATAAAATATGCATATATTGTTATCCTAAATATAAAACAAAATACTCTAATGGCAAAATATTCTACTATATATATATATATACATGCATGTATACCAAACATATACATACATATATATATAGGTGTGTGTGTGTATGTGTGTGTGTTTGTGTGTGTGAGTGTGTGTAAAGACAAAAATGATAGAGACTTAAAAGAAGTAGAGGATATTAAAAGAAGTGGCAAGAATACACAAAAGAACTATATAAGAAAAATTTTAATATCACAATAACCACAATGGTGTGGTTATTGATCTAGAGTCAGACATCCTGGAAAAAGAAGTCAAGTGGACCTTAGGAAGCATTGCTAACAATAAGGCTAGTTGAGGTGACAGAATTCCAGCTGAGCTATTTAAAATCCTAAAAGATGATACTATTAAGGTGCTGAATTCAACATGTCAGCAAATTTGAAAAACTCAACACTGGCCACCACTGGATTGGAAAAGATCAGTTTATGTCCAAATCCTAAAGAAGGGTAAAATCAAAGAATGCTCAAGTTACCAAAAAACTATGCTCACTTCACACACCAGCAAGGTTACGTTTAAGATTCTACAAGCTAAGTTTTAGCAATATCTGAACCAAAAACTACCAAAAGAGCAGGTTGGTTTTTGAAGAGGCAGAGCATCTAGAGAACAAATCGCTAACATTTTGTTGAATTATGGAGAAAGCAAGGAGTTTCAGAAAAACATCTACTTCCACTTCATTGACTACACTAAAGCCTTTGACTGTGTGGATCACAACAAAATGTGGCAAGTCCTCAAAGAGATGGGACTAGTAGATCATCTTGTGTCCACAAGAATCTATGCAGGCAAAGAAGCAATGGTTACAATTGAACATGAAACAAATTATTGGTTTAATACTGGAAAAGGAGTATGACAAGACTATATAGTGTCACCTTACTTATTTAACATATACAAAATATATCATGTAAAATGCCAGGCTGGATAAATCAAAAGCCAGAATTAAGGTTGCCAAGAGAAATATCAACAATCTGTAGATATGTAGATGATAACACTCTAATAGCAAAAAGCGAAGAATTAAGAAGTCTCTTGATGAGGGTGAAATAGGAGAGTGTAAAAGCTGGTTTGAACCTTAACATAAAAAATAAACAAAACACTTAGATTTTGGCAACTGGTTCCATCACTTCCTGGTAAATAAAGGGAGAAGGAATGGAAGTTGTGTGACATTTTATATTCTTGGGCTCAAATATCTCTTTAGGTCCATGTAATTGGAAGCCACTTGCTCCTTGGAAGGAAAGCTATGGCAAATCTGGACAGCATACTAAAAAGCAGAGAAATCACCTTGTCAACAAAGGTCTGTATAGTCAAATCTATGGTTTTTCCAGTAGCAATGTAGGGCTATGAGAGTTGGACTACAGAATCAATAGAACTGCAGAATCAACACTTTCAAATCGTGGTGTTGGAAAAGACTTCTTGAGAGTCCCTCAGAGAACATGGAAATCAAATTAGTCAGTTCTGAAAGAAATTAATTCATGCTATTCACTATAAGGTCAAATACTGAAGCTAAAGCTTAAAGACTTTGGCAACATAATGAGAATTCAGAACTCACCGGAAAAGACCCTGATGCTGGGAAAGACTGAAGGCAAAAAGACAAAGACTAAAGACAAAAGTAGAAGATGAGATGGATAGTGTCACAAAAAAAATAAATGAGTTTGAATAGACTTCAAGAGATAGTAGAAGGGTCAGGAAGAGTCAGACATAACTGAATCACAACATACACATATATGTGTATATGTATGTATATGTGTGTTTAAGTATCATATAAGCCTAATTAATTAATGCTGTTTTCAAGCAGTGTGACATAGTAGAATGGCACCTCTATACCTAAATACAAATTCCAACTCAACTACTGGATCATGGGCAAGTCAATTAATTTCTCTGAAGAATAATTTCTTCACCTATAAAATGTGGATAATAATAATATTAATAATAATAACAATAATAATAATAATAATTGAGCTAACAATCTCCCAAGGTTGTTAGGAATAAAGTGCTTTGTAAACCATAAGATACAAGTGTTAGTTATCATCATGGTTCACCACATCCCATCCCTGCCAATTCACAAAGTGATTTTTATATATAAGTTTTATACACACTTAAAAAATGGAAAATCCTCAAATGCAATATTAGACATAATATAACTTATATTTAAACTGCCAAAGAAAATCAAAATCATGGGGGTTCAGCTCCTTAATTGCCAAAATATTGATGATATTAAATTTGCAGGTTTTTGAGAAAATATATTTAGGTTTTGAAAATTTAGTCAGGTTGAATATATATTTAATTTTGAGTGTGTTTATGAAAGAGGTAAACAAAATTCCAAATACATAAAGCCTAAATTTTAGGACAAAGCACTATTCAAGGGCATTAATTAGGTTTGGCAATAACAATCTTTTCTCTATAAAGTGATCATTTTTATTTGAAAAACCTTTCTAAGTCTAGAATTCCCTCTTCATTGTCACATGTCTACCTCTACCACAAAGAGAATGAGCTTCAAAGAATGTTAATTAATTTTACTGCTATGAGCAATTTGCTAGAGATAAAAAGAAAGACAAAAAACCCAACATAGCCCTTCCCTCTCAAGAGTTTAAAATTATATTTTGCAGCCATAATGTCAAAAGAGTAGCAACTTTTCAAAAGGATTTCCCAAAAGATTGAATAAATTTGGCCAACATACATGAAACTTTGTAAGATGAGGAAATCAAATTATATTACTTCACTATAAGAAATAAAAAACAGAAAAAATTCAGAGAAACATGGGACGACTTCAATGAATTGATACAGAGTGAATTAAGTATAATTAGAAAAACACACAATTACAATAGTATAGTAAAAAAAAAAAACAATTCAACCATCAAATTGGCAAAGAAGGAAAAAAAAATGATAAGTGCTGGAGAAGTTAAGAGAGAGAAGGAATATATCCACAGATATGAAAGTGATGTTAAAAAAAAGGATATATATTATATAATTTAATTAATGTGAAAAATTAGACTGGAGAAAAAACATTCTGGTAAGTTATCAAGCCATAAAAGAACAATTTTAAGTCTAAGTGTAAAAATAGATACATAACTATGTAAAACTTATTCAGCATGGTATTTAAGAAAACTAAAGTCAGCAAAAGTCACTGAAAATGATCAGATATGTACAGAGGATTTATGTGCTAAAGGTAACCTGCTTTTAAAAATACTTAGGAGGAATTTCAGGATCTAAAATGGGAAGATTCCAAAGGAATAAAAAATATTCTGAAGATTATAAAGGCTTTTTTGAAAGGCAACTACAATGACATCAATAAATATTGACCTAAAAGCTTGCATTCTCACCACTCTAAAAGCTTTAAGAAAATGATCTATGTATGTTAGGAAGTTATCATTGAAAAATATGATAAAGGAACAAACATTTTTTAATAGAGAATTCTTTACAGGGGACCATATCTTCAGCACCACTGAGAGAGATAGCGAATACAGAAATCTCACAATTTTTTTTTGTTAATTGATTATAAAAAAAAAAAAGCAATTGACTTGATGGATCAAAACATGACTATGTTTTAAGACTTTAAAGGCTCTGCTCCAAAGGGGAATCTCTACCAGACATATATTCAGATCACACAAGATTCCTTGATAGAGGGGAAAAAAAGAGATAAAACTTCATTTTACAATTCTGTAACAAATAAAATCGAGCAAGAAATTAAATAGAATGATATGTGCTTGCTGAAAGAGCTCACAAAGAAGTGATGCGTACTTCAAGATTTCTTGTGAATGACATTGTGGTACTGAGTAAAGGATAAAATACTATTGGGCCTCCTCAATGAGGCCATGACCATTCAAAGGAGATCCATTTCGAAAACCACACAGGAAAAACCAAGTGGAAAGGAATGCTTATTGCCCAGTTTATAGCTTGGACAAGGACTGCAAATGGAAAAAGAGCTTGAGTAAGTAATTGAGTAAGACAAAGTTAGTAAGCTAGGTCACATACGGGAAATTACACAGCCTTTTTCATTATCCTAACTTGCTCCCTGAAACTAAAACCCGTCTTTTAAAGACAAATTTTCTCCTGATAATGCTATGTGGCTGAGAATGATGGAACAATACAATCACTAAAGATTTAAAACTGTAGTTAATCTGAAAGAAAATGGAAAGACTTCTGCAGTGAGTAGAAGTAGTCTGAAGCATATTACCAATAATGATTTGTGTGGGATAAGTAGTTTATAACAGGTCAACCACTGATACTTATGGCGAGTAAAAGAAGCAGGCCAATGACATATAGACACTTCCTAACTGTTACACTAATCCATGTAATATTGGAAAAAGTGAAAGGCTGGGCCAGAACCTCTAAAAAGGATTTATGGGAAGACATGGATGAGAATTACACCCAACAAGAAGGGAAAGATGAGTTGGAGTGGACTGAGTATTCACACTGATGATATCATCAACCTGTGAAATTAAAAGAGAAATGTCACTAGCACCCAGAAAATGTCTGTCACACAACAGGAGTTTTTAATTGTTTGTTGTGGAATTTAATCTATCTGAAGTAAGTCAAACAAAATAAAATAGCAAATGAACCCAGAAGAGTCCAATTACTCACCTGTATGTAACTGCTTAGTGCTCATGGTACTCATGGCATAAAATAATAAAATTTACCTAAATTATATTTCAGAAATTTTAAAATAACACAAGTGATAGATTATAAAAAGCAACTATTTCCCCTTCTGTAATTTTATTCCAATTAAAAAATGAGAAGATTAAAAATTGTGTTAATCAAAATATCTTAGTGAATGAAGTCTATTCTATTCTATTTACCGTGTTCAACTAATCTTCCCTAAAAGAAATATAAATGTAAAAAAAATGAATAAAAACTAATTTTTAGCCAAACATTCCAAAAAAGTTTTACCTGTTGGCATATTCAATCTTTGTGAAAAATGTAGAAAGCTCAATTAATCGGCAGCCTGTAATAACAAAAGAAGAACAAGATTCATACACAAAATTTAAAATGTACACACAAAAATATAAATTTATGAGCACCTAGCTGGAATAAATCAAAAGAAGGCTATAGCCCTAGAATACAATAAAAGTCACTAACCTAACCATTGTAAGGTATGACTATGATTAAAGATTATCATTAACAGCTAAGTGGTTTAGATTGAAATAAAAATATTTAGGCGTAAAAATCCACACATCTTGAAAAGCAAATAATAAGCAGTTTCCTGAGTGTAAATTATGTGCTTTGAAAAGACTGTCAGTCAATAATTACTATGAATTCAATGAAGAGACAGTCATCAGTTCAAAATTAATTTTCCCACAATCCTATTATGAAAGTAGTAACATTAATTCCTAATTTATCACATAATATTTTCACAAATAATGTATCTGAATATCACTGTACCTCCCATGAAAATGAACATAGGTTAGACTAACAAAGTTGTATGAAATTAAAAGCAAGTAAAAAATAGGAGAGTCAGAAAGTAGTTTGATAATATGTATATATTTTTAAATATAACACCATCACAGTAATCAAGATTTTAAGTCACTTATCCAGTCACCTCAACTATCCAGAATAAAGCCAAGAAGTAACAAGGAAAGTAATTAATAACCTCTAATGCAAACCAATTCAATATAACAAAATTCTATTCAACAATCATTTATTAAGCCCTTATTAAGTGCAAGACACTGTGTTCAATGCTGGACAGAAAAATTAAACAGTCCCCATCTTCAAAGAGCTTTGAGCACATAGTAGGTGCTTAATAAATGCTTACTGAACGACTGGCTGACTTCTCACTGGATAAGCAAACAACACGTATGAGGCAGTGTGGCACAGTGGATGAAGCACTGGACTTGGGTTTGAATTCTGCCTCGACCACTGGCTGGCTGTGTGACTCTGAGCAAGTATCTTAACCTTTCTGAGCCTTAGTCACCTCATCTATACAATGTTGATTCTTTTTTATATAGCAAGTATTTTAAGAGGGTTGTTCTGAGTATCAAATGAGAAAATCTACATAAGGAGATTAGCAAATGTTAAAATGTTAATTGCTACTAGTGTGTGTATATGTAAGTATAGTAGCAGAACAAGGGGCTAGACCTGTGACTTCACTCGGGTAGGGAAGAAACTCCCTCTACCAATGCAGGTTGGCATATTTTCTGTAATTTGTGGTCTTAGAGTTGTCTGAGCATTGAGAGTTTAAGTGACTAGCTCAAGGTCACAGCCAGAATGTGTCAGAGGCTGGATTCAAAACCAGGTACTTCTGACACCAAGGCCAAGTCTCTATTCACTACTGATGCTCTCTCTCTAGTATGATGAAAAATTAAGGTGGGAAAGGATGCAAACAACTGGAAACAACTCCTGGGAAGTGGTGGAAACTTTACTGAACCTTGAAGAAAAATTATATCTGTGAGTGGCATTGACAAGAAGGGAGTACATTACAGACATAGGGATTAGTTTGTGGAAAAGCAAGGAGGTGGGAGATGGAGAATTGTTTGTGGTCTAGTGTGGCTGGAACATAAGAGTTTATTAAATGGAGTAGTTTGAACTCAGGTTGACAAGCTAGATGGGAGTCAGAACAAAGTTGTCCTTAAATGCCTGGCTGAAGAATCTAAATGTTATTCTAGAGTCAATGGCAACATTACTGTAGGCTTTTGAACAGGGAAAGGACATGTCTAGACCTGTGCCTCATTAAGACTATTTTGGCAGCTGTAGAGTGTAGAAAGAGATTAGAGAAAAGAGCCTAGAATATAGGAGAAGAAATAGGATGCTGAAAAAAATACTACCAAATGTCACATAACAGGAGTGTTCTAAGTCCTCATTGTTAATCTGTTTATTCTTTATTTCAGACATACTTTTTAAATATTAAGTTATATATAAAGATCATAACAAAACTGGACAGCAGAGGAACACTTGAGAGAAACATAATGACTGCACTGAGGAGTGGCATCTGACAGCAAATGAGAATACAAGGAAACTTAAAAATCAGACATAAGAACTCAAAAAGCACAGTAGCACTGAATTAACATGCACAGAATATATTAAAAAAAATATCTATGAGTACTTTAAAAATAAAAGTTTTCCCCCCTGTCTTGAGTGATGAGGTAGCCCTTCTCCCAGTCAAGGCAAAAGCCCTCTCCATGCATATGGGATCCCAGACCAGCCTATCTTCAGCAGCAAACTGTCCCCTAATTTATTTTATTTTATTTTTTATTTATTTATTTTTAAATTGATTTGTTTATTTACTTTTAGTTTACAAGATTCCGTTCCAGAGTCCCTTGAATTTCAAATTTTCTCCTCTCCCTCTCCCCACCCCCCACCCATGGCAGCATGTAGTCAAGTATAGAATCTGCAAATACTTTCACGTCTGGTTGTATAGAAGAGTTGTAACCAGTGGAGTGAACAATGGGAAAAAGGAAACAAAACCAAACATGGAAAAAGAGCGATAGCATGTGGGTTGCTTCAGTCTCCATTTAAACTCTGTTCTTTCTAGATCTTTCTCTGAATGTAGGTATCTCCTTCCATCCTGAGACTTGTAGAGTTGTCTTATAGCTGTGCATTGCTGAGAAGAGTCCAGTTTATCAAGGTTGGTCATCACACATACGATGTGTCTGTGATTGTGAACACATTTCTCCTGGTTCTGCTCTTCTCACTTTGCATCAGTTTATATAAGCCTCTCCAGGTAAATATGAAGACCATCTCATCCCCATTTCTTATAGCACAATAGTATTCCATTACATTCATATACCACAACTTGTTTAGCCATTCCCCAATTGATGGGCATCCCCTTAATTTCCAGTTTTTTGCCACCACAAAGAGAGCTGCCATAAATATTTTTGTACATATGGGTCTTCCTCCTGCTTCTGTGACCTCTTTGGGAAACAACCCCAGAAGTGGTGTTACTGGGTCAAAGGGTATGCAATTCTATATAGCCCTTTGGGCATAGTTCCAGAT
>CM053584.1:295008923-295020877 GCA_028627135.1 Pseudochirops cupreus
AACAAACATCAGGAAGTCTTGGTGAGAAGACAAGAATGATTCACATTGTAAATCCCTGCATCACAGTCTTTGGACATTTTAACTGGCTAATGGGGTAAAAATGGAGAGAAAAATGTATGGAAGGGATCTGAGCTAGCTTGTGGTCAACATTGCAGGCTTAGCTAAAGTAGCCTTGCAGCTGGTCATTTATCCACATTTATCCACATAAATCTTTTAACATGGGAAGCCAGGACCATGAAGCCTCTGGCAGAATTTAGGAATCCAATAAGGCAAGCATAAATGTTACTCTATATACATTTTAAAACATATGTATTTACTTATATTTGTATATGTTCATATATACACGTATGTATTCATATGCATGTATATGCGTACAATGAATCAATAACTATTTATTAAGTACCTACTATGTGCTGGGCACTAGGTAATGCTGTCTAATACTAATACCTGTCTTTATTTGAAAGTTTGGGGTATGCTCCCCAACTTATACTGCATTTAAATGTATGTATTTGTGTATAATATGTTGTATTATTGAATTTTCCTGAACTTGTATGTGTGTGTGTGTGTGTGTGTGTGCAAATGTTTGAAATTCATGACTAACTATAATTTGTCACCTCCTCCATCTTCAATATTATAGGGAATGGATAATGTTTTCATCACTGCTGTTGTTTCAGAGTTAACTTTCCCAAGAGAAACATGAATTGGGGAAATGAACAGCTGGCCAAAATGACTGTAACTTTGATTTGAATTTTAGGCCTGAGATTTAAATTATAAGCACAATAGATAGGCCCTTGACCAGGAGTGGAGTACACTTAACAAATGTCTGTAAAAAAAATACTTTAGCCTGGAAACTTGTAAGTCTGATAGAGTGGGTTTAAGATTAAAAATTAAAAATAAAAGAAAATCATTCACACTTATCTCTCCAGCTGGATGCCAAAGAGAAGAGCCCATATGATATAGGAAGAAGAGCATCAGAAAAGAGGATGAGTAAGTAGAGAACCAGCAAGAAAACACCAGCCTCCAGCTGCTACGCACAAACACACAGTCTGAGTGATAAGCAGGATGAACTCGAGATCTTAATACAAGGAAGTAAATTTGATTTTTAAGTCTTTTTAAATTTAGAGAATTTGTTTTTTAAAGTATTTTAAAGTTTGATGTAAGTAATAGGAGTGACTACGTGGTGCAGTGGATGGAGGGACAGATCTAGAGTAAGGAAGAATTGAATTCAAATGTGACTCTATGACTCTGGGCGAGCCACAACTCCTTTCTGCCTTAGTTTCTTCATCTGTAAAATGGGTCTAATAATGGCACCTACCTCCAAAGGATGTTATGAGGATCAAATGAGGCAATAATTTTAAAGCACTTAGCACACTGTCTGGTCCATGGTAAACACTATATAAACGTTACCTATCATTATTGTTGCTGTTTTCATTATTATGTGGAACTCATTAATAAAATACGGCTATAGGAGAACATATATTATTTAAAAGGAACTGAATAAATAAAAGGTACAGTGGAGTGGACTTGTTTATTTTAAAATATGCTAATGAAGAAATTGCAGAATTTTAATGAGGGAGCATTGTAACTGTATAGTTGGTTAAAGAGATGAAAAAGGTTGGGTTTCTTGTTCAGTCATTTCAGTCATGTCCAACTCTCTCCACATGACCCCATTTTGGGGTTTTCTTGGCAGAGATATTGGAATGGTTTTCCATTTCCTTCTTTAGCTCCTTTTACAGATGAGGTAACTGAGACAGACAGGTTTAAGTGACTTGTCCAGGGTCACATAGCTAGTAAGTGTCTGAGGTGAGACTTGAACTCAAGTCTTCCAGGCTCTGAGGCCAGCACTCTGTCCAGTGCACCACTTAGCTGCCTCTAACACTGTCATAATTGGTTGATATATTGTTTATGACACATAGGATTATCTGTAGGATCATAGATTTGCAGCTAGGTGCTTACACAATATGTAATAAATATTTGAGTCAGGATTTGGATTTGCCTTCCTGACTCTACGTTCTATCACCTGACTAAACTGCTTCCCCCCCTGCCCCATTTTCCTTTAAAAAAAAAAAGACTTCTTATTATAAGGAATAGCACACTGGGAGAGTTATATTCAGAAATTAAAGTGATATATAAAAACAAAAGCTACCAATAAAAATAAAAAATTATAAGAAAGAAAAAGTAGGAGGTGATGAGTTAGTCATCAACTCACTGGTGTCCTCATCCAAAGTAGTGCCAATTGTCCCATAAATTTGCATTTGGGTAGGACGGTAGCCAGTATTAGGGGTGGTCCTGATGTGTTTCCTTGTTTAAATTCCCTGCAGGTTGAAAATGCTGGAAAAGTATTGGCACAGTCAAGCAATGGTGATCATGCAGATTTAATGATTTGGCAGATTATCATGATGTGCCCAATGTTGATTTTTGAATTTTCCTGTAGCAGCACACTCTGGACAGAAAGATTAATTGGTCTAAAATTTAAAAAAAAAATAAAATTGGGACTTTGACCAAATCCTTTACCAAACTGGACTTATTTGGGTTGGAATAAGGTTTGTTTAATTTTGCTTTGCTCCTTTTCATATGCTTCATCATTTCCTCATGGGATCAGAAAGTGGGGCCCAGATCCCAGACTGAAGAAAACTGCTTTGTGGTACCTAACACCAATCCAAGAAAGAAAACCCAACCATGAAAACGTCAGCAAGATTCCCGTTTTTATAAGATATTTATTCCCTAATTCACAAACCAGTGAGAATTGTGATAAGATTCCCACATTTTGGATGCTTCCTCGCTGCATCCCTAACTCCCCAAAGGTCTGACTATTGCCAAATATAAGTGGTATTTTGTTTGAATTTTTTAAAAAGAAATCTTCTGTGTAATCCCATGCTTACATTAGCTGCCTAGCTATTAATTCCAGTTCATCTAAAAGGACTCTTTTCCACATTTTGGTCAAGCATAAGCATCTCATGGAAAGAAAATACCTTATTATACATTTGTGTCCCCATAGCACTTGGTAAAAAAGCTTAAATGAGAGTGCTAGAGAGAAATGGATTCAGAGTCTCCTTCAGATGTGCTCTTCTTGTTTGGTCATCCATCTCTCAGAATCTGTTTCCTCATCATTCCTACAACAATACTTTAAGGACCTGTGTCAGAAGGTTGTTATAAGGGAAAAGCTTGGTAAACCATAAAGTGCTATAGAAATTAAATTCTTAAGTGACCCAGTGGATGGAATACTGAACTTGAAATCTGGAAGACCTAAGTTCAAATCTTGCCTTGGAAACTTACTAGCTATGTGATACCAGGCAAAGTTAAATCACTTAACCTAAGATTCTTTATCTGTAATATGGGGGTAATAATAATACCTGTCACACAGGACTGCTGTGAAGATTAAATAAGGTAACATGTGGAAAGCGGTTTGCAAACATTAAAGAAACATATAGCTTCCCTTTCTGCAAGCCCTATCCCCTTGAGCTATAGCGTGGCTTACTTCTGGTGGCCCAAGAGGCTGAAGTATAAACCACCTACCTCAGAGAACAAGAGGACACTGGAGGATCTGAACTTGTTTTACACAAATTTGCTGGGGATGATGTTCAGCAGGTGGGTGTAGTGCAATACTAAAGTTGAAGTGACATGCCTGGATTGCGTCTGCATCACAAGCTTTGCCAGCTCTTGAAGCTCTGAAGATGCCAAGCAGAGGGAGAGCATCTTCATGGTTTCCATTTCTGCTGTGATGATGTCCTATCTCTAGAACCTCTAGCCAATGATGCCTCCATAGAAAGACCCTGATTTTCCCATCTTCTCAGGCTGGACTTCTAGAACCCAGGAATGACTACTGGCACCTGGGCCAGGAAAAAAAATTACATGGAAATTGGCTCATGCCTCACTCCTACAGTGACCTCTCAGCCTCTTCTCCAAACCTGAAGCTTCAGCCCTGTGAATATGTAGTGGGATGCACCACTGTCCAAGGCCTGGGGTCTCTGACCTCTCCTCTGAAGGATCGTTTATTCTTGGACACACACCCTTGCTGGACAGCACCAGTGTTCCCCAGCTCAAACTTCTCCCCAGATTTCCTACCCCAGGTACCACAGACCAATGGGGACTCTCCAACTGTCTGGCCCCTTTTCCAAGTGTCATGAGTGGAGGGTACATCCTTCCTCTTGGATTGGCCCAATTGGCCCAGTCTGTGGCCAGGGTAATTCTCAGGAAGCTGAGGCTTGGGGATGCTCCAGGGTCAGGGAGATAGGGTTGGGCCACAGGGCTACAGGCTTCACTATTTTCTTGCAACAACTTGCCCCCCAAAACATGGGTGGGTATTTCAGGGGAAAACACAATACATAAGTGCTAGCTACTATAGACACTTCAGCAATATTTGTTGACTTTACAAAGTGGGATAAAGGATTCAAGTTCAGATCCATGCCAGCTAAAGTCTAACATTTAAAGACAAATGCATAAAAGGTTTCCCTTTGGTGAAAACATCCTACTGCTAAGAATATGCCACAAGAAGGTCAAAAATGGGAAGAAAGGCTGAATACATACCCAGATATACATAATAGAACTTTTTTGTAGTGGCAAATCACCAGAAACTAAAAGTCTAATTAACACACACCCAAATCCTCAAAGCAGTACTTTTGGCGGTGGCAAATTACTGGAGATAAATTAGGTGTCTCTCAGTTGGTAAATGATTAAACGTATTGTGGTACAGGAATAGAAAAAATGTTACTGTGTCATAAGGATAAATACACATATGAATATAGTATGGTTTTCTATACATTTATAAATCTTTGTCAAATGGTGCCTTTCTTCAGTGTGGTGTGGGGAGGGAAGGAGAAAGACTATCCAGAACTTAAAATGTAACAAAAAAAACAAATTTAATTTTGAAAAAAGGAATTCACTGAAACATGAGATGGAATATATGAACTGATGCAGAATGAAGCAAGTAGAACGAAGTAGAAGAATGTAATCTCCTGGAGAACAGGGAAGGTTTCTCATTTTTGTTTTTTCCTAGCATTTGGTTTAGTATCTTAGAGCATCATCCCTTGTTTGTTGTGGGCCCTTAATAAAGGTTTCCTGAATTCAAGTGAATGGAATGTGGATGGATTCTTTTTGTCTTGCAAATAGCCAATAGTAGAATAAATTAACATTAAGATGGCAGTGTTGGCTTTATACTATTGTAGTTTGTGAAAGATTTTCAGTATGATTTATTTTCAGTAAATTTTTTTCATTATGATTACCAAATATACACAAATATATACAACTAAAACTATGTAAATAGGAAGAACGATAAAACAAAACATTAAGTTTTACAAAAACTTTACAAAAATATTGTTTACAAAGCATTAAGCTTTGTAATTTTACTGAATAAGTGGTACCCCTTCCCTTCATTGTGGAGTTGGAAGACTATAGGTATAAATTATTGTATGTAAACTATCAGATGAAGTTGATGCATTGGTTGGTATTGCTGAATTGTGGGGTTTTTTTCTTCTTTTTTCTTCCTCTTTTTAAAAAAGCCTCTTAAAAAGGAAGGCTCACTGAATAGGAAAGGAATATAGTCAGTAACGAATGTGAAGTAAAAACAAAAGACGTGATTTTTTAAAGTAGGGTAGATTGGTGTATTCATGACATCTAATTCAACTGCTCTGGAAAAATTAGAGAAATGCACTTGCATGAGCTGATGATGAAACCTTGAACCTACAACTTGGTTTCACTGCTGTGGATGGCCAATCTTAACAATGGACAAGATTATCTATTGTGTAAAGTTAAGTAAAGTCATAAGGACTTTCTAATACCCTTTGTAAAAGTTTTATAATTTGATTTAAAAAATTTAAGTTAATGGGTTCTTGTAATAAATTACTTTTTAGGAAATACTGTTACCCTTGGCCCATTGCATAGACTAAAATGTACTCCTTCCTCTCCCTTAAAGGCTAAACTCAGTTGCTAACTCCAAGTCTTTCTCAATTTCTCTAACTGTGATCTCTCCTTTTTCAAATCACCCTCCATTTCTCTGTTTACTACCATATCCCCCAGGAACATAAAGGCTCCTGGACAACAGGGAAGGTTTCTCATTTTTGTCTTTCCCTAGCATTTGGTTCAGTATCTTACAGCACAGTACCTTGTTTGTGGTGGGCCCTTAATAAATGCTGAATTGAAGTGAATGAAATGTGAATGAATTCTTTTAGTCTAGCAAATAACCAATAGTAGAGTAAACTAACATTAAGATGGCGGTGTTGGCTTTCCCCTGTTGTAGTTTTCTTTGTGAAATTATTCTGTGGAAGATTTTCAATAAATTTATTTTTAGTATGATTACCAAAGGCTTATGGATAGATTGGAAAAGACGAAACTGAAATTTTGCATAAGGAGCTTTAGAGATAGCGTAGTTGAGTTATTTATTACATGTAGTGATCTATTTCTATTAAACTGTGGGGAAGGCAAAGGAGAAAAGCAAGAGTTGTCTCAGCTCAGGACCTCAGACTTCAAATATATAGAGATATACATAGATACAGATACAATTTTGTATTTATGGGAGTGCTTTCATGTGTTTTACATGATAATAATTGACAACTACACCCCTCCATATCTGTTCTTGGATTATTTCCTTCTTATTTCTCTTTGGACTTCTGATAGTAACACATTAATAAAAATTCCTAATTTCTCTTTTTAAAAGTGGTTGGATGGAAGGTCTACAAATCAAGGGTTAATCTCAATGTCTAATTTAAGGGATTGGGCCAGGTGATCCAGCTCCATTTTGATCAGATAAGGTTAATTTAAAGTTTGAATATAAAGGGGAAAAATGCATTTTGTTTAATTCTGCTCTTACAGATCATTGTCTTCTCTAGTTTCAAACTACTGCTAAGAAAAATTCCATTTTTTATTTAAATTATAAAAAAAATTTTTTTATTTAAAATTTTTTATTTAAAATTTAAAATTTATTTTATTTAAAATGCAAAATTCTCTTCTGTTCCTTCCTCTCTCAATTTCATATTTATTTCCACTGTTGTTTCTTGTTATTTTTCCTTATTTTTAACATTTTGCCAATCTGTAATCATAATTTTGAAACTCATGTATTCATGTTTCTATTTGGATTATATATGTGTTTACTTATAGGTAGTTCTTCAAATCTTATTTTCAAAGTGATTTATTACCAGGATCCAATACTCCCCAAGAAAGTTGCCTAGGAAGTCTCATACTTTAGCAGAAAAAACACTTACTATTTATATGATGTTGAGTAAGTCACTTTACTTCTCAGATCCTAAGTATCCTTATCTATAAAAATCAGAGGAGTAGAGAACTGGAAAACGACTTCTAAGGCTTCTTCTAGTTCTAATCTTATGTGAGTTGGCACTGACTATCAAAATCTCTTCTCTAGGACTCTTCCATGAAGTTATGACAATGTTCTCTAAAAGATATCATAGGGCAGTCAAATGGCCACAAATTGAGTTAGTTCTCATACTAGTACTTTGAATGATGAATTTCTTTACTTCATTGGTTTATTTGAAGGTAATAGCAAATTACACAAGACTCTAGTTGAGTTATTGTAGTACATAGAATTTGTCAAATGAATAAAACCATGTGCCAAGCTCTGCATACACAGGTAGAAACTTTCTTTCTTTCTTTTTCTTTCTTCCTTCTTTTTTTTTCTTTTTTTGTGAGGCAATCAGGATTAAGTGATTGCCCAAGGTCACACAGCTAGTAAGTGTCAAGTGTCTGAGGCTGGATTTGAACTCAGGTATTACCGACTCCAGGTCTGGTGCTTTATCTACTGTGCCACCTAGTCAGAAATGTTCAACTTACTTTTTGGATTAAGTGAATTAGTGCCAACCACAGTATGGTGCCTATCTTAGGTATTCTTCACAACTCATATTCACAGTTCAGGTCCCCAGAAGGAAGGTTCAAGGTACTCTCTGAGTCTATATTGCTAAAATTATACTTCATAGAACACCATTTATGTGTTTCCATTTCTATGGTCAGCAAAAGATATAATTAGCTAAAAGTAAAAGTATTTGCTGGAATGGCATGGTAAGAAAAATAGCAATAAAATATCTCCCCCATAAACTTGATGCCTAACTCCCACAAGTACACACAGAGACAGTGGAAAGAGTAGATGTCCACAGAGTTCACGAGATGATTTTTTTTTGTTCAGTCATTTTTCAAGTGGCATCCAATTCTTTGTGACCCCATTTCTTGACAAAGATTCTGAAGTGGTTTGCCATTTCCTTTCCAGCTCATTTTATTGAAACTGAGACAAACAAGGTTAGGTGACTTGCCTAGGGTCACACAACTAGTAAGTGTCTGAGACCAGATTTAAGTTCAGAAAGAGAAATCTTCCTAATAACAAGTCCAGCACTCTATCTGCTGTGCCATTTAGCTGCCTTGCTCACAAGAGGAGGGGTATACATATGTAAGGAACACATGTCGTCAAAGCAATTGAGATCTGAGTCACTGCTGGACACCTAATTTTCTCATCTGAACCACACACCCCTGGGGGGAGGCTGGGCACATGGCTCTGATTCTTAACTGTGTCTTCCTTACAATTTTTACATTGGGTTTTTTATTAACCTCTTCAGCTTCTGAATGAGAGAACAAAGATAAAGATTGTGTCTCTATTTTGTAGTTATGGAAACCAAAGCACCAAGTGTTTATATTATCTGGAGTAACATAACAACTTGGAAAAAAGGACAAGACAAAACTCACAATCCAGGGTTTATGTATTTATTTAGTGAGGACTTTCCCTCTGAGATTACCTTTCATCTTTTCTGTATATATCTTATATTTCTAGTTATTTACATGTTATTTCCCTCATTAAACTATAAACTTCTTATTGGCAGAGACTGGTTTTGACCTTTCTTTGTATTCCCAGGGCTTAGTACTATCTATGCCTGCCACATAGGACATTCCTTATAAATAGTTATTAACTAATTACTAATATATGTACACATAGCATTTTTTTAAAAAAAATTAATTATGTGACAGCAAATGAAATAGCTTATTTCCATCAAGGTATCATATATAGCTGAATACCATTATAACTTGACACATGATTTTTTAACTGAGAGGGTTAGACTTCTACATGAGACCATGCCTGTATTTCAAGAGGTAATATGTTGAACATCAACATAGGATTTTTTTTTTTAGTAAATCTCTGCTTTTCTATTTTCCTGGGTTTCAATCACAGACAAATATTCTCCCTCTACTATGTGAACATATAACTTAGGAGAAGCATTTATTTAATGTTGCTGATCTTTCCTATAAAATAGTGACATTAATTTAGCCCAAGAAGCTTTATTTGTCACAGCTCCCTCAGGTTTTAGAATGAGAATGGCAAAGGATATGACCCTGCCTGGACCTATTTCATGTTCCCATTTACATCACTTTCAAGTTAAAGGTTACTTAAAAGTTGTAAATAGATGGGAGAAAGCTATTTGCTTTAGAACATATATATCTTAGAAAAACTTTGAAAGGTGTGTTCCAATAATTCTCCCAGTTTGAATTGATTTTCCAAGATGCCATAATGCTATAGTAATAAAAGATATAATCTATGAAAAGTAGGATAGTTAAATATTTTGAGAATGAAAGGCCCTTCCAAGTAAAGCCAGTTAGCCCCCTCAGGTCACCTAAACATTCATTAATTCATTCAATAGATATTAACTGTGTGCAATGCACAGTGAAAGGTGCTTTATAGAGGGTTTGGGGATAAGGAAGGATTCAAAGACAAGTATACTCCCTTTAGCAGCTTACAAGAGAGTTAGGTTTATGACACATACACAAATGTTGGTGCCACCATTATGCTTGGAGTGCTAGAGTTGTAATCCAAAAGGACTTGCCTCTGACAACTGCTGTTTGAGCCTACGAGGGCCAAAGCATCCTGGGTCATCTCCAGTCATCCTGATGATTATCTAGTCACTGGATCCAAATGGCTCTGGAGGAGAAAGTGAGAAAGTGAGGCTGGCGACCTTGCACAGCCCTCCCTCACTCACATCCAAGTGGACTGCGAGCCATGTCATCATTTCCCTGATGTCATGGTCATCTTTTCATCTTTGAGAATGAAGGACAAACATAACGACAACCAACTTTCTGATACTCGGCGAGTCATTTAGCCCACCCCCTGATGAAATCCTTTATTAGAAGTATCTACTTCAGAGTGGTTTGGTGAATCTCAAATGAGATAATTTATGTAAAATATATGTAAAATTTGAAATTTATGTAAAAAAATTATGCAAAACCACTGCCTAATTGGTATATACCTTCTTAGTTTCTAATTCTTTGGCACCACAAAAATAGCTGCTATAAATATTTTTGCACATATAGAAACTTTTCCCCTTTCTTGGATATTTTTGGAGTATAGGTCTAGCAGTACTATATAGCTTTGGGGGGGGGTTGGCAGAGGGGAGAACACATGCTTTTAGTAACTTTTTTAATATATAATTCCAAATTGTTTTCCAAAATGGTTGCAATAGTAACTAGCATTTATATAGTGCTTACTATTCGTCAGGCACCATGCTAAAGCACTTTATGATCATTATTTCATTTGATTCTTTCACAGCCCTGGGAAGTAGCTGCTATTATTATTGCCACTGAGGTAATTATTGCCAACTGAGGCAACCATGTTAAGTGACTTGCCCGGGGTCACACAGCTAGTAAGTGGCAGCTAGATGGTGCAGTGGATAGAGCACTGAACCTAGAGTTAGGAAGACCTGAGTTCAAATCTGATCTCAGACACTTGGTAGCTATGTGACCCTGGGCAAGTCACTTATCCCTGTTTGCCTCAGTTTCCTCATCTGTAAAGTCAGCTAGAGAATGGCAAATCTTTCAGTATCTTTACCAAGAAAACCCCCCGAAAAGGTCACAAAGAGTTGGACATGACTGAAACAACTCAACAACAAGAAGCATTTAAAGAAGCTGGGTCTTCCAGACTCCAGATCCAGTGCTCTATTTACTATGCCAACTGGCAGCACATTCATAGGTCTACCAACAATGCATTGATATATCAGTTTTCTCACAGCAACTTTACCATTTTTTTTTGGTCATTTTTGCCAATCTGATGAGTGTGAGGTAGAATCAGAGAAATGCTTTTATTTGCATTTCTCTAATTAGTAGTGATTTGGGGAAATATAGATAGATGATAGAAAGATGATAGATAGATAGACATACAGACAGACAGATAGATAGATAAAGAAAGCAAGCCTGGGTTTTTTCTCTTGAGAACTTCTTGTTCATATCCTTAATTCATTTGTCACTTGAGGAATAACTCTTATTTTTTTGTTTGTTTTTAATTTTTTTCGGAGGGGCAATTGGGGTTAAGTGACTTGTCCAAGGTCATATGGCTAGTAAGTGTTAAGTGTCTGAGGCCAGATTTGAACTGAGGTCCTCCTGTCTCCAGGGCTGGTGCTCTATTCACTATGCCACCTAGCCGTCCTCGAATGACTGTTATTTTTGTAAATTTGAATCAGTTCCTTATTTAACTTGATAAAAAGACTTCTTTCAGAGAAATTTGCTGCAAATATTTTCCCCATTTTATCCTTTTAATCTTAACTTTATTTGGCTAATTTGGACAAAAACTTATCAATTTTATGCAATCAAAATTATCCATTTCATTTTCTGTGATTCTCTGTATTCCTTGATATGTCAGCTCAACTTTTCTCCTATAAACATATCTGATAGGTATTTTTCCCATAATAATCTATTATGGGAATAATAAATAATGATAATAATAAATAATAATATTATTATATGATAAATAATAAAAATAATCTATTTATGATATAATCTTTTATATCTAGGTCATACACTCACTTGAATTTTATCTTGGTAAGGTATAAGGTATTGATCTAAATCTAATTTCTTTCATGTTGCTAATTCATGGAAAAGACTTTAGCTTATCTATACTATATATAATGGTAGCTGTTAGTTATAGATATATACTATTTAGTATGTTAAGGAAAGTTGCATTTATAATTTTTCTAGCACTT
>CM053584.1:295028080-295038932 GCA_028627135.1 Pseudochirops cupreus
CTCAGTGGATAGAGCACAAGAAAGAAGTAAAGAAGATGAATTCAAATGTGGATTCAGACACTTGGTAGCTCCTGAGTAAATAATTTAGCCTTTGTTTGCCTTAGTTTCCTCAACTATAAAATAGGAATAGTTACAGCACCTCCATCACAGGGTTGTTGTGAGTCTTCAATGAGCTAATGTTGGTAAAGCACATAGTAGGTGGTTAATAAATGCTTATTCTCTTTCCTCCCTCCTTCCTCTCATCTCCTTTCTTTCTCTGACCCATTATTGAAAGACCTCTTTCTGTGTGGTACTTATGTATTTGCCTCATCATTCTTTGTTGCTCAAGAAGCTTCTTCCTCCTCATTGGTCCAGATTTTCTCCATTGGAAGAGTGTAATACCTACATTGAAAAGAGCATTGGCTCTGGAATAAGAGGACTTGGGTTCAAATCCTGCTTCAAAAACTTACTCTCTGGGTGACCTTGGCCAAGTCACTTCTCCCAGGGCCTCCGTTTCCTTATATATAAAATGAAATTAAAGTAGATAGACTCTGAGATGCCTTCCAGCTCAGCATTTATGATTTTATGACCTCTATGACACTTTTGTGCCTTTATCTGGGACTTTTCCCAGGACACAATTTTATGTTTTTTCTTGAAATATGATACTACTGTGATCAGCTGCCATTAAAGCTATAATGATCAGATTTCCTGCCAAACCATAATACAAACAGAAACTGGGCTTAGTTATTGTGTCCCAGGTTTTAGGCAGACATCTAGCTTCCAGTCACTTATTGAGACTTCATTTCTTTCTTTTGCTCCTGATCATATTTCAGGCTCTTGCCTACTAACTGCCTCAGCATTGACAGATCTGCTCTAATATGTTTGGAATACAAGATTTTTTTCCTTACAAAACTGATGCCCTCTTCTGGAACAATTTTATTTCAATTATGACTTTTTTTCTTTATTTGGATATTATGTCTTTTTTTCTGGCAAGGGCTTAGGTATTAGATAGCATTCATCTTAAAAGATGAACCCTGAGCTGGGTTCTTAACCAAACTATGCAGCATGTTTAGAGCTCGTTAAGAATCTGGTCACTGGCCTACACTGATATCAACAGCTTGCAATGCTGGACCTCTGTTGGAAACATACCAGTGTTTGTAAATGGCACATGGAGTACTATGTAGAAGCATTTGAGAAAAGAGAAGCTCTTCACAGTTTTTTGCAGTGAGTTGTATGACATCAGGATACAGAACTCAGAAATCAAGATCTGAGAAGAGAAGTTTGCTATTTTTAAGGACTCCATTTTTGTGCTTAAAAATTAGGATACTATACTCAACAATAATTCAAGTTAGCAACTCAACAAATTCCTTTTAAATGTCTGCCATGTGCAGAAAAAAGTAGTAGGTGGTGGAAGATAAAATAATTAGATTATTGCCCTCATGGCATTTACAGTCTGCTTGGGAGAGGGCTATCGCCACATACATAAGAAAGTATGAGACCAAATAGAATATTGTAAACACATAAGAAGAGTTTAAAAAAGATCATCACCAAATTTGTAAGCTGACTAGGCCTCAGCTCAGAAATTAGTGCCACTCTGCATCATCATGGTTAAGATATCTCTCACCCCCATATGTTTGCATAAGCTCGCCTCCATGTCTGGAATGCACTTCATCCTCACTTCTGCCTCTTAGAATCCCTTTTCTTTCAAGTATCAGCCCAGCTGCCACCTACTACATGAAATCTCTCTCATTAACCCCAGCAGCTTTCACTGCCTCCCACAAACTATCAACAAACCATCAATACACACAGGACTTCAAAGGACTCCAGGTCAATCCCCTCATTTTACCTATGAGAAAATTGAGGCTTAGGGAAGCAGAGCCATAGAAGATCATAATTAAAAAGTCATATGTGTTACCTGATTGGTATTCATGCTCCCATTCTCTCCTGGAACTACCATGAAAGAATATACTTCCCTGGTCCAATTCCAGAGTAATAGAGATACACACCATATTTTTAAAAAGGGGACACTATTGATAGATACTTTGGTGTTGTCCTTGACGGGGCACTCCCTCCAGCAATGCTGATCACAGCTCATCTCTGTCTGCTCCTTTTGTGAAACTAGTGTGAATGTCCTCCTGTAAATCCACGGGGCTTGGGGGGAAGCAGGGCATAAACAACAATATTCTGGGGTGCAGTCTAGATTTCTTGGCACTGGGTGGATCCTTTGTTCTCATTATGTGATTGATCCATTCCCTTCACTCTACTCCTCCAGTAGAACCCAGTGTCCTGATAGCATCCCTTACACCACTTCTCTATAAGACCTTGCAGGTAAAAAATTCCCTGGGTCACATTGTATTTGTTCAAGCACTCCCGAAGTCTCTGTTTGCTTTTCTGTTTCTCTCTTTTTAAAGAGGTTTTACAGAGCCCTATAAAGTGCAAAATAAAACCTGTCATAGTCTTAACAATAAATATTTCCTCTTTGAACTCTTTCTCACACCATTACTTTGAGCACAAGTACTTGAGAATTTGAGAATAATTATGCATGGGAGAAGTCTATGGGTATTGACGAATTGAGCTTGACAGTTTTAATATGTCATGAAAAAAGATCTGTGGTCCCTTTAAAGAAAATCACTTTTCTATCACTTCTCAAACAAAAATCAGATTCTGCCTCCTACATGTGCGTGGGTAGATCTTACTAACAACATCAGGGGAATCCCAAAGACCCAGAGAACAGACTGTAAAGATCACGTGGATTATGCTAACTGTTGCTATCACAAAAGCAACATTGGTCTAGGGTTTTACACAAAGGGGAGAGGGGTCACTTCAGCATTCATGTCAAGGTTATTTTGAGAAGGAAAGAAGGTTTATCATAGAAAAGCCCAACCCCTGTGAAGATTATAATAATGTAGATGTAGGGTTAGAAGGGATTTACAAATTTGTCTAGTCCAACCCCCTTATTTTGTAGTTTGAGATGGCACCTATAATCTCTGTTTACATTCTTGATTCTCACTATCGTGGTCTTCCTTAAATTGAAGTTTCACAATAAAATCAGGCTTACTCTTCCCCTTGTGCCCTCAGCTCTTCTCCCAAGCTTGGTGCCAAGATCTGTTGCTGCAGTCACACTCTTGAGACCTTGTCCCAAGGTGACGGTTGGAATCAATTGATTTAGTTGTATTGGGGGTCTAGTGACCACGGCTATATTCACCTCAGGCAGAGTAGACATTGTGGCCATCCACACTCCTTCATGGACCTCAACAACGTGTTTCTGAAATGTGTTGAATAATAGCACACTAATGCATTGTTGGTGAGTTGTGAACTAGTCCAACCATTTTGGAGAACAATTTGGAACTATACCCAAAGTGCTATAAAATTAAATATACCCTTGGACACAGCAATAGCAGTAAAGTAAAAGGAAAAAACCAATCTGTACAAAATATCTACAGCAGCTTTTTCTTTTGTAGTGACAAAGAACTGAAAAATGAGGGAATGCCCACAAATTTAGGAATGACTGAACAAGTTGTGATATGTGACTGAGATGGAATACTATTGTGCTGAAATGATGAAGAAGGTAGTGTCAGAAAAACATGGGAAGATTTTTATAAACTTACACGAAGTGAAATAAGCAGAATCAGAACACTGTACACAGAAACAACAATGTTGTAATGATAATCAGTGATGAAAAACTTAGCTACTCTGATTAATACAACGATCCACAACAATTCTAAAGCATTCATTGATGAAAAAATGCCGTCTCCAGAGAGAGAACTGATGAACTCTGAAGCTATAAATATATCTATTCATCCCATTAAATAGTGTTAGTCTAGAGGCTGTGGTTTTTAGGTTCAAACTAAAGTTATGATCACAGTTAATTAATGGGGAAAGGAGGACCCACCACCTTATGTTCAAGTTTTGATCTCCCTTCCCATCAATATCAATTCCACAATGATAGTATAGCCAGTAAGCTAAGAAACCCATTTATCCAAGTCAATAGCAAAATGGAAATCAAGAAAATATGAATAGGAGAACATATGCCAAGCAATAAAGAATGAGAAAGGTAGGTAACTCCATTGGAAGTGAGGTAATTCGGTTCAATAAGATCTCACCCAAGATCTCACCCAAGGGGAAATTCCTTGAAGACTTTAGGGTAGCAAGCTAGTCAGAGGGACATGATGGAGAGTGTTAACTCCTCTCATGTCAGCTTCTTCGAAGAGTTTTATTCTCACTTCAGCAATCTGAAGTGTGCTTAATATTATTCATCTTCTCTCTCCATGCTTGAAGTCAAAAGTACCTGAAGAATTTTTAGAGCCCCACAAGACTCAAGAAACCCAAAGAGACTGAAGTGACTCTCATCTCATCTCTAACTTCAGCCTGCCTCTCATGCAGGTGTGGCATTGATCTCTACCAGTGAGGAAAGATTCTCATAACAATGGGCTTTGGGACTCCTACAAGTCAAAATTCAGAGACTCAGTAAAATATCCCAGAGATGAATGAAGGAAAGTTGCCCTGGGATCATCCCTAAAATGGAGAACTTAGGAAGAGCTTATTAAGAGGAGAAGGGGGACAGCATGGTGCATAGATGATCTGGGGTGAAAAGGACCCAGGCACTGACAGAAGTTTCAGAGTGAAATGGCAGCTGAGGCACAAAGTCCAGAAAATCAGAAGCAGATCTGAGAAAGAAATGAAGAATGACAAGTCTGGGTACCTCCCCAAAATGGAGGTCTGTTATGGGAATCTGAAGATCTTCCCTGCCCCTAGGCCCTTTGCTTAAGTGGCTTAATTGACTCTTGAGAACCTTCCCAGATTTGAAAGTATACTCTGTCCCCTAATAGGCTGAATGTGGTCACATGGAGCCTGTGGTGGGAAGCTTGTTCTTCAGGAATGCCGATGCCTTATTACTTTGTGATTGGGCAGTGGGTCAAGAGGGCTGTGATGATCTCCAATCCAGGAGAAAGCTATATATACTGCTGATGTGAGGTTTTGCTTTGGGGCTTACTTTGAGAAGAGTTGTGTAATTTGGACAAATGAGACTCTGGAAAGCCGTTGAGCACCCCAGCTTTGAAAAACCCAGATGTTGATGCTTCCCTCTCTGGTAACTGAATAGGTATGGATGTAATGGTCAGATGATTGGAAGCCCGTCTGCTGATCTGTTTATTTGTCTGCTTGTAACTTCTGCTTGTAACTTGCGTTTTGTATTCTGTTTGTACACTATGAAGTTCAGGGTACTGACTTATTCCCTTGAACTGGGTAAATGATAGGTGTTTGACTGATTAAAGTGAGACTGTTAATCATTTTGAGTTGCTTTCCTTTAGAAAAGCAGATCTAAGAACCTGTGCTAGCAGCCACTCTTGGTATGCTAGGGTGCTTGCTGATACAAGGTCCCATTGGTGAGCACATTTATCCAAGAGTCATTTCCTCCCCTCGCCCCCCATTCCCACTTAGGTGTTTAGTAATGTTTATGTCTCTCTACAATGATTTATTTGAGAGGCAGTGATTATTTTCAAGCTGATTTTATTCTTTACATAAATTCTCATTTTCTGCCTCCCTTAAAAACAACCAAAATGTCCACATATGAAAAAAGTTGCAGCACCTATATGATCTGTTTATGGGTTTCCTAAAAATTCCTCCCTAAAATAAGATATACAGGCACTGTATATCTTGCCCTACCTGAAAGTCAGAGCAGGGATGGGGGAGGATATAGGAGAGAGCAGATTGGGGGAGGAGGTATTCAGTGGGATTGCTGTTTTGGGGTGGTGGGTAGAGGAAAGACAGGGAAAAAATTTGTAACTCAAGATCTTATGGAAATGAATGTTGTAAACTAAAAATAAACATAAAATTTAATTTAAAAAATTCCCCCTATATAAGCCCTCAAAATAAGAAATAAATGGCATTCTCTCAGCTTCTAATTCTTTCTCTGACTCTCTGTCTCTGTCTCTTCTTGATGGAGAAGCGCAGAAAGTGGTAATAATGATGAATTATTCCACATATTCAGTGACAGATTTAAATCTGACAATATACTTAAGGGCCTCTAAATTGGTGAACTTGTAAAATATAATTCACATTCACTTCAAAGGGCCAAGTTGAAAGTCTCTTGTGAAAAATTGGATACTAAAAAATGGCAGTACCTGACATTGTCTAGTAATAAATCCAAATTCTATAATTTCTCCATGTGGTATGAAAGTGTGTCTTAAGGACTAGGATGGTGACTTTTCAGTGTAGCAAATTGATTTTAAAATTATAATTCTGTAATACATTAAACGTTCTTTAACTAAAATTATCTTGTGGTCTTTGTTACACTGAAAATCTATATTTCCTTTATTTTCTCACTCTTTCCTGGGCTAATCCAATACAAAACAAGAATTATTCATGCATAATTTTTCTGAATAAAAAGAATGACTTTCTTTTCTCATGATCATTATTAAAAAACAGTGAATCACTGGTCTTTTCACTATGGCAGAAGTAGACAGATCAAATCAGAACAGAATAGCATAGATTAGGGAGAAAGACTTGTTCCCAGAGATAGCAGAATAACAGATAAAATGTTTTTAGCTTTTCTTGAAGAGTTCGGACCCCAGCAGGGCACACAAACCACTCCCAATTCATAAATAATTTCCACCCCCACCCCCTATGTACTGAAGGATATTCACACTGAATAAGAGGACTTTCTGGAGTGAACAAACTGTATACAAATTGAATATGATAAAATTACAATGGCAATGATCATAGAGTAATTGGCAATTATTGTCATCAAAATTACCCCTAACCTTGACACTTTTATCTATACTACGTTTTTAAAAAACGGTCAGCATCTGATTCTCTTCTCTTTTAGAACAAGGACAGAAATATATAAAACAATAGAAGGCAGAGTAAAACCATAGTATGCCAGAATCTGAATTTGTTGATGTCAGTTGTGTCTGACTCTTGACCTCACTTTGTTGGGGGTTTTTTGGCAGATACTGGAGTAGTTTTCCATTTCCTTTTCTAGCTCATTTTACACATGAGAAAACTGAGGCAAACAGGCTTAAATGACTTGTCCAGGGTCACACAGCTAGTAAACATCTGAGGCCAGATTTCAATTCAGTTCTTCCCGACTCTAGGCCTAGCACTCTATCCGCTATGCCACCTAGAGTCTGAAAGGATCTTAGAAATTAGTTGAACTCTCATTTGGAAGATGAGGAAAAGTCCAAAGAAGTTAGTAGACTTTCCCAACATCATAGAACTTAACTAGCAACAGAGCTTGCTTCACTTAACTCTTAATCCTTGTTCTCATGAGAGACTGTGAGCTTCTTGACTGTAGTGACTCTTTTTGCCTTTCTTTGTCTCTCCAATACTTAGCACAGGGCTTGGCATATAGTAGGTATCTAATAAATGCTTGCTGACTTAAACTGACTTTTCACTAAAAGTCCTATGCTTTTCCTATTCTAATACATTGCCTATTAAATGTTCAAGGTGCTATAAGCTCTTTGAGAGCAAAGATTGTTCTCTTATTTGAATTTGAATCCAAGATCCTAGTGCAGATTGTCTAGTACATAGTGCAGTTGTTCAATCAATTCAGTTGTGTCTGATTCTTTGTGACCCCATTTGGGGTTTTGATGGCAAAGTTACTGGAGCAGTTTGCCCTTTTCTTCTCCAGCTGATTTTACAGATGAGGAAACTGAAAATAATACAGTTAAGTGATTTGTCCAGGGTCACACAGCTAGTAAATATCTGAGACTGAATTTGAATTCAGGTTTTCGTGACTCCAAACCTGGTGCTCTATCCATTAAACCTCCTTCCTTCTTTCCTTTCTTCCTTCCTTCCTTCCTTCTTTCCTTTCTTCCTTCCTTCCTTCCTTCCTTCCTTCCTTCCTTCCTTCCTTCCTTCCTTCCTTCTTTCTTTCCTTCTTTCCTTGATCTTGCAAAGGTATAACAAACTTGACATGACCATCCAAACTGTCAGCATTAACCTTAATGCTCATTGACTATAAGATAAATGTTAAGTAAAGAGAAGAACAATGAAAAATATGTGTGGAAAATACAGTTTAAGACATTGATACTTGCACAAAATCAAATACTTGTAAACAACTTAAAATTTTTATGTTCATATAATGTAATTTTTTTAAATTTAAGGAAAGTTGAAAAGAGTAGCTTCAAATAGCACAAAAGTTAATTTTCCTAAATCATAATAGATAGGAAATAGCCAATTACTCTTGTGGAAACTGCTTCAAAATAAGCTATGTGCTGTCAGGTCTTTGACAGGTTATGGCAAAGGACAAAATTGATATTAAATGAGAAAAAAAAGAAGTGAAGAAGACACCACTTGCAATATGGAAGCTCTGATTTTGTTAATTTAAACAAGATGGCATTTTTTCTGTATAGAAAGGAAAGTTAAGAATTAATTTTGCAGCTGCCATCCTATAATCTGGGTTCATATATTATGCTTTATGAGGGATGAGTCAGTAGCTAGACCTGGGAACACTTCAGACTAGATAAGAATACCTTTCTTTTAGGAATTTTTTTTCCACTTCAAAAAGTTTTACTAGTGTGCTTTGTTTCTTACCTTAAAAATATTTAGAATAGCTCCACTATGTGAGAGGTCTCTTATGATAAAATAAAGAATTAAGCAAAACTCACAATATAGTGACCTCATCTGAAAGTCCATGCAATATTCCAGATCTGGAGCACTCCTACTACCTCTTTGTCTCTGATTTAAAGAAAAAAATTAACAGAAATCTCTCACCTCCCTCTCTATTGGGAAAAAAAGAGGTTAAAAAACAAAACAAATATGCAGAGTCAAACAAAAAAAATCCTCTCAATGGCTATAATTATTATAGCTTTCAAAGTTGTTTATCTTGACTGTCATTTTAATATAAATTGTTCTCCTGGTTCTATTCTTTACATTATTGATCCTTTATAAATATCTTTAAAATTATTTTTATAATACTGATATGATACATTGTTTTGGTTCTATTTACTTCACTCTTCCTTAGTTAATGCAAATCTTTCCAATACTCTTAGAAATCTTAATTCCTAATTTCTTAGAGCATAATAAAATTCTATCACATTCATATATCAGTTTATTTAGCCAACTCTCTACTGATTGGCATCACTTTATGAATGGCTTTTTTTTTGCCACCATAGAAAGAGATGCTATAATTAATATATATTTTGGATATATGATAATATATATTTTGTATTTTTCAGATCTCTTTAGTGTATAAGTCTAGCACTGATGTAACTGAACCAAATTCTACACATTAATTAGTAATTGTGTATAATTCCAAGTTGTCTGAACTCATCATCCTGAGTTCAAATTTGACCTCAGACACTTACTAGCTTTGTGACCCTGCACAAGTCACTTAACCTTTTTACCTCAGTTTCCTCATTTGTAAAATGAACTGGAGAAGGAAATGACAAACCATTCAAGTAATTTTGCTAAGAAAACTAGAAATGAGATCACAAAGAGTTGAACATGACTGAAACAAATGAACAACAAAATAATTACAAATTTCTAGAATGTCTATATCTATTACCAGGTCCATCAACAATATATTAATGTATTTATTTTCCCACAGTCCCTCTAACACTTATCATTTTCTTTTTTAAAAATTATCCTTGTTAATCTGATTGATATAAGATGGAATCTCAGAATTGTGTTAATTTGCATTTGTCTAATTAATAGTGACCTGTAGAGTTTTTTCATATAGGTATAAGTGGCCTGAATGTCTTCCTTTGAGAATTCTCTGTTCAAATACTTAGAGCCATTTATCAATTTGGAAATGTTTCTTATTCTTATGAATTTGAATCAGTTCCTCATATATCTTGGAAATGAGACCTTTACCAGAGAAACCTGTTGCAAAGATGTTTACTAACTGCTTCCCTTTCAACCTTAGCTTTGTTAGATTTATTTCTGCAAAAGATTTTAAATTTTATTTTATCCAAATTATTCATTTTGTTTTCTCTGATTTTTATATTTGGTCATGAATTTTTCTTCTATCCATAGATCTGACAAGTAATTTTTGCTATGTTTCTCTAATTTTTTTTTTTATCATGTAACCTTTTATCTCTAGGCCAAATACCCATTCAGAATTTATCTTGTCATAAGGTAAGAGGTTTACTTTTGAAATCTAATTTCTTTCATACTTCTAACTTTCCTAGAATTTTTTGCCAAATAGAGTCGTAAAAACCAGTAGCTGTGATACTTGTGTTTACTGATTATTAGGGTACTAGGAACATTTGCTTCAGTATGTTGTATACTTAATCTGTACCACCGATAAATCTCTTTATCTTTTAACCAGTATTAAATTGTTTTAAGAATCAGTGCTTTGTGGTATAGTTTGATAGCTGGCACTGCTCGGGTCCCTTCCTTCACCATTCTTTTCATTATTTCCCTTGAGATTCTTGGCTTCATTGTTTCCACATAAATTTTGTTATTAATTTTTTCTAGTGCTAATCCTTTGGTAGTTTGATTGCTATGGCACTGAGTAAGTATTTAAGTAGAATTGTTTTTTAAAAAAGAAAATTTTTCCTACTCATGAACAATTAACATTTTTCCAATTTTAGGTCTGTTTGTTTCTGTAAATAGTAGTTATTAGTTGAATTGATAAAGTTCTTGTGTGTATCTTGATATGACAGGTAAACTTTCAAATATTTTATATTTTCAGTATTTATCCTGAATGCAATTTCATTTTTCTATTCCTTTCTGTTGGATTTTGTTGGTATTATAAAGAAATACTGGGCTTATCTTACATCTTGAAAGCTTGCTAAAGTTATTATTTCCATTAATTTTTCCTTAGCTTTTTAAGGTTCTTCAAGTACATCATCATATCGTCTGAAAAGAAAGCGATAATTTCACTTTATTCTTAACTTTGCTTGTCTTATTGCTATAGACAATATTT
>CM053584.1:295039032-295058193 GCA_028627135.1 Pseudochirops cupreus
TTGTTATTAATATGGTTAAGATTATAGTCTGCCAATATTAAAATAATCCTGCATTTACATTATAAATTAAACCTGGTCATATGTAATTTTCATGAATTTTTTTTAGCTTCTGTTGGATTTTTATTTCAAATGTTTATACCAATGTTTATCAGGGATTCAATCTTTTTGTTTTAACTCTCCCTGGTTTATGTATTGACAATACAGCTATGTCAGAGAAAGAATTTGATAGGATCCCTTCTTTTGCTATTTTTAGATACATTTTATATAACATTTGAATTGATTGCTCTTTGAATGTTAGACAGAATACACTTGTGAAACTATCTGCTCCTGGAGTTTTTTTTTTTAAGTTAATTTATAGCTTGTTCATTTTTTTCATCTGAAATTGGATTGTTTAAAATACTCCATCTCTTTTTCTGTCACTTTGGGTATTTTACATTTTTGTAAATATTAATTTATTTTATTTAAGCTATTTATTTTATTGGAACATAATTGGCTAGAACAGTTTCCAATAATACTCCTTTATTTCTTCTTAATGTGTTTTGAATGATCTTTTTCATTATTGGTACTGATAATTTGATTTTCTGCTACCCGAAGATTTATCTATTTATTAGTCTTTTTAATTAAAACATCTTATTGACTATTTTTTAATTTTCAATTTTGATAATCTCTTTTATGAGTTTCAGGATTTCTAATTTGGGGTTTATTTAAAAATTTTTTCAAAGTTTTTTTTTTATTACATTCCAAATTCATTGATCTCTCTCTTTTCCTTTTCTCTCCTCTCTCTCTTCAATAAAAGTGTTTGGAAATTCAGATTTACCTCTAATGACCAGTTTGGATGTCTCCCCCAAATTTAATAAGTTCTCTTATTTTTGTCATTATCTCAATGAAATGATCTGTGGTTTTTAAGACATTTTCTTTGATTCATCTATTCTTTAGAATTAAGTTATTCAATCTCTGATGGGTTTCTAATACTTTTTTTAGTCATTCTTTATTTAACACAATATTATTGAATTGTGATAAATAAAGGATGTATATGTTTCTACTATTCTGTATTTGATTATGTGTTTTTTATGTCCTTAAAGATCAATTTTTGTAAAGTCATCATACACAACCAAAATATGCATATTCCTTTCTATTTCCATTTAATAATCTTCAGAAGTCCATCATATCTTTTTTTCCTAAACTTCTTTTTAGATCCATAATTTCTTTCTTCTTTCTTTTTAGAAAGTTAACTTTCTAAGGATGTTACGGGTAAATTGAGGCTCTCCTCATCAATATAGTTTTAGTCTCTATTTCTTCTTGTTATTGGTGTAGTTTTTTTCCTTTAAGTTTTTAGAAGGTGTGCCATTTGGTGAATATGTGTTAGATATTTATGTTTATGTTACTTTCTAGCAAAATGTAATTTCCTTCTTTATCTCTTTGAATTAGATTTATTTTTGTTGTTGCTTTATCTGAAATCCTACTTCTTTCCTCTACTTTTCTGTGTTCAGGTAAGACATAATAGATTTTTCTCCAGCTTCTTCTTTTAAATTTGTAAGAGTCTTTGTGTTTGAAATGTGTTTGTTTTGAACAATATTTTGTTGTATTTTGCTTTTCTAATCCATTCTGCTAACCATCCCATTCATATGATAATTATTTATTTAAATCCATCCCATTCTCTTTTACATTTACTTCTTTATATGTTTTGTTTCTAATTTATTTCAAGTTGCTTCCTTTTATTTTTTTCTTTTAACCTTCTCTTCACTATTTCCTTTTCAGGCTGAAGGTTTCTTTTGCTTATAACCAATTCTTCTTTGACTCTATTCCTTTTTTGTTTCTTCTTTCTATCTGTATCTCAGTTGAATTGAACATATTCCTACACTAAATTTTGTTTACGTGTGTTCTTCTTTCTTTTGAACAATTTAGTTGAAAATGAAGTACAAATGACCTCCATCTCTTTCTCTTTCTATATTTGTATTTAGTTTTGCTTGTGTGATCCAGTCCTATATACAAAGTTCTCCTGTCTTTCTTCCCATTTTGCCATATTGTATCCTTTCCCCTCCCTTTACTCTTTTCTTACAGAATCTTCATTTTCAAAATATTAGAAATGTATAAATCTATCTTAATTGTCTACCTCTATGACCCTATGTGACATTAGATTCTGAAAGAATGCTTTTAACATCCCCTTCCATTAGAATGCAAACAGCTCATCTCTATAAATTGCAATCTGATCGTTTACTTATAGCTGCCTTCTTCTTCTTTTTCTCTCAACTCCTATTTGTTTTTTGAAATTCCTTTTCATCTCCATTTCCCCCCCTAATCAGGAATGTTTCAAAGTCTTCTATTTCATTGAAGCTCTTTTTCCTTGTAGGAAAACAAATTCAAGAGCAGTAGAACCCATGAAAAGACAGAGTGAAACACATATCCAAACCAAGATGACTTAGAAGATTGGCAGGAAAGGTCTATTGCACCAGGTAAGAGGGGAGCACAGCCCAGACCAGGCTGTGTCAGTACAGAACATGCCCTAGCAAACTCAGAGCGAGCCTTTGGAGCTACTGAATCAGAACTGGCAGCTTCTGGAGCTTTCAGCTCACAGACCATAAGGGGGTTAAACAACTGGTTAGAAAAAGATTACAAATGTCTCTTTGTTAACACTGAGGCAGGACTCTGTTCCTTTGCCCATACTCAGATCTGGTTTGGAGTAATTGGTGGCAGTCCCAGAGCAAGAATGAGCACCAGTACACCACAGCTTGTGGCCACAGTGGAGGGGAGGCAGGGATGCTCTTCACAATTCCAGGGCAAAAAATACTGCTTGTGGTCACTTACAGACTAGAGCACAGGCTAGGAGAGTAATTAACACCTCTCCTTAGATCATACCACCTTAGAAGAAGTGAAAATTTACAGGTCCTAGAAGTAACTCTGAAAATGGCTGCAGAAAACCCCTGAAGCTTGGGACAGTACGTTCTCCACCCTGGAATCAGAGCCCTACTTTAATAAAGAGTTAAAAGTCAACTAATAGGCTGGGAAAATAAATAAAAAATAAATAAAACAATGAAAAAACAATTCTGACTATTGAAAGTTATTATTGTGATAAGTGGGATCAAAACACACACTTAGAAGATAACAAAGTCAAAGCTCTTACATTCAAAGTCTCTAAGAAAAATATAAATTGGTTTCAGGCCATGCAAAAGCTCAAAAATGATTTTGAAAACCAAGTAAGGGAAGTAGAGAAAAAATTGGGAGGAGAAATGGGAGTGAAGCAAGAAAATCATGAAAAACAAGTCAACAGCTTGGTAAAGGAGACACCAAAAATACTTGAAGAAAATAATAGCCTTAAAAAACAGTCTAGTTTTTAAGAACCTCATTCTTGTATGAACATGGCATCTATAGTTTTTTGGTGTTATGAGGGGGCGTACAATAGAAATAGAAGGAAATAAACAGGTCACTGGAAAGAGGCAGGAAAGGATGTTAGAAGGGAACAACTACAAGCAAATAAAGGTAATTATGAAAGAGGGGAAAAAAAGAAAATGTAGGTTAAAAAAAGGACAAAATCTGCTCATCTGAGACAATGCTTGAAGAATTGTGGAGGGGTGAGAGTTGCAATCACACAAAGCCAACTACAGATAACTGGTGGCAATTTCCTTCTTTTTCTTTCCCTTTATTTTTACATTTAAAAAGGAAAGCTAGGAGGATGAATAAAGAGAACAAAGATAGTAATAGAGAATGATGTGGAGGAAAACTAATTTAACAGTTATGAATGTGAACTTGAATGGAAAAAACTCACCCATTAAAATGAAGAATGGTTACAGACTGGACCTGAGAGGAAAAACCCAACAATTTTTTTTTTAACAAGAAATGCACTTAAACTATATTCATACAAAGTTAAAAAGAGATATTGGAAGAGAATCTATTTATGCCTTAGATTAAGTAAAAATAAAGCAAGGTTAGCAACTGTGGCCTCAGACAAGGTAATAGTAGAAACAGACATGATTAAGAGATAAAAGCAGGGAAAACTACAAGTTTAAAGGCAACATTGGTAATTAAACAAAGCTAATATTAAATACATATAGTATCTAAATACACAAAGGAAAATCTAACTCTGGTAAGTCTTTCCTGATTTCCCCTTATTGTTAATCCTTTGTTCTACCTCAATTAATTTGCATTTATCTGTGAAAAATATAAATTCCCCCCCCCCCCCAAAAAGAATGTTAGCTACTTTAAGGCAAGGATTTTTTGTTTCATCTTTTTTCATTTAATACCTAACATAGTTCCTTGCACATAATAAATTTATATTGAATTGCATTGCATTGGGCTAGAAAAAATATATATGTATATATACATATATATATGTGTATGTGTGTGTATGTACATATATGTATGTGTGGGTATGAGTATGCGTGTGTATATATATATGTATATATATATATGTATGTATGTGTGTGTATATATATATATATATTTATATGTATGTATGTATGTATATATCTACTGAGAGAACAAAATGTATCACTCCAAGTATTGTTACCATAAAATTTCATTTACTTGGTCTCCACATATTTGAAATAATAAAAAAAAGGATTTGGATTCAATTCTCTTCAGCTTTATCTTTGTACAATCTAGTATTTTTTTCCCCAAAACAAATTGGCAAGTTAGTTTAAAGGAAGAACAGTCTATTTAAATACTATCTTCCCACTTTATTTAAATCCATTTTAAAAACACAAAAGTTCATTCCCTAAAAAATTGTTTAATGTTTTTACTCCAAACTGGCTAGTACAATGCTGCTGTATACTTTGTGAACATGCAAATAGCAGTCATTGATTAAAAATGGACACCTCTCCCTCATCCCTATACATAATTTTTTGCTTCTAGGTTTAGAACCTGAAGAATTGGGAAGATGTGATGCCTTCTACAGCAATAGGTGTGGGGGAGGGTTTGGGGAAAAGGATAATGAGTTTCATTTTAGACATGTTGAATTTAAGATGTCTACTGGACATCCATTTAAAAATATCTAAAAGACAATTGCAGATGCTAGATTGGAGATCAGCAGAGAGGTTGCTGGCAGGATAGGTAGATTTAAGAATCATCAGTATAGAGATGATAATTAAACCCGTGGGAGCCAATGAGATCACCAAATGAAGCAGTAGAGAGGAAGTAGAGGGAGAAGAGAAACAGATTCAAGATAGAAACTTGTGAGATACCTACAGTTGAAATAGATGTTGTGGACAAGGATCCAGCAAAGGAGACTGAAAAGGAACAGTCAGATAGGGAGAAGAATTAGAGAGAGTTGTTCCTTATGGTGTTATATCTTTGAATCCCTCCCTAGCACATAACACGTCATGTACCTAATAAGTGTTTAAAAACATTTCTCAAATGAATGAAATTGTCAGAATTGGAGGAGGAATCATGGTTTGGATTTTGAACTTCTAGAAATCTCCAGCGAGTGCCAACCATGGTATCAATCAGCCCATCAGTTTCAGTGGAAATAGCTTTAGATAGCTTTTATTTCTGTGTGATTAAGTTCAAGTCTTCAGGACAAGTTGCTGCTCATTCTGATGCTTTCTTCCTCTTTTGTCTTTTTTGTGACATTAAATCTCGTTCCTTGAATCCTTTCTTATTCACACTTCAGAAATACAATTTCATAAAGAATTGGTTAGTCACATGACTTCATTCTCCATCTCATCTAAACTGGATCATTAGCTATTAAGTCATATAAGGGCGGAATAAGAAGATGTCATAAATTGGGATGAAAATAGTTGGTCAATTATCTACATTTTAGGTTTTCCTCATTGGTCCAATGCAAATGAATCATATCATAGATTTTAAAGCTGAGAGCTTCATCTTCAAAGGGGCTCTGACTTGGCCATAGGACCAGAGCATACATGGTTCCTATGGTTACTCCTAATGGGAATAACTGACATGAGGACTGTGAGTTCTTAAAGAACCACTTTGTAAAGGCCCCCTCCCTGTAGCTAGTATTCGTATGGTGCCTCAAAGTTTACAGAATGCTTAATATATCTTATAAACTCATTGGGTACCCATAGCAACCCTATGAGGTAGATGGTATTATTGCCCCCATTTTGCAGATGAGGAAAGTAAAGCTGAGAAATGCTAAGTGACTTACTTGCTTAGGGTCACACAGCTAGTCAGTGTCTGAGGAAGAATGAATTCAGATCATCTTGACTTTGAGTCCAGTACTCTATCCACTGGTTATCTGCGTTCTTTTATCTTTTGGATCTAGTAACTTGGGTTCTTACTCTATTTACTTTACTGTACTTAGTGTACAACAACCCACTACTATTTTTCCCAATCTCAAACTTAAATTGGTCTTTTTCAATGCTACTTGTACTCTTAGTTCTACTCTCTGGGTCCAAACAGAAGAAACTGAAACCCATTCCACATGCCAGCCCTTCAAACACTGTAGTTTTGTGATCCCCTGGCTCACACAAGTTGATTGGATATGCATGTGCTTGCCTCTGCCAAGTGCCCCTTCGGCAACTCTATAGCCCACAACTTCTGCCAAGTCTCTCACTGGGGAAGTCCAGGATCAGGTCTCTGGTTTTTGACTTCTCTGTAAAGGAAACATGAAGGTAAAGCATGGCCAGAAACTTGATGTGTAGAAACTGACATCTCAGGTTACCTAGGGCAATACATGCCATTAACTAGGTGAAGGTGTATGTTTAGGAGATAAAGGAAGGTGGGGGGAGATAGCCAGAGGAGGCAGGGACGGAAGGAGGAAGAGAGAGAGAGAGACAGAGAGAGAGAGAGAGAGAGAGAGAGAGAGAGAGAGAGAGAGATGCCCTTTCCTGTACTCTAAAAGACAAAATGATGGAAAGGACAGAGAGAAAAGACAGAGAGATCTGCATATCTAGTATTTTAACTTTCTTTTATAGATCATAATAGAGAGTCAAATTTTTCTGATAAGTCAGTCAGTCTGTCTGTGTCCAAGGCAGCTGATTAGGAGGAATTCCATCTGTTTTCTCTTCAAAGTGCCAATGGTCATGCTTTCAAACAAAAGCCCCATACCCTATGGTCTTGTCAAGTTAAATTGGGGGTGGGGAGGGGGAACATCAAATTGATTAGTGACTTCCCCAGTTAATCCTTTTAACATTCTCCTTCCATTTAAGTATTTTCATCTTTAGCATGAATTCAAAATACCATTCAGCAATTCAAACAAATGGGCACATTTCCTTGGCATAAATTCAAAATGCAAGAAAAAACATCTTGGATAAACTGCATATATGTTAATGACATTAAATTAAAACATGAGAATAAGATCAGGTGCAATGAAGTATGGCATAGATACTCCTATAGCTTAACGTGGGAAATGACCAGAAATGTAAGCTGCCATAAAGTCCAGAACTTTGTGCTTGCATGAACTAGGAAGGGATTTTCAGCAGCAAAAACAAAACAGAACAGCACAGAAAACAAATTGTCTCCAAAAAAAAGGAATCACAAAATTTTTATTCCAAATAAAAATCTATGGAAGTCTGTATAATTCTAGGAAAATCTATAAGATTCATTTAAGCTGCTTTGGAAAAAAAAATCTATGTGCATAATTCAGTCCTATCTAAAGTCTTTACATTTATTTGCCACAGGCAAAGGAGAACCCTCTTGAGGCTTAGTTCACTAGTTGAGACAAAAACACTGGAGGAACCCTGGACATGGGACTCACAGAATGAAAGTAGGGAACTCAGCTGCATAGTGAGAGAAATGATTATTTCTCTCTTATATTAATAACCAGTTATTGAGATTAAGATTTTTCCTTACTATTTATTCGTTCAGAAAGAAACCCCTGTAGGTAATTCAGCCAGTCCTTGTGTGAAGGACATTGCTAATATTGCCCAGATCTTCTGGGTACATGCTTCTCACCCCACCCAACTAGAAGTCCTTACAAGGAGAATCTAATCTAGGTGGAATTCTTAACCCACCATCATTCGTTGTTCACTGACTGAGTGGAGGATAGATCCTTTTGTATAGATTGCCTGAGGTAGGAGTAGTCTAGATTCAGATGAGTCTCTCTTTGTCCTTGAGTACATAATTAGAATCTTATACCCAGCCCCTCATTAGAATAGACCCACCTTCTATTATAATATTCATTCTCTCATTAATTGTTAACCAGAGTTGATTCTTGCCTATTGGGAACACCCACCCTTCCAAGGGTATATAAGCATCAAGAGGCTGCCATGAGGGGGTCTTTGGTTTATAAGAGAGAGTCAAATGACCACCCTTTAACTAATTATTCACCAGCCATAATTAATAAAATTATTAATTACCCAGAAACTAAGAAACTTTTTATATACCACAATAGGCACTTCTACCAAGGTTGACTGTATCATCCTAGAAGGTACCTCACGAAGCAGAGTAGATTTGGCAGCAAACCCCAGTAAAGAGTTGAGCTATGTCACTGTCACTTTTGGCTCCCTTTTCTCTCTGATCTTGAGCCTGTGAGTGAGATACTTTGACTCAACTTCCCCTCTATTCCCTATTCCTCAGCTTCCTGTGACTTCTTTGTTCCCCCAGTCCACCAGCCTCTCATTGAAACGAGTCATAGGAATAATTACAGACTGAGATAATGCTACAGATTGGAGAAAGCCCTTCTCTAGGCTGGACTAACTCATAAGTGCTTCAAGAAGTGGGTGAGTACCACATCTTACTTTGTGTTCTCAGTACTTAGCATAATGCCCTGTGCTCAGCACAACTTAATAAATCTTTGTTGAAATGAAATTAAGTGGTCCTGGGCAGACAGACAGGAAGCCTGAAACATTGGAACAAATCATGTCTTTGAAGTCAAAGGAGCTAGGTTCAAAGTCAAAGCAGGTGGGTTTGACGTGAAAGGAGCCTGAGTCACATAATACCTTGGTGATTTTGTGAATGTTAATTATCTTTTCTGTAATTCAGTTTGTTCATCTGCAAAATTAGGGGATTGGATTAGATGCTTCTATTGTCCTTTCCAGATCTAAATTTCTCATTCTATAACTTCTGGGGTAACACCATTTACCTTCTTTCTCACCTGTCATTTGACAGTAGGTAATATAAGCTGTTCCTGGTTTCATTATCTCTTTTACCTGTTTGATAAAGAATGAGATGACAAAGAAGAAAAAAAATAGGTTGGTAATTTAAACCTTTTTCTTTTTTGGCAATTCTATTTATTCAGTGTGGGAGGGACATTGATCTATCAGTCTAACACATCAACTACATTGGTTCTTTTTTTTTTTTAGTTTTGCAGGGGGGAAGGCAGGGCAATTGGGATTAAGTGACTTGCCCAAGGTCACACAGCTAGTAAGTGTTAAGTGTTTGAGGCTGGATTTGAACTCAGGTCCTCCTGACTTCAGGGCCAGTGCTTTATTCACTGTGCCACCTAGCCACCCCAACTACATTGGTTCTCTACATCAGTTGCTTCTAATAACTGTAGTAGGAGATGGGGAGAGATCAAACTGGAATAATCTCATGTGGGATGAAAGCAACTGATTGAAACAACTATAACATTTGCGAGGAATTAGACAAACTGATTGTACAGAGGATTTTTTAATGCCTTAGTTCTAATTTCATCAGACCCATAATACTCTGTCTCTATCAAACTAATATTTCCTACAGAGGAACATAATTATCTGATATTTGAATGGGAGACAGTATTGTTCAAATGACACTTTCATTTATCTCCTATGAAAAGATTTGTTAGTGGAAGTTTATTTTATTATTTGTAAAACAAATGCATCTGGATAATTAATTGCACAAATGTTTCCTCTGTTTCCTTTCAAACTGCCACCAGATGGCAATATTTCAGAACAGTTTTAGGTTTGGAGGGGGAATTATTTTGCAAGCAGATAATTCATAAGCATTCTGTTGCTTAAGAAATGAAGCTAGTATATTGTGTAAAATAGTAAGTACTTCAGAGCTTGAGATTTTACATATATACACATACATACACAATACATATGTATATATGTGTTACGTATGTATATATGCATGCATATATTTTATACACATACATATATGATGTGCAGGTAAGAATGGCAATGTTGGAAATGCTTTCCTGCATCAATGCATTATTCATTTGGACTTTAAAAGTCTCCAAGGGAATACAATTGAAAATAAGAAATTTTTGATATGTAATGACCAAAAACAATAGTTAGAAAATGTCAGTTTTCTGCTTTCCTTATGATCTTGCTGTAGATTAATATAGGCATATCCTGGTAAATATTTAAAAACTGGTATACACATATGTATACACATATATACACATACATAAGATATACTTTTAAGTCTAATGTTAATAACACTTTCTCCATTACTTTCTAAAGAGCTTGACAACTTTCAAGATGTAAAAGCTCACAATAAAAATATAACAATCAACTCTTTTGATCTGGCTCCAGCACACCATTCTGTGAAGCAATTGAAGTTGTGACAAAAAGTGACTAAAATGTCTATACCTTTTGACCCAGGCAAATATCCCAAGAAGGTAGTAATCAGAAAGAAATGTACCATGTAAACTAATATATTCATAGCAGCACTTTTTGTGGGATCAAAGAATTGGAAACAGAGTAGATGCTCATCAATTCAGGAATGGCTAAAGAAGTGATAGCATATGAATATAATTGAATATTATTGTGCTTCAAGAAATGACAAGCATGATGGATACAAAGAAGCATGGAAAGATTTAAATGAACTGAGATAGGTGAAGTAAGAAGAACCAGGACAATATATACAATGACCATTAAAATGTAAATTGAAAGAACCACAAAAAAAAGGAAATTAAACACTGACTAATGATAATGATTAATTTTGACCCCAGAGAAGAGTTGAGAAAATGCACCTCTCATCCTTTACACAGGTGGCTGGCTATAGGTGTGAAATATCACATATTACATATTACCAATTACATACAATATTACATATACTGGTAGATACAGATGATGTGCCCAGGTTGATGTTTGTTGATTTTTCTGAGCTGCCTTTTTCCTCCCTTTGAGAGATAAACATTGAAATGAGAAGCAGCATGGCAGAGTCCTCTGATTCCAGAGTTCCTCTGCTTACTCCTGTACCATGTTATTTGGAAAATGTTTCAGCTTTTAGGGCTAGGAATGGGACTAAACCAGAGATATTGCTAGTATGGAGAATTCCCAGGTGAGTAAGCTTCCCCCACTATGGTAGATAAGTCACCTTCTCTGCAATGTTTACTCTTTGAAAGTTGCATAGAACATTGAGAGGTTATGTGATTTTTCCCTGAGTCACACAGCACTTAGTATAGTGCCTGGAATATAATGGGCACTTGATTAATGTTTATTGAATTGAATATGTAAGATGGGAGACTTGGACTCAAATCTTCCCACCTCTAAAGCCAACTTTTTATTCACTCTGCCATGCTGCTTCTCATTTCAATGTTTATCTCTCAAAATCACATTTCTTACCTGTGAGCACAGGCAGCAGGGAAGCAGTCCTGTCCCAGGTGTCCTACTCTTATTTTTCCTCAGCCCTTCAAATATCAGACTGTCTTCCTTAGAGAAAATTCCTGACCTGGGTCTGATCAAATGCAAAGACATTCCTTCCAGTGACTAGATATAGATCAGAACAACTGGAGATGGCCCAGGATGCAGGGAGGAACATTGGCCTTTTCAAGCTAAGGTCTTTAACAGGTCCTAGTTTGACTAAGACCAATAACATTTAATAATAATAGCTCATAATTATATAGTATTTTAATATTTACAAAATACTTTCATCACTACAATGGCATAGAGATAGATAGAACAAGCAACCCAATTTATGAATGAAGAAACTAGAGATCAGGAAGTATTGTCCACAGTCACCCAGCTGGTAAGCACTGAAACAAATTTGACTCCAAGTCCTCTGATTCTGGATCCTGTGCTCTTTCCACTTTAGATCAAATGACTGTCCTCCTGAAATACTTAGTACACAATACTCAAATGGATCTTTGATGGTTTTGAATGAATGTTCTCATTAATGTTTATCATGTTCATTCTTGCTTGTCTATCCTGTACAGCTTTTCTCCATGCTCTCTCATTAGCTCACATCTGAGAGTCCACCAAATATGTTGGAGGCCTTCCTTGTCTTCTCTTGGCAAGAAGGGTGCCAGTGGAGCACTCAGGCTATCCACCTCTAAGCACCCCTACTTATGCTACAAGTCCATATTGTTTTCCTATAATCCATTTTCTTACTGAACTGTGCACAGTAGGGCCATGACAAATGCTGGTTCACTACCTGTAGTCTTTCATAAGTATCAATGACAACGGGCCACATCAATTGTTTCTATAGAAAATATTTTTTTTAACCCAAACTTGAGCTTTTATCCATATAAAGAGGAAATTCTATCACCTAAGTTGATAAATACCTTCTTTATAACTTGGATTCTCAGAGAGTTGCCTTAGGCATGATTTGAAAGCTATGCTACCTGAGAAAACATCTCCAGTCCTCCAGAAAAGGGAATTCCTAAAGCTTTGTTACCCCCTTTGCACATGTATTTTAACCTTGAGCCCACTTTCTCTAGGATTTTATATGCTCGTGGGAGAGTATGTCACAGACTTTTGAAGAGTTCTTTTGCATCAACTATATTGCATAGCGAACCTCTGCTTCAAAAAGTCTCGCTGATTAATCAACTGGTAATAATGGGGGTTACTACACAAGTAGGGGCTTGTGATCAATAGAATTTATAAAGCCACCCCTCCCTCCAGTTCATAACTTTAGAACCTTGGGGGCACTTACTAATCAACTTTTCTGGAGACCCAGTGTGCCAGTAGGAAGGTGATTTGGAATAATAGCTCCATATCATATTTATACTTGTAAACCCAGAAATCACAAATGATAATTAAGGGGTCCAAATTCTCATCCTGGCCATTTTGTAATTAATCTTTTTTTTTTTTACTTATACAACCATTCAGAGCTGTACCTGCCATAGGGATATTGGAGCTGTGACCCAAGCTACCTACCAACATGAGGACAATGTACTTTCTCCTTGGAAGGATCTGTTGCTATGGCAACTGTAACCCCCAGAGATTGCTTTAAATTTTCTATCAGTTCTATCAGTTTTGCAGGGCATTTGCAGCTTCCAACCATTCCTCCTAAGGTTTCCATTTCTATGAGCCCTCTAACATACAATCTTCCTTTGACATGACAAGTCAAGTAACCTCCCTAGGCCTCAGTTTCCTTATCTGTAAAATGAGAGTTTTGAACTAGATGGCTTCAGAGGTCCTTTCCAGGTCTAAATTTATGATCCTATGATCTCCCTCAATCTTAATTCAAGGAGCCAAGACTTGGACTACTCCCAGGTTGATTATCCCCCAAATCTGACTCCTCCTCACTCCCACCTCACCTTCTAGTGTTAGCTGGTTCAGTTCTCTCATCTTCCTTTAAAATCCTCAGCCCTCTTCTTAAAGTTCTTCTCTGGTGCCTCATATGGTGTCCAGATTATACTGTATAATTTCAGAGATGAAAAGGATCTCAGAGCCCATCTAGTTCAACATGTATCTGAATAAGAATCCCCCTACAACATCTCCAACAAGTGGTCATCAAGCGTTTGCTTGAAAAGCATCACCGAAAGGACCTCAATACCTCTAAGAGCTTTCTTTCCTCAAACTTGGCTTGGTTTCTCTATACCTAATGTTCCTTATTTTGCCATCTGGGGCCAAATAGATAGAATCTGATCCAACCCAATGGACCTTCATCCTAGGTCTTTTCAGTTAGAAACTGTGTGAACCCAGACAAGTCATTTGATCTCTCAGTCTCATTTTCCATATTTTTAAAATAAGAAAATATAGAATAAAAGAAATCATGTGAAAAAATGGAATAATGGACTGATTTTGAGTCAATCAATAAGTATTAGTAAGCGCCTACTATCTGTCAGGCACTGTGATAGGTGCTGGAGGTACAAAGACAAAAACGAAAAAGGCCCTGCTTTCAAGGAGCTTGCATGCTACACTCTATTGGGGGGGGAGGGGGCGGAGGGATGTGAATTAGATAGCTAGCTAGACAGACAGATAGATAGATAGACAGACAGATAGACAGACAGACATATAGATAGATAGACAGACAGACAGATATATAAATTAGATAGATAGATTAGATGAATAGATAGCTAGATAGCTAGATAGATAGTATATACAAAATGAACACCAAGAGGTTAGGGAGAGTGGGCACAATAACTGAGATCAGAAAAGGCTTGATATGAAAGGTGGCATTTGGGTTCAGGTTCTAGCTCTGATGCTTATTGTGTGACATTGGTCAGGTCCCCATTCCTCCCCACCAACTTCAACTGTTTTGCTTCAGTTGAAAATATTCCTACTCATAGCTCTGTAACCAACTACTTTTTCCCTTCTGCCATGTGGACACCAGTATTTTTCCTTATGCTTCTCATTACTTCATTTTCCCTCATTGGTATAATATATAGCCTTTAATTTTGCATACTTAAAATCACATTATTCATAAAAGCAAGTTCAGTGGAATATATGCCTGGCCTTCCTTTTGACTTTTGTCCCAAGCTAGCTTTGGAATTTGGGGAGATCTCCTAGTAATGTTTTGTTTGGGAAACTCATCCCTTATAGCTCTAAAATTCAGTGATTCTCAGTCATTTTTATTTATCTCATAAATCCTTCTGAGCTCCAAGACACACATAGGCATGCTATGTTGATTTGAAGGCTTGACCGAAAATTGGAATTAGTCTCCACCGACTCCTGTGAAATGAGGGGACTTCCCTTGATGACTCATTATAAATGTGAACTTTGAGTGTAATGTTGCTCAAATTCACTATACTCCTATGTTTTTTATACTGTTGATTATTTTCATATCTTCCCCTGATGCCTTAAAACATTCTTTAAAGTGTCCTTTGTAAAAGCAGAATTCTCTCTGGTCTCCTACTGCTATGTGAATCACTGTGATTACCAAAAAAAAAAAAAAAAGAATTTGGCATATATTTTTGAACTTTTGAATCCTATTTGTCTTTTAAGTCAGGGGTTTTTGTGCATCTGCTTTGAAACAACCCTGTATTTTCTGCTCCATTCTGTAGTTTTTCTTAGGTCAAATTTTCTCTGGCTTTAGATTTTTTTCCTCCTGATGAAAGTTTCATGATTTCTCTTTCATGAAAGTCTTACATGACAGTAGATTGGGGAGAAGCTTTCAAAAAAGTAACTTGCTGTCTGGAAATACCTTTTGAGTCCCTGCCTGGGGAGCTTATATAGTCTTTCTGAATTTCATGACAACAGTAATAAATCAGTAAATCTTCTTTAATAACCACATAGCTGGGCTTCATGGTACATGGTACAGTTTAATTGGTCCCCCTGCCTCAAGTGTCTCTTCATTCCAGGCCATCTTACATTTTGTTACCAAAATGATTTTCTTTAAGTGGAAATTTGACCATGTCAGACTCCCCTAATCAATTAACTCTAGTGCCTTCCCATTCCCTTCTAGGATAAAATAAAAACCCCTCTGGTCAGCTTTGAAAGCTCTTTCTAACCTTGCTCCAGGCGCACTGTACTTAACTCCTCTTCCTGCACTTTTGTGATCCAGCCAAACTGGTTTTCTGTCTTTTCCCCACACATAACATGCATCAGTCATCTCCATGTCTTTGGACCTATGATATTTATAATGTACTCCTTCATCACCTTCACTTCATGGAATCTTTCTCTTCCTTCAAGATAAGACTTGAACATGACCATTTATATGAAACCTTTTCTCAGTCCTTTCTCCCCACGCTTTACTTTTGATACGGAAACCTACATAGGAGTTAACCAAACCAAGATAATCAGAATCTGTAAGTCAAGGCTACCAGCCACATTTTTTAAAGTCCAGTCTGATTCTAACAGGATCATATGGACATCCTCTAACAGTTAAACATTGTCTCAGTTTTGATTGTTGTAAAATTCTGCTTGTAGATTTTATTGTAAAAATGTTTTATTGTATTTTTCTTAACTTCTCAATCTTTTAAAAAGAGTCTGCAAAATTCTGCTTTGAGGCCCAATAGTGGGTGAGGTGTCTGGGAAGTTTGCATTGCTATTGCTTAGGCTTGTGTTTTGTGGAAAAGCAGATGATTTTGATCTCCCCTGCTGCCAATCTAGCATCTTTCAGTAACACTAAAATTCCATATTAGGAAACACAGCTCTTTAGGGTTGGAGGTAACTACTGAATTACAGGCCTGGTTTATAGCTAGAGCCTCTTGTTTGTAAATTCTCAGATGAAATATTAAAGAAAACAAGAAACATGTGTCATTTTGAAAACCATTCCTTAAACCACTCCAAAGCTGAACAAAAAGCATCTTATTTGGAAAAATATCTTAGGAATAGCATGCCCACACAAATTTGTGAAGGCCCCTATTTTCTCAGTGTCATCTATTAAGTCTTTTGATTATTCAATCTAATGCATTGTTTCGGTGTATTGTTTTATATTATTCTCTGTAGTTTCAGGCTTGATTTTCTCATGTATGAAAATGCTGTTTCCCTCCAAAGATTGTCAGCTTTCTGAAGGCAGAGGACTTATTTTTTGTAGCCTCTCTCCACCCTACCTCCTCCCTTGCATCTAGCACAGAGCTAATTTCATAGTGAGTTCGCAATTAATACCTTGGAATGAAAAAAAAAATAGTCCTCTCTGTCTTTATAATTGTCTGTTTTTGTCTCTCTCTCTCTCTTTATCTCTCTTTGTCTCTCGCTCTCTGTCTCTCTCTTAAAATAACATGATCAGTGGTGAAAAGATGGTAATGAACGATATTTAGATCAGGGCCCTTCCCTAGAGGGAAAAGGGTGACAAGTGTTAAAAAAAAAAAGCTGGAGTAGAATCAGGTTCATAGAGAGCTGTAAGGGACCTTAAAGGCTTTCTAGTCCAACCCCCTCTTTTTCCAGATCAAAAAACTAAGGCCTAGGAAAGTCAAATAACTTGTACAAGGTCATACAGGTAGCAAGAAAGTATCAGAGATCAGGTTTGAACCTCCAGGTCTCCCATGGAGAGACAGTGTTTGTTTCACAGTCCTAGGGGAAATGTGCTTATTCTTTTTTTTTAAAATTATTCTTATTTTCATTCCAAAATTCTCTCCCTCCCTCCACCGTCTTCTACATCCTCATCCATTGTGAAGGCAAGAAATGCAACATATTTTGCACATATGAAGTCATGAAAAACATATTTCCACATTATCCGTGTTCAAAAAGAAAAGAAGAAAAAGAAAGAGAATAATATTCTTCAGTATATACTCTGAGTTCATCATTTCTCTATCTGGAGATGAATAGCATGTTTTCTCATGAGTACTTTGAAACCATGTTTGACCATTGTGTTAATCAGTTGCTAAATCTTTCACAGTTGATTATCTTTACAATATGCTATTACTGTGTAATCTATTCTCATTTCTCCTCATTTCACTTTGCATTGGTTCATACAAATCTTCCCAGATTTTCCTGAAACCATTGTCTTAATCATTTCTTACAGCACAATAGATTTCATCAAGTCATATACCATAACTTGTTTAACATTCCTCAACTGATGGGCAGATGTCCAGTTTCCAATTCTTTGCCACCACAAAAAGAACTGCTATACATATCGTTGTACATATAGGTCCTTTTCTCACTTTTTTGATATGTTTGTGGTATAGAACTAATAGTGGTGTTACTGGGTCAAAGTTTAGGCACATTTCTGTAGATTTTGGGGCATAGTTTTAAATTACTTTCCAGAATGGTTCAACACAGCTCCACCAAAAGTGCATTAGTGTATCTATTTTCTCACATCCCCTCCCCCATCTGCCATTTTCCTTTTCTATCATCTTAGCCAATCTAATGATTGTGGGATGGTACCTCAGAGTTTTTTTAAACTTGATTTTCTCTTATCATTAGCAATTTAGAATATTTTCTTTCATTTCTATTGATAGATTTCTTTGGTATGCTTATACTTGATTGGTGCATTTATTATTTTTTAAAATTTATTTGTAGTTTTCAACATTAATTTCCACAAGATTTTGAGTTACAAATTTTCTCCCCATCTTTCCCCTACCCCCACTCCAAGATAGGAAGCCTACTGACTACTCCAATCTGCTCTCTCTTATATCCTCCCCAATCCCCTCCCCCAACTTTCTTGTAGGGCAAGATGGATTTCTATACCCCAATGTCTATATATCTTACTTCCCAGTTGCATGTGAAAAAAAAAACATTAAAAATTTTTTTTAACATTTGTTTTTAAAACGTTTATTTCCAGATTCTTTCCTTTCTTCCCTCCTCACCCAACCCCACTGAGAAGATAAGCAATTCAACATAGGTTGTACATGTATAGTTATGCAAAATGATTGCATAGTAGTTATATTGTGAAAGACTAACTATATTTCCCTCCATCCTATCCTGTCCCCCCACTTACTCTATTTTCTACTTTGACTGTCACTTTTCAAACGTATGTGCTTCTAACTACCCTCTCCCCTAATCTGTCCTCCCTTCTATCATCCCCCCTCTTATCCCCTTCCCCCCTACTTTCCTGTAGGGTAAGATAACCAAATGAGTGTGTATGTTATTCCCTCCTTAAGCCAAATACAATGAGAGTAAAGTTGACCCATTCCCCTCCATTATGACAGTTTTCTCTTGCCTCTTTTATATGAGACAATTTACCCTATTCTTTCTCTCATTTTTTCCTCATATCATTATATTCTTCTCTCACCTCTTAATTTTATTTTTTGGATATCATCCCTTCCTGTTCAACTCATCCTGTGCCCTCTGTCTATGTATACATGTACACACATATACACACACTCACATATGCATTTATACACACATACACCCTTCTATACATACATATATATGTATGTATACATACACACACACACACACACACATACACACACACACATATTCCCTTCAGCTATCCTCATACTGAGAAGAGTCTTATGAGTTATTGTTATCATTTTTCCATGTAGGAATGTAAATAGTTCAACTTTAATAGGTTCCTTATGATTTCTTTTTCCTGTTTACCTTCTCTTGCTTCTCTTTCTTCTTGGATTTGAAAGTCAAATTTTCTGTTCAGCTCTGGTTTTTTCCTCAAGAATGCTTGAAAGTCCTCTATCATATTTTCCCCTGAAGCATTATATTCATTTTTGCTTGGTAGGTGATGCTTGGTTTTAATCCTAGCTCCTTTGACCTCCAGAATATCATATTCCAAGCCCTTTTATCCCTTAATGTAGAAGCTGCTAGATCTTATGTTATCCTGATCATGTTTCCA
>CM053584.1:295058693-295095636 GCA_028627135.1 Pseudochirops cupreus
AGAGAAAGAATCAAGAATTTAAAGTTCTATAATGAAATGTTAAAAATATATATGTACGTGTATATATATATATACATATATATATATATACAATTATTATTATTATTATTATTAACTACATCCAACTGGAACTTGAGATACATAGGCACTGTGGTAGGGAGATCCATCCTGCGCTATCGGAAAGTCAGAAGGGTGATGGGGGAGGACATAGGAGAGAATAGATTGGGGGAGGGAGGATACATTGGGATGGCTGTTTTGGAGCGGTGGGTAAGGGAAAGATGGGGAGAAAATTTGTAACTCAAAATTTCGTGGAAATGAATGATGTAAACTAAACTAAACTAGAACAAAATAAAATAAAAAGATTCTGGATCTCTTTTCTTAACTGGTTGACTTTCCTTTCATAATCTTGTTTTTCTTGGATGCTTCTTTTTTTTTTTTTTTAAAGTTTTTCCTCTATCTCTGTGGTTGAATTTATAAAGTATTTTTAAAGATCTCCTATGAATTCTTTTTGGGCATGTGACCATTTGATGTTACTCTTTGGGGGTTTCTTTACTTCAGTATCCTCCTCTGAAGATGAACCCCAGTTGTCTCTATTCCCATAATAGTTTTCTAAGGTTGGATTCTTTCTCCTTTGCCTGTGAATTTTTTTTGTGGTAATAGCTTACTTTTTGTAATCACCTCTAGCCCTGGGATATGGAAGATGGTGCCTCTTGCCTCAGATCTTCAGTTCTCCCCTCTAGCCTGGAACCACAGCCAAACCTCCAACCTCCTGTAAGTGCCCCCTGCCAGTGGCTTTTTGCCCCACTTCTTGTGTACTCACTGGACATGTACTGATTCCTTCTCACCCCTGCTGCTCTTCACAGCACAGCTGGGTCTGGCATTCCTTGTCAGCAGAGGTTCCTGTGATATTCCTGGGCTCAAATGCCTAACTCCCCTCACCACCTGGGGATAAAATGTCCTATGGCTGGGGCCTATGCAGCCTCTCAAACCAACCAAGCAACCACAGGGCTTGCTGCTTGTTGTTTATGGGACTTGCTGCTCCTCTTGAAATGTCTTACCACTTGCTGGTAAAGCAGACCCCAGCCTGGAGATGTTTGCTTTTCACCCTGACCAAACCTCCTCCTGGGATTTTTCTTCTCATCTTCTCAAATTGTCCCAGGAAGACCCCTGTTGTGCCCCTATTCTTATTTATTTTTACCTGCAATTTGTTTGCCATTAGGAACTACTTTATCTCTTTTGTGGGGAAAAATCTTGAAAGCTTGGAATTTTCTGACCTACTCTATCATCTTCCTGGAATCCTCTCCTAAAACACCATTTAAAAAAAATATTGGGGCCCACAGCAATTGAGAGACCTGCATAAGTTCGCTCAGGTAGTAAGCTGGAACTTAAACCCAGGTTCTCTGATTACTGATTCAGTGTTCTTTTTATTCTACTGCACAGCCTTTCATTGTAGAAAATAGCATTATTATTTGTAGATCACTGTAGGGTACCACTGTGGAGGTAATAGTTGTGCTCTGATCTTCACAGGTATCTTCCTATGGGGCAGAATGCTCTATTCTCTCAAATTTTCCTATTACTTCCTAGTACCCCACCAATTCTCAGTCACCAAGGTTCATGACCTAGGTTTTATCCTGGGTTCCTCACTCAAATTTCCCCCACATGTCTAATTTGTTATCAGACCTTCTTGTTTTTACTTTAACATCTTTATATATATCTATATCTATATCTATATCTATATCTATAACTATAACTATATCTATCTATCTATCTATCCATCCATCCATCTATCTCATCCTCTCCATTCAAACAAACACCCTTTTTAGAGGCCCTCATTACCTCTTTCACAGACTATTATAATAACCTTTTAATAGATTTTCTTGCCTTATCTCTCTCCCACTCCAATCTATGCTCTACTAAACTGCCAAAGTGGTTGTAGGTCTTACCTTGTCACCCTACCCCTACTCAATAAATTCCAATGGTTTCTTATTCCCTGAAGGATCAAATATAAAATTCTCCATTTGGCATTTAAAACTCTTCAGAACCAACTCCCTTCCCACATCTCCTGTATTCCTTGTTCTTTAAATGCTTGCTGATTAATTAAGGGACTATCTAAAATGTATACAGGAAGCTTTGGATCTTTATCCATTTTGCAGCAATGTGGCTGAACTATAGTCTAATGCTTCCTTGATTTCTAAATCAAGACAACCTTTTGGGCAACCATTCATGACACATCCACTTTATTTTTTATTACATTCTCCTCTTAACCCAGCAGCTTAGATTCTCCTCTGCAGTTACAGTAGTTTTTCTTGTCCTGGATATTGTCTGGAAAAAAATGCCTATATCAGAAAAAAAGAAGAAAAAAAGGAATTAATTTGCTATTGAAAGACCTAGGGTCTAGACTTGGCTTTATCATTATGGATTAGATGTGTGACACCGGGCAATGCAATCAGCCTTTTTAAGCCTCAATTTCTTCCTCTATGTAGGGTCTAATGATGCCTGTTTTACCTGCCTCACAGGGTTGCAATGAGGATCAAAATGAGATGCTTCTCACAGGAGTTGTATAACATGCTATGTAAGCCTGCTGTCTAGAAATGAGCTCTTGAGCTATTATTAAAAACAGTAATCATGATACTGATCATGATATTGATTCTATTTGCTAATCAAAAGGCTAAGTCTGTGCCCCCTTAGTAGTCCTGAATCCTCTGGGGAAAGTTGGATCCCTTTGCTGAACTCTTTTGTAGATGTTAGCTTGACACGGTTTGGCACACAGTTTGATTCTAGGGCTACAGCTGGTATTTATCTCCTACGCGATTAAGAAGATAAATGAAGACTATTTAAGAGTTAGGTTATCATTTCTTAGAAAATAAATGAGGCAGCATGTTTGAGTAGAAAGAATCCTTAGTGGTAAGTAAGAACACCAGGGGTCAAATCCTTCTAAAATTCTGTGTGAACATGGAAAAAGCACTTCACCTTTCTGGGCCTCAGTTTCCACACCTGTGAAATGAAGGGGATGGATTAAGTCAGGGGACATCAAACTATAGCCCGAGGGTCAAATCCAGAAGCATTTTTTTTACATTTTAAATAGAATTTTATCATATTTTAAAATGTAAAACCCATTCTTAGCTCACTGGACTTACAAAAAGAGGCAGTGAGTTAACCTAATTAATGGATCTCAGGCCTCAGTTTGCCAACCCCTGGAGTAAATGATCTTTGAGACTCCCTTCCTTCCAGCTCTAAATACAAGGATCCTGAGTATGTCTGATTGATTGAATTTTCCTTGCTGTTTTGCTTTCTCTGATAGGAGATAAAACTTCTGGGAGGCGATGTGTCATAAGAAAAGGGTAAAATGCTCAGAACAGCATAGTTCTGGGTTCAAATTCCACCTTTAACACGTGCTAACTGTGTGGCTGTGGGCAAGTCATTTAACCTCTAGGAGGTTCAATTTCCTGATTGTTATATGGGAATGATAGTGTCTGTAGTATGTACCTGCTAGAGTTGTTGTGAAGTTCAAGTGTAATGGCTAAAGCCTTTAATTTTCCCAGCTCTTCGAGAGAGGCAACATGGCATGGTTGTAGTAGATAACAGGAAGTCACTGCCTTTGACACATGTTTGATGAACAACCTTGGAAAAATCAACCCCTCAGTGCCCTAGGCATCTGCAGCCACTGAAGGAGTTTCCAGACTGAAAGCTCCTTAAACAGATGAAATCATCAATTCAAACCCCTTTGCCAATGTTTTCCCACCCCCATTCCTCCACTTCCCAAAAGCCCTTTGCAAATCTTAATGTGTTATATAAATGTCAATTATGATAGACTCTGAGTTAGGAAATAAAGTTGCAGTTTTTGAATTCAGGTAGCTATTTTAATACAGTGTTCCCTACCCAGTCAGCTAAACGTTTTATGTCACAGATTTTTATTTCTTAAAAGCTATAAATTTCAAAAATGCTTTCCCTCCTTTCACCCACTTTTCTCTCTCCAATTCTTTATGTCCTATTTCTTCCAAGCTTTGCTCCCTTCTGTATTCCTGCTCCCATTCTCTTGAATTCTAGAAACTGCTATGCAGAGACTGCAGAGAAAAGAATGGTGGGTGGTAAAGAATTTAGGTTTGGGGGGGGGGTCCAGTTTGTATTGCAGTTTGGGTTGAGATATACTACTCTGTATAATACTGCAATGCTCCTAAAGATTCTTTATTAATAGGGTGTAGGTCACTGCCTCAAGTATCTTCTTGCTCCAATCCATTGTTCACTCAGTTGCCAAAGTGATTTTCTGGGAGTGCAGATCTGGCCATGTCACTCACCCATTTACTTAGGCCCCATCCAAGGGCCCCCACCAGTCAGAAGTTGCCTCTTCTTTTATCAAGAGATGTGCCATGTGATTAGTTCTAGTTCCACTGCTAACTAGCTGACTTCCAGTGGTTGAGTCAGACACAACCAGAAATTGACTCCTGAAGTTCCCACATGGTCCCTGGAATGTAACAAAAGAATATTTGAGCTTGTTGAGAGGCAATGAAGTTACTGAAATTTTTGGTATTTCTATGGAGAAATAAACTCCCTTTTTACTGAATGGGCTCACAAGGATTTAATTACCTTTAAAGAACAGCCAGGTGGCACAGTGGATAGAGTGCTGGACCTGGAGTAAGGAATTTTCATCTTTTGTTATTCACTCATTTTTCAGTTGTGTCTGACTCTTTGTGATGCCACTTGGGGTTTTCTTGGCCAAGATACTGGAGTGGTCTGCCATTTCCTTCTCCAGCTCATTTGACAGATGAGGTAACTGAAGCAGACAAAGTTAAATGACTTGCTTAGGGTCACATATCTAATAAGTACCTGAGGCCAGATTTGAAATCGGGAAGATGAATCTTTCTGACTCCAGGCCCAGAACTCTATCCACAGTGCCACCTAGCTGTCCAGTTCAAATCTGACCTCAGATTCTTACTAGTTCTGTGACCTTGGGCAAGTCACTTAACCCTGTTTGCTTCAGTTTCCTCATCTATAAAATGAGCAGGAGAAGGAAATGGCAAATCACTCTAGTACCTTTGCCAAGAAAACCCCAAATGGGGTCACAAAAGACATGACTGAAATGACTGAACAAAATAGAACAACTTATTTTTGTGAATCAGAATACTCTAATTTCCCTTATCTTTAGACCTTTGAGTTCCTCTGACTTTCTTCAAGACTCAGCTTAAAGTCTGCTTTTTTCAGGAAGCCTTTCCCACAGTGAAGTGCCTGCCCTCTACAATTACCTTCCATTTACATTATACTCTATACCTTGAACAAATTACTTAACTTTTCTGAGCCTTAGTTTTCTTATCTGCATAATTTAAAGGTAAGAGTAAATGGCCTCTAAAATCTTTTCCAGATCTCAATCTATGACTCTATGACACCCAGGGAATATAAGTGACTCTCCCATGGTCACTCTGCTAGTATATGGCAAAGCTTGGATTCGAACTGGAGTCTTATGACTCATGCCTTGTATTCTTTCTTTTATTGTTGTTGAGTTGTTTCGGTTATTTCAAGTTCTTTGGGGCTTTCTTGGCAGACATACTGGAGTGGTTTGCCATTTCTTTCTTTAGCTGATTTTACAGATGAGGAAATTGAGGAAAACAAAGTAAAGTGACTTGCTTAGGGTCACACAGCTAGTAAGTGTCTGAGGCTGGGTTTGAACTTAGGAAGATGAATCTCCCTGATTCCAGGTTCAGCACTCTAACAGCTGTGCCACCTAGCTGCCCAATCTTGTGTTAGATTGGTACTATAGAAGGCAGACAATAGACACTTTTGCTTTCCTTCCCTCTTCTTCATTTTTCGGGCTTGTAGAAGATAGTTACAGAATAATACAAGCCTTATAATAATAATAATACACCCTTCATAAAATATTCCAACTCTTGGCACAAAAACCTGGCAAGAGGAGAGAAGGCGTTAAGCTGCTTTTAGGAAGCTGGAGAGGTAGGTTGGACCCTGAGCTTTTCCTCTCTGCCCTTTCCCCTGCAGATAATTGTCAGGTTTTTCAAGCACAGCACTTGGCAGCCTCATTGATAGTTCTGATAAGTGAAAGGTAGTGTGTTTTCTCCCTTCATTTTGTTGAAGATCAATTCTGTTCTTTCTATGTTTTCCTTTCATATGCTGATAAAGGGCAAGAACAAGAGGATAACAGATCTGAAAGCTTAATAATGTTGCTAAATGTTATGGACTGACACAAACTGGCTTTCCTTTATCTAGCCAGCTGCAAACCAGGTTTTATACAAATAATCTTGAATGGACTCTTTGTTTGTCTTGCTGAAAGATTATGTGCAACACTGGAAGGTACTTTTTTTGAAAGGTCACCTTGACTTCCCAAAGGAACTCTAAAGGGTTTCATGAGTCTTGGGTCTTGGTCTGAGTGCTACATATACTGAAGGATATTTAACTCTATACTAGTTTGGACCAGAATGTTTTGTTACAGAGAAAACATGTTTGGAAATAAAATATGGGAGTTTTAGGGATAGGAAAAATGACTGTAGCGAATTCCCCCACTTCCTCTACTAATGCAAGTTAACTTTTCTCTCAATGTGTAGCCTTAGAGACTTGACTTAGCCACTGAGAATTAGTTAAATAACTTTCTTAGGGTTAAACATTGTGTGTAGAAGTGTTACTTGAACCTGGGTCTTTCTGGTTTTCAAGGATGGTTCTCTAGCACTGAGCCACATTCTCAATTTGTAAGTTACAGGCATGGAAATTAATTTTGTAGAGCTTCAGATTTCTTCCTCCTGACTTTCATGACTTTGGACAGTTAAATGTCTATCACATGGTGTTATGATTCAGAAAACAGTTAGTTGTTGATTCTAATGTACTAACTAGGACTAGCTATTTAATCATTAAACATAATTACTTGCCCAGTGTCTAAAAGAACTCATTACAAGCAACTGTAGATCATAAACTCCTGTATAGGAGCATAGTACTATTGAAAACTGACACATGAAACATGGAGTTCATTTCACATTATTTTCCTGTAATAACTGTACATTAATTAAGTTGCCTGGTGCTATGTGGAACAGGATATTGGTATTCTGGAATTTTACAGCATTTTTCCTTTTGTTCTTACTCCCTCCTTCTTTCTCCCTTCCCCATTCCACACAAAGCTCAGAATTTGGTCACTGGTTCTGTGACCTACATTTGAAAATGTCACATAGGACGTAAATAGTGGAAGCTTTTGTTGTGGCTGTGGAAACAAGGTAGATGCATTGTATTGTTTGATGTGTTGTCAGTCGTCATCTGAAATCATCATCTCTTGGTTTCCAAAACCACTCTGTTCCATGAAGTGCTTGTTTTTAGGACATATCATTCAGAGCAGGGGTCACAATTTTCAAACATCGGGGTCTAGTTACTGATTTCTGTTTCCTGGCATGCCTAAAATGGCCATTATTACACTGATTTCAGGGTTGGGACCAGAGGGATTTCTGTGCTATGGTGGGCAACAGTTTGGAGTAGCAAGGAAGGAGGTGGTCTAAAATTAACATAATAATATGTTATTATCCCAGTTTTACATATGAGGACACTGAAGCTCAGATAGTTCAAGTGACTTACTCATGGTCACATGACTAGTAAATGTGAAAGGCAAGATTTGAACTCTAGTCTTCCTGACTCTCAGTCCAACACACTATTATACCAGTAACTGACCCATATGCTAATATTTACTGAACTTGTCATTGAGCTATCTAGGGCAGTCAATGTATTTTTGGCATTAGCATTGGTTTGAAAGGCCCAAATCCTATACTGAAACTCTCTGTGTTAGACATATATGACATATGCTCTGCTTTTATGCTTAGGCTTGTGTTTCCCAGAGACCAGTCTTGCCTAGCTCCTAACTTGGTGCTCTTCTGAGATAAGACAGACATGGACTGTTCCCCTCAGTTCATGTTTTATTGTTTCCCCTTAGAGACAACCTACAGAATTGTGTCAGGAGGAGTAAATCATATACTTAGACTAGGGACAGATTTATTGGCATCTATACAAGGTCGTGAAGTGGACAGTGAACTTTTGTTCAGGATGATGAATGGTGTGCTATATGTTGCTTCCCTTTCTCAGCTAGAGTCCACATCCTGTGAATTATCAACATCAAAATTTATTTGTGGACATATTCAGCTTCCTAGAACACAGGGAGGGGGAAAGAATTCAACTCTCTTCATTGACTTATAGCTCATGAGAAATACTGTGAAAAATAATACAGAGTCAGCACAGAAAAACCGAGGTCAAGATAGGGGCTTCTTTGAGACAGATCAATCTCTAATGCAGCAAATAGTTTCGGTGATACTATCTTAGACACTTCTTGCTCAAAAGACCATAAAAGGGTCAGTAACAAAGGTACATGAGTCAACTCAGGCTGGGAGGCATCCTATTATTGCTATGTATGTCTGAAGCCATCTCAAGGAGTACCACAGAGTGCAGGATGAGGTCTGGGATTGGCTATGCTCTTCAGGGCTACACTTTCAAGGCAAGTGGGGGTGGACCTGATCTTGTATGTCCTACAATAAATATCTCTCTAGTTTTGGAAACCACAATTCTTTCTCACTTAGTCACTTCCAGCTATCTTTAAACTGAACTGAAGCATGGGTCAGCTTTTCCATCAGTATAGAACAGGTGATAACCTGAAGCCACCAAACAAATGTCTCTAAAACATTTACAAAATGAAGAATTCTAGATTTAGACTCAGATTTGGTTTCAGATCTTGACTCTTCTATCTCTGTGAGGTTAAACAATTATGTTTTCTGCTGTGGCCCTTAATTTTCTCGTCTGAAAATAAAGGGGTTGTTAATCTCTAAAGGTCCCTTCCAGCTTTAAATCAAATGATTCTCTATGATCTTATTTCTGCTCAGGGCTTGATTCCTAGGAAGTGCTTAATAAATAGTTCTTGGTTGGGTGAACGAATGCCATTGCAACTCTCCCAACAGTGGAAATATCAAAAGAATGCCTTAAAGGCTAACATTTAGATCTAAGTCACAGATAACAGAACTATGACCTATGATACTTGGTTGTTGTTGTTGAGTTATTCAGTCATGTCTGACTCTTAATGACCCCCATGGACCATGTTGTTCATGGGATTTTCTTGGAGTGGCATTTCTTTCTCTAGTGGATTAAGATTCTAACCTGTTTTAGTGTCTAGATCCCCAAAACAGTTGTCAGTGGATTGATGTAAGTTTGGAGGTTGGAATTAAGTGGAGTGTCTCAAGGAACTTTCTTCAATTTTTTGCCCAAGAGCCTTAGCACAATGTGTGGCATGAGATGGGTGCTTAATATATGCTTGTTGATAAATTGATTAAAGGACACTGAGAAACTAGAATGCATACAGGGGAGCATGACTAAGATGGTAAGAGGACTAGAGACCATGCAATTCAACACTGAATCACTGGAATTAGGGATATTTAAGCTGGGGAAGAGAAGACTTAGGGCCATAAAGCCTATCTTTAAAATTTGAAAAACTGTTGGGTTGAAGAGGGAATAGACTTGTTCAGCTTGGCCCTATAATACAGACCTAATAAATCTGGGTAGAAAGTAGAGAGAGACAGATTTAGGGATGATATTTGGGGGAAAAAACTTTCCTGACGATTACAGCAGTCTGATAATGGATAGCCTTGAGAGGTACTGGGAATTCCTTCACAAGACATCTCCAATCAAAGATTGTTTGCCAGTGTTTTCATGGAGGTAATTCTTGTTCAGATACCTAATGTACAGGATGGGTTTTCAGGATCATTCCAAATCTGATCATCTCTGATTCTCTGCAGAGAACACTGGATCTAAAGTCAAGAGACAAATAATGTAGAATCCCGGTTTAGGATTCATAAGCTGTTTGACCCTGGGCATGTTACGTGACCCCTCTAGACTTCAGATATTCCTCTGTGAAATGGAGATGATGATGCCTGCATTTTCTACCCCACTTAATTGTTTCAAGGAAAGTACTATGGGAGCCTGAAAGTAGGACAGAGATATAATATACTATTGTTGAATAATTTTATGTTATGTTAGCCCTTCTTTTATAGCAAGTTTTCTTTGGAGGGCCCAATTTTTTTTTAACTCTTTTTTAGTTCAAAGGTCCATCCAAATGTAATTAGTGGCACTCTTATCACCCAAACTATTCGTCTGCTAAGGAGACAAAAACCTGCTTTTATCAAAAGTGCTAGATTTTGAGGTGAGAATTACTTCTAGGTGGAGCCAAGATGGTGGAGTAGAAAAAACACCTAGCTTGATGCTCCCAGAATTCCCTTCCAAACAACTTTAAAATAAAACCTCAAATTGAATTATAGAGTGACAGAGCCAAGGAGAGGTCAGAGTGAGGCATTCTCCCAGCCCAAGGCATCTTAGGAGGTTGGAAAGAGAGATCTGTGTCACAGGGGTGAAGGCTGGCCCAGAGTCTACATTGATCAAACATCAGTGATAGGACTAGATGGTGGTGACAGAAGAAGCATTCAGCTATAGGAGCTCTTAAGACAGGGACAGTAAAGGGGCCTGGCAAGTGGTCAAAAGGAGATTACAGGATACACCTGTGCTAGTACTGGATGAAGGACAAGACACTGGAAAATCCATTGCTTATATCGACTTCTGGATTATAGTTCAAGAACAGATAGGAACACTTTTGATCAGAATGGAGCAAAAGACCTGAAGGGCAGTATCACTTTTGGTTACAAAGGATCAGGGACCTTGAGGAACAGCATCATTTCTGGTCCCAAGGAATCAGAGACCATTCCTGTAAGAGGACTAGAGTATATCCCAGGAGAGCAGTGACCACACCTCTCCCCAAATCACACCACCTTAGAAGCAGTGAAAACTTCCAAACAACCAGAACTAGTTCTTAAAAGGCAGAATTGAGTAAATGGGGAAAAACTCACTGATGAAAATGATTCCTTAAAAATTAGAATTGGGTAAGTGGAAACTAGTGACTTCATGAGACATTAAGAAACAAAGTCAAAAGAATGAAAATGAGAAGAAAATCTGAAATATCTCATTAGAAAGACAACTGACCTGGAAAGTAGATTGTGGCGAGATGATTTAAAGATTAATGGATACCTGAAAGCCATGATCAAATAAAAAAAAAACCCTATCATATTTCAAGAAATTATCAAGGAAAACTGCCCCAGTATCTAGAACTAGAGGGTAAATAAAAATAGAAAGAATCCACCTTTTGCCACCTGAAAGAGATCCAAAAATGAAAATGCTTATGAATATTATGGCTAAATTCCAGAGTTCCCAGGTCGAGAAAATTTTGCAAGCAGTCAGAAAGAAATAATTCATATATTATAGAGCTAGAGTCAGTTTCACATAAGATTTAGCAGCTTCCACATTAAAGGAGTGGAGGACTTAGAATATGATATTCTAGAAAACAAAAAGCTGGAATTACAACCAAGAACAACCCCTCTAGTAAAACTGAGTATAATCCTTAAAGAGAAAAAATGAAATTTGATGAAATAGAGGACTTTCAAACATTCCTGATAAAAAGACCAGAGCTGAATAGAAAACAACTTTCAAACAGCAGACTCAAGAGAAACATAAAAAAGTAAGCATGAAAGAGATATAAAAAGGGATTCAATAAACTTAAACTGATTACCCTTATATATGAGAAGATGATACATGTAACTTTGTAAGAACTTTATTATTAATGGAGCAGTTAGAAGGATTCTACATAGAAAGAGGGCATGGGAGTGAATTGGTTATGTTGGGATGATGTAAAAAATGGATAGGCAAGAATGAAGGATTCTCTGGTAGAAGGGGGAAGAGAATAGGGAAAATTATCTCAGATAAAAGAAGTATGCAATGAAGAGCTCTTACAATGGAAGGGAATTTCACTCACATCTAAATTGGTACTAAGAGGGAAAATATACACTCAGCTGGTAGCACAAATCTATCTTACCTAAACAGGGAAGTAGGAGGGAAAGGGGGCAATGTAAAGCAGAGGATGGTAAAAGAGAGGGGAGATAAAAGAAGGTAGTAGTCAGAAGAAAAACAGACTTTAGGGAAGGGACAGGGAGGAGAGAGAGAGAGAGAGAGAGAGAGAGAGAGAGAGAGAATAAACAGAAGAAAATAAGATGGAAAGAACTGCATAGTTAGTATTCATAACTAAATAGAAATGAGATGAATTCACTTATAAAATGAAAGAGGATAACAGAAAGGACTAGAAACCAGAATCCAATGAAATGTTGCTTACAAGAAACACATTTGAAAGAGAGAGAGAAACACCCATACAGAAAGACAAAATAAAGGGCTGGAACAAAATCTATCATGCTTCAGCTTTTAAAAAAAAAAAGAGCAAGAGTAAAAATCATTATCTCAGACCAAGCAAAAACAAAAATAGACTTAATTAAAAGAGAAAAGCAGGAAACATGTTGCTAAAAGGAATCATAGATAAGGAAGTAAAAAGACTAAACATTTATGCACCAAATAATATAAAATTAAAATTCTTAAATGAAAAGGTCAATGTTTAACAGGACGAAATAAATTGTAAAACTGTAAAAAAAAAAACCTGTAGTAGTAGGAAATCTTAACTTTCTCCTCTCAGAGCTAGATAAATCTAACCATAAAACAAATAAGAAAAAAGTCAAGGAGGTGAATAGAATTTTAGAAAAGTTAGATATGATAGACCTCTGGAGAAAACAATATGCATAGAAAGGAGTCTACATTTTTCTCAGCTATATATGGCACCTTCACAAAAATTGACCATGTATTAGGGCACAAAACTCTCAGAACCAAATGCAGAAAAGCAAAAATATTAAAGTCACTCTTTCTAGACCATAACACAATAAAAATTACATTTAATAAAGGGCCATGGAAGCACAGATTAAAAATTCATTGGAAACTAAATAATCTAATCCTAAAAATGAATGGATCAAAGAACAAATCATAGAAACAACCAATAATTACTTCAAAGAGGGTGATCTGGCCTTAAAGGGGGATATCTTAAGCAAATTAAGGAAGCACGGAAAAATGTACCTGTCAGATCTATGGATAAAGGGAAGAGTTTATAACAAAATAAGAAATAGAGAGGATCATGGAAAATAAAAGAGATAATGTTGATTATATGGAATTAAAATGCTTTTGTACAAATCAAATGAATATAGCCAAAGTTAAAAGGAAAACAGGAAACTAGAGGTAGGGGTGGGGAATTACACCAAGTTTCTCTGATAAAGGCCTCATTTCTCAAATATATAGGGAACTGAGCCAAAATTACAAAAATAAGAACCATTCCCTAGTTGATAAATGGTCAAAGGATATAAACAGGTAGTTTTCAGAAGAAGAAATCAAAGCTAACAACAGTCACAGGAAGAAATGCTCTAAATCACTACTGATTAGAGCAGTGGTTCTCAACCTTTCTAAAGCTGTGACCCTTGAATACTCGTATGTGGGTGTATCTGCATGTGGGTGGATCCACCTGGAGACAGATGGAGCAGTGTCTCAGTTCCTAAGACCATAGGAAATATGTGTTTTCCGATGGTTTTAGGTGACCCCTGTGAAAGGGTTGTTTGACCCCCCCCAAGGGGTCATGACCCACAGGTTGAAAACCACTGGATTAGAGAAATGCAAATTAAAACAACTCTGAGGTAGTGCCTCACACCTATAAGATTAGTTTACATGACAGAAAAAGACAATGGCCAAAGTTGAAGGGAATGTGTAAAAATATGAACAATAATACGCTGTTAGTGGAGCTGTAACTAATTTAATCATTTGGGAGAACAATTACAAACTATACCCAAAGAGCCATAAAACTGTGCATACCATTTGACCCAACCCAAAGACATTAAAAAAAAGGAAAAGGACCTATGTGTACAAAAATATTTATAGCTGCTCTTTTTTGGTGGCAAAAAGTTGGAAATCAAGGTGATGTCCATCAATTTGAAAATAACCTAATATGTTGTGGTACGTGATTGGGACCAAATATTTTTGTGCTTTAAGAAAGGATGAGCAGAATTCTATCAGAAAACCCTGGAAAGGCTTATATGAGTTCATACAAAGTGAAGTGAGTAGAACCAGGAGAACATTGTACACAGTAACAGCAATATTTGATGATCTATTGTGAACAATTTAGCTATTCTCAGCAATGCAATAATCCAAGACAATTCCCAAGGACCAATGATGGAAAATACTATTCACCTCCAACTGATGATCTCTGAATGCTGTTTAAATCATACTTATTTTTACTTTTTTTTGGCTTTGTTTTCTTTTGCCACATGGCTAATGTGGAAATACATTTTTCATGACTTCACAAGTATTATCAGTATCAAATTGCTTGCTTTCTCAAGAGGCAGAACAGAGTGATAGGGAGGGACCTCAAAATATTTTTTAAAAGATTGTTAAATATATACATATATATATATATGTACACACACACAGACACACATACACGACCTGCTGCATTTTTTCCACTAAAAGGCTCAGATTTGTAGGAATAGAGATGGAAGGGATCTTAGGGGTCATCTTGTTCATTCTCTTCATTTGAAGTAGGAAGGGGGTCAAGTCTTGTGATTTAAGTAGTGCCAGAAATTCTCAGGGAATTAACTTTCTTTTAACCACACAAATTGAGCCCTGTGCTGCAACTTATAGTATTAGAGAGTTATCTAGGTCTTCAAGAAGTCAAGTGACTTGCATTTGGTCACATAGTCAGTGAATCATGGCCTGAACCTAGATTTCCCTGATTCTAAAGTTGTCTTTCCTATCCATTATGCTGTGCTGCTTCTACCCTTTCATGTTTTACTGGTGAAGTCTTTAGGAAAAATGAAGGTCAGAAAGAAGTGGCTTCAACAAGGGCAAACAGACAGTAAGGATTGGAGTTGGGATTCAAACCTAGTTCTTTTGTCACCAAAACTAGTATACTTTCTCTCCATCACACAGGGCCATGGTGAGCTAAAGAGAAACACTAAACACATCAGCATTAAATATGTCAGCACATCTTATAACACTCTCCTTTGGCTTGAGTTTTCTGACAATGCCTAAATTTGAACATAAAAGGAAACCCCGCCTTTTGTGAAGCAATTGACACAGAAAATTAACTCCAAAGCTTCCCTATTCTATTAATTTTCTTTTTTGACCTTTTCCACATGTGAGTTTGCTTCCAGCTCTGCTAGACAAATCCAGGTTGCTATTGTAATCTTGAATTGTTTTGGTCCCTTGGAACAGAAAAATTTTCTTAGGGAATATTCTGAGCAGACCTGTCTTGATTGATTGGATTCTGAATTTTGAAGAGGAATTTATAAGGTAGCTGATGGTCCTAGATGACCTCTTCCTTCTCATGCCCATAAAATATTATGTGAATGAGTTATAATAAAGATTTTTCAATTTTTAGATAAATTAGTGGTATTCTAATAAGTATCCTTATCCACTTGTTCCAATACCTGTTTTGGTCATTGTAGGTGCAAGCTGTGTGTCTCAACTCCTTCTTATTTCATACCCTATTGAAATCAGCCTTGTACCCCGGTCCTTCCCAGGCTCACTTCTGCCTTTCCACCTTTCTACCATCTCCTTTTTCCTTCAGTGTAAATTCCACTCAATGCCCTAGACATTGTCAAGAATGTTGATAAAAGGGTTAAGAAAAGGTCATTACATTTGTCAAATAAAAGATCATTATTAGGGGATGGAAGGAGAAGAGAATAAGCATTTATATGGGGCCTACTATGTGCTGTTTGGGGCAGCTAGGTATTATAGTATATAGATTGCTGGACCTGAAATCAGGAAGATTTGTGTTTAAATCCAGCCTCAGACACTTACTGTGTAACCCTCTGCACATCACTTAATCTTGTTTGCCTCAGTTTCCTCATGTGTAAAATGAGCTGGAGAAGGAAATGACAAAACGCTCCAGAATCTTTGCCAAGAAAAATCAAAATGGGGTCATGAAGAGTCAGACACAACTAAAACAACTGAGCAAACAGATGTTCCAAGCACTGTGCTATGGGATTTAATAGATATTATTATCTCGCTTGATCCTCCCATGTGTCCTTCGAGGTAGGTGCTATTATCATCATCTCTCTTTCATAGTTGATATTAACTGAGGTTGAGTGCCTTGTGAGGATCACACAGCTAGAAAGTGTCTGAAGTCAGATTTATAAATAGCTTTCTCAAGGAGTTTATCCAAGAAGGGGAAGAAAGAGTTAACTATATGGCATACACGAGGGACAAAGTGATTTCATACCTCTTACTTCCCCCTTTCTAGCTGCTGTTCACCTATTCTATACATTACCTCTATGTACCTCTTAGTATTATTGTTTAAAGTGAGGAGGTGAAGAATCTGCAGTCACTCTCAAAGTATGTGACTATTAACTCCAGTAGTCTATGTTCTCTAACACAGGCCCCTCTCAAGACTAGGCAAAGACTCACAAAGTTTTGTAGAGACTCATCTATCACTGATCTTGTGACAGAGTCATTACTCAATCCTTTGACCAACCCTGTGCCTAAGACAGCAGGCAACTTGGCCAAGAGTTTGGTTTGTGAGACTTTCCCTGGTACATATATAACATAAGGGGAATAAAACATGATACAGGGACCACCACTTAACATCTCCCCTAAGATGCATGACTGACTTTCTCTAGTCAACACATAGTATCAGCTCCAAAGAATGAAAGATCAGCTCAGATCTGGATTTTTTCCTTTTATAGATGACATAAAGGCAGCATCAAAGTGGAGGAAAAAGGCCAGTGCCTTCACTAGGGCTGCTGCCAGATGCTCCTTGCCCAGAGCTGACCCCATGTCAACCACTTCAATGAGTCCCTCCACCCTTTAACCTTCTGTAATTCTCATCCTTCTAATCTGCAGTTCTGGCTACAACCCCAGGGAACTTCTGGTTTTGTGGCTAAGTAACTGAGCATTGCTAGGAAAAATCTTGAAAAATAGCATTTACATCAACCAATGCAATATAATTGCAGCTGAACTATGACTTGGAAATCTTTGTATTGTACCATGATTCCCAATATAATTCTTGGTTTTGATTTTTATAAACCTTTTCCACTCTTTTCAATAATGCCTTAAAGTCCAATTACCCTGCCTCTCCTTTCCCTTACCATAACAAAAGACCTCACTTCCCAGTTTACTGAGATCAGGACATGCCATATCTCATGAACTCCCCCAGCTTCCTTGCCTCCAATGACTAAAATTCTCAGAATTCAGGGGTCTCTAGGTGGCACAGTGAATAGAGCACTGGCCCTGGAGTCAGGAGGACCTGAGTTCAAATCCGGCCTCAGACACTTAACACAAAAATACTAGCTATGTGACCTTGGAAAAGTCACTTAACTCCAATTGCCCTACCTTCCCCCCTCCAAAAAGCAAAATAATTCTCAGAATTCTAACTCATATTTTCCAGCTTTTCTTGTTTCAGAGGAAAAGGTGACACTTACTTTTCATCAGGGCCAATCCTTTTTTTTTTTTTTTGCATCCTTAATTTGATCCTAGAGAGATTCCCGTTGATCAACCTCCATCTTTCAGTTCTCTTCAGTCTTTCCTTTTTGACTGGTTCCTTCCAAGTTACTTACAAGCAAGCTCAATTCCTATCATAAAACCTTCACTCAGTCATTGAGGTACCATCCTCTATTCTCCCTTTCATGTCAAAATTTTTGAAACAAGTTCTTGTTTGTTTGTTTTTACTGGAAGTTACCACTTAGAACAAGAATCAGAGGGAAGCCAGACAGCTACCTAGAGAGCAACATGTAAGAGGCACAAGGAAGAACACTCTCAAAAATACTACATTTATAATTGCATATCTTTATTATGATTATCCCTTAGGTCAAGAAATTGGTCTGTGGGACAGCAAGACAGCAACTGTTGCTAATATGTCTAATAAAGTTTCCCTTCTACTCTGAGGGTACCTGGAGGCACTATGTAAAAGCACAGAAATCCTAAATCTGTTAAGGGAATGTTTAGATTGCCTCCATTATGCTTCAGTAGAGGAAGAAGAGAGCCAAATTAAGCATTTTCATGTCAAAGGGATCCTGGGTTCTGGTGCACCTGGATGACTTTTTCTGTTTATATTTTCTTGTTTTGTGTGTTCATGGAGAAGTCTCACATGGTAGATTATTCTACAAGTTGCCAGAGGTTTTCATCTCAGAGAACATCCTAAAAATTTGGTGGAGGTAACTGTGTCACAAGGTCAATAGTAGCTGTGTCCTTAATAATATCTTTTTAACTCTTCCCTAATCTTCTGGCATCTTCTTTTTTTCAAAGACCATGGGACACTGGTGATATTTTTAAGTCCAGAAAATTTCTCTCCATGTGGTAAATAGATATTTATTTTTTAATAATGCATATTGACCCTCTACAAAGTCCTATTTCAATGTTTCATCATGATACCTAAGGAACCCTGGGTTTTTGAAGGCTTTTGCAAGTAATATTTTATAGTAGCCCATATCTTTATGATCACACAATTGATTGACAAGTATAAATGATGCACATTTCTACTGATTTATATTTTGTTAACTGCAAAAAAGCAAATGTGGGCTAGATTACGTTTAGAAAGTTGAAAAGCACTTTTAGGGACTCTAAATTTTGTCTGAAACAAAAGGCTGTATTTCTAGTATTCCTCCAATGATATTGTATAACTGTAAGTTGTGAAATACTATAGAATTCACAGAATCTGCAGAACTGAAGATGAGGATAATCTAAAGAACAATAGAGAGATGTATGGTTGTCATTACTTGGCTAACACACATTACAAAAGAGGAAGAGGGCAGGAGATCTTCATAAACTCTTCACCTTCAAGGACAATGGAGTCAGCCCATTTGGACTTTCCTTTCACAGTCCTAGATGTGCTACTAGAAGTAGAAATAGAGGGAAAAGTAGGAAAAGCAGTTGGACTGGAACAAATACACATAGGAGGTCTACACTGGAGGAGTCACAGCTTTGAGGCAATTGAAGAATCCATTCTTAAGGTATCTAAAAGAATGGAGGATACCAAAGGATTGGAAAAAAATCTGACTTTGTTATTATTGAAAAGCGTAATGGAGAAAACAATGATTTTTAACTTATAATCTACCATCTCATCTATATGAAATTAATATAAAATAATCTATATACTTGTCTAGGGCATCTTTGATGAGGATAGTAGAACAGAAGAGGCAAGCTTTCACAGAGAGCAATTGGGGCCTCTCTTCTCCTAAAAGTTCCCATCCCCTTACATTTTTTTTTTAAATTTGAGTCTCACAACAGACCAATGAGGTAGATAGTATTATTTTCTTCATTTGCTAATGAAGCAAAGAGAGGTTAAGTGACTTGCCCAGGGTCACACATCTAATAAACTGAACCTTGAACCTAGGTCTTTTGACTTGGAATCCTCTTTTTATTCCATTCCATTACTCGCCTAAAATAACTCACATCTGTATAACATCTTACCATTCATCTGGTTTTATGTGTATTTTTTCATTTGATCATCACAACAAACTTAAAGAGGAGAGACTTGAAAATGTTGTGGGATAAGTCAAGCTATCTTCCTCCCACTCCCCATTGCCTTCTTTCACTACTTTCTGTGGGTAATATGGGAAAGAAAAGTGAGGACTGATTCATAAGTACTGAATAATTACCTCACTTCTCCAGTTAGCTTTATTTATAAAGAACACATCACTGACAGTAGACACACTTCAATGTCAGCATGCTTAGCTCAGTTAATGATAAACTGTGTTCTGACTACTTAGCCTCCCTATCATATAACATCTTCACTGGCCAGAGAAAATTCCTTAGGTTTTCACAGTGAATGCGTTCTGAGGTCAAATTGACTTTCTAAGTCAATGGATTATGGATTATATGACAGTATTATTATATACTGCATCCATAGAGAGATCAGTACTAGTATTATCTAAGTATTAGTTTTAGTCCAATGTGTTCCCTTACCTCTTTACTTTCAAGAGGTAGTTCTATGTCCAGAGCTTTCATAGATTTAATTTTAATTTTGCGTGACAAATTAAATAAATCCCCATGATTCCAATGTATGTGATAGAGTTTCTAGGAGTGTAAATGCAGTTGCTTAAATTTAATTCAACAAACATTTATTAAATATCTACTATAGGCCAAACATAGTCTTTGGAGCAAAAAATGCAAAGGCAAAAATGAAATAATATCTACCCTCAGGGAACTCACCTTTTAGTCAAGGAAAACAAATATAATCAACCAGTACATTCAGAAAAAGAATCAAATAAATAAAAATGATTTCAGCAAGGAAAGAAAATGTAAAAACGTGATTACTTAGGAAAGCTCTCCTGTTGGAGGTGACCCTTGAGTTGAGCCTTGAAGTGAATCAAAGGTAAATCACAGGCAAGTGGGAAGTGAATTCAAAGCAAGGGGAGCATCCTATGAAAAGGGTAGGAGACTGGAACGGGGAACAGCAAGTAGGTCAGTCAGGACGTCACAGAGAGTGTGTTAGAGGGTACAAAGTGCAATTGGCCTAGAAAGGTAGGCTAGCAGCAGATTATGAAAGACTTTAAATACCAAATAGAAGACTGTTTTTATCCCAAAGGTATTAAAAAGTCATTGAAGTTTCTTAAGCAGGGAAGTAACCCAGTCAGACCTGTCCTTTTGGAATATCAGCAAGGCAGTGAGTAGAATATAGATAGAGAAGGGAAAAGGTGGATACGTGAAGACCAATTAGAAGACAATTGCCGTAGTCCAGGTCCACTTCCTATGCCCATCTATGGTTAGAACTATGTTGGTGGCTATATGAAAGGAGGGAAAAGGATGAAAGAGATCTTGTGGAAGTAGATGGATGAACCATGGCAGTGGCAACAGATTAGATACATTTCTTCCCTTGCCTTAAAAAGTACTCTAAAAGTACCCAAAGTACAGATTTTACCTAAGTATATTGGGAAGATACTATAGGGTGTACTGTAGATGAAACAGCAGATACTACTATTGGAGAATAATTTCAACATGTCCAAAACAAAAGTCATTATATTTTCCCCTAATCCTTCCCTCTTCTTAATTTTCCTCCTGAAATTTTGTCTCCCTTGAAAGCATCACCATTTTTCTGGTCACAGTTTTCCAATAACTGGTTGGCTCTTACTTCTTAAGTAAAGTTGGCTCTTACTTCCTCCTATCCAAACAGCTTCCAGATCTTATCAATCCTTCCTTTACAATATATCCTTTATCAATTCTGTTAGCTCCATGCACACAGTTCAGGCCTCATCACCAACTAATTAAAGACTTCTAATTGGTTTCCCTGCTACAAGTCTCTCCCCTCTCAAATCCATCATCTATACAACTACCAAAAGTGTATTCCTAAAGCCCAGGTTTGACTATGTCACATCTCTGCTCAAGAAGTATCAATGACTACCCATTGACTCCAGGACAAAATAGAAACTCTTTGCTTTGGCCTTTAAAGTTCCTCAAGATCTGGTTGCAGTTACCTTTAGAAATTTATTATACATCATTCCCCTTCATGAACTTTGTGGTCTGACCAAAGTCATCCACTTGCTGTTCCTTATACACTGCATTCCATCTCTCTTTCTGTGCCTTTTCATAGGCTGTTGCCCCTTGGCTGGAATACACTAGCTCTTCACCTCTGCCTCTTAGAATCCTTAGTTTTCTTCATAGAACAGCTCAGGTACCACTTCATATAGAAAGCTTTTCTTTATTTTTTAGCTGCCTATGCCCTACCCTAGAAATTACCTTGAATATGTATATATGTAAATACATATATACTACAGATAAGGCATATGCATACCACATCTGTTGGGCAGAATAATTTATTCTCTGAACTGATTAATTAATTTATTTATGGACAATCAGAAACTGAATAAGAACTGTTTAAAGTCTATTTAACTGATTTTTGCTGGTTATTACAATGAGAATGAAGAACTACTTGAGGATATGAAAATGACTAGAACCTTGTCGAAAGTGACCATGTCATTTTCAAGTATGTATTTTAATAAAATCAAAACTCTATTTAAAATAGTTTTAAAAGGCTAAGAATAACCACACATGAACCTTAGGCATAATGAAAGCAGATTCCAAAAAGTTAAAAGGAAAAAGAGGTATGAGCCATAGTCAAAGTCTTTAAAACTAATTTATGAAAATACGGTCACAAATGATTTCTAACTTTACAAATTTTAAGCAACATCTTGGACAAGGCATTAAAAATTTGTAAATGATAGATAGATGTAAGGTGTCATACAATCAAGGTTAAAAAGGTAAGACTGTCTACAGAGACTGAAACTAACACAAAATTGAATAGGATTAAAGGGAAAATAGTATATGGTAATTTAGGAAAGAAATGACAGGTGTGGGATAAAGAACTTCTTGCATTTAATAGCAAGTTTTATGAAAAGGATCTGATTGGTATAGTTGGATAAAAGGTCAGAATGAACCAATAGTGTGATATGGTTGCTAAAAAAAAGGTAATGCATTTGTAATGGGTGCACGCTATATACCCACTGTAGCAACTCACATCTTTCACCTGGACATGTGGGCACCTACTTACTCTCTTATTCTTTGAATTGGCTCACTTCTAATCTGCTCTTATACTGGTAGGTCTAATTCTCAGAGAAGTTCTACCACCATTCAATTATCCTCAAATTCCATAAATCCTAGGGGGAAATATTCTTCCTGCTATTCCAACTGTTGAGTTCCTGCTAAGTGTATTTCTATTTACACTATTACGTGGTCACAATAATGAAACTTAGATCTTAAACATAACCGTCTACTTAACAATAAATCAGATGTAATAATAATAACGTAACATTTACTCATACATCACGATAAATGCATTAATAGTAAAGTACACCGCAATGAATACATAAACCTGGGCCACATTCTCCTAACTATGAGACAGAATGGGCATACACTTACAGAAACCTGCCAAGAAGACACATGAGTGAGGAAAACCAAAATGCTAAGGATAACTTAGAACTCTGAAACTCTAAACTTTGGCATTCTCTGTCTCAGGGACAGTCTATAAAAGTCTCTTAAAGAATGTAGCTCTTGTTTTGAATAAATGTTTATACTACAAAGCTGAGTTGAATAGATGTTTCCGCTGCTAAGCTGTTTCCACTACTAAGCTGTTCCTGATCAAGTAGATTTACTCATCAACTGTAGCTCTAGTATTTATCACTTAAAACTTCAAACTTGTGTGATGCCCTTCTGAAATCTGTCCTTTTGCCTCTCTCATTTTTTTCTGGGGTCAGACTTTGGATCTGTAAACAACTTCACCTGAGCTTAAGTTCAGGGAACAAAAACAATAACCTCCCTCCCCCCCAAAAAACCCTCTTATCTTCTGTCCATAATCAGATAATTTACATTTATCCCAAAATTATACATTTCTGCTGGCCGTATGTTTCCAGAATATAACATCTTGTCACTTTTAAAACTGAGCAAGGTTTGTTTCAGAATTTTCAGACTTATCTCTCAGCAAATGTCTCCGGTAACTGTGACTCTTAGAACTTGAAACATATCTCAATTCAGCAACAATACGAGACAGTACATCACTCATCCGAATGTTAAATTTGGAATCAGGAAGACCTGGGTTCAAATCCCTACTCACTAAACTGGGAGCCTATGGGCAAGTTATTTAATAATATTCCTTAGCCTCATTTATAAAATGAGGTAAGTAATAGCAACTATCTCACGGAATTGTTTCAAGGATCAGATAAGATACTGTAGGTAAAGCATTTTGCAAACCTTAAGGTGCTATTTTTTTATTTTAATTTTGGGCATTTATCAGTATCTTTTGTTTTTATGTCATCTAAATTTGTGCCACATATCTGTGCCTCTCCCCAATATGGTCTATGAATTAAGGCTAGGCAGTTAAGGAATAGTTCATTTTTCAGGTGGTAGATTAAATAGAGTTTTGAGAAGAAATGACAGTTTTCCTCCCACATATGAATTTCTTATCATTTGGCCTCTAATCCCTAATCACATGAACATAATTGGATTGTTCCTTGATACTGCTAATATTCAAAGACTAGAGCTATGTTTTCTGTTTTTATATATATGAGAAGGGCAGAAAGTATCATGTTACGCTACTGCAATAAAAGAAGAGGGCTTGTTGATGTTCTGTGGATACAGTGGGTGTGGGGAAGGTGAGAAGGGATGAAAAAGAGGAAGATACGTGGTTTCTGTTCAACCTGAACATTAGCATTTTTATAATTTGTGTAGATTTCATAGCTTCCTGAATGAGACCCATAACTCAAGAAAAGAAAAAAAAGTAGATGAAGAAAGCCTGTTGCCTAGACTGAGATACAGCTACGTAGAAAACCGATAATTTGTCCATCAGTAGCAATACCTTGGACAGGCATTATAGATATATAAGACTCCTTTGTAAAATCTTCACTGATCTCCTTTGCCTATTTGTGTTCTCTTCCTCCTCAATTTTCCTTGTACTGTTCTTACTGAATACATGTTGTATTCCCCCAGTAAAATAGAAGCTTTTGGAAAGAATGATATGTTCCATTTTTTTTTAACCTTTTTAGCTCCATTGCTTGGTACAATCTTTCTTGTTGAATTATTATTGAACTAGACTGGGCTCAACATTGAACAAAATGAAGATAGCAAATGGGACTGCATTGAGAAAACTGTGCAGTGTTTTCAATGTCCCCAATCATCCCCCTTAAACTATATTTTAAACCACAATATTCTTCTAGAAATTCTATATGAATTGTTGTTTAGTCATGTTCAACTCTCCAGGACCCCATCTGGGGTTTTCTTGGCAAAGATACTGGAGCAGTTTTGCCATTTCCTTCTTCATCTGTATCTATATAAAACATAAAATACTATAAGTTTTGAAGAATAAAAATTACAGACCCTCATCATCTCATGTCTAGACTATTGCAATAATCTGCTGATGAGTGTGCTTGCCTCAAGTCCCTCCTCACTCCAATCCATTCCCTGTTCAGTCACCAAAGTGATTATCCTAAAATGCCATAGGACCAAGTTACACTACCTCCCGCACGATAAATCCCAGCAGCTTCCTATTGCCTCCAGGATCAAATACAAAATGCTTATTTGGCATTCACAACCTTTCATTACCTAGCACCCTTCTTTCCTTTCCAGTCTTCTTACACTTTATGCCCTGACATGTACTTTTCCATCTAGTGACACTAGCCTCCTGGTTATTCCAGGAACAAGGTATTCTATATCTAAGCTCAGGTGATCTTTTTCTGACCATTTCCTATCCCAGCAATGCCCTTCCTCTTATGCTCTGCCTGCTGACCTTCCTAGCTTCCTTCAAGTCTCCATTAAAATCCCTTCTTTTATTGGAAGCCCTCTGAAACTCTTTTTCATTCTAGGACTTTCCTTCTGTTAATTATTTCCTATTTATCTGGAATATAGCTTGCTTTGCACATATTTGTTTGCATGCTGTCTCCTGTATTAGATTGTAAACTGCTTGAGGGGCTGCCTTTTGCCTTTTTTTTTTGTATCTCTAGTCCTTAGTACAGTTTATGGTGCACATGCACACATACATATACATACATACACACACACACACACACACACACACACACACACACATATATATATATATATATATATATATATATATATATATATGTAAAACTTAATAACATTTTTAATTGATTGAGGTAGTCCAAAAGATGGTGGAGAGATTGCATTGGACATATATGGGTTGCTGGATATTATCAACGAAGAACTGAGCACCAGAAAGGGAAAACATTAACAAAAACCATGTCTTCATTGAGACTTAGAATGGGAAAGGAGGCGGGCGGATCACGTAACGGAAGCAAGAGATAACTGAAGGGCACTTTGGCGCTTTCCACTTGCTCCTCTATGATGTTAAGATATCTAGAGGAAGGTCAGCAGCACGCCAGATGGAAGCCCAGGCGGAGGATTTCCAGGAGGGCGTAGGCAAAAGGTAGGGATGGGTCATGATCCTCACCAATGGAAAGATTGTCCACCGCAGTAAAATCATGGAGAATTTAAAAATACCGAACGCGAAGCCAGGAAAAGGTTTTGTTAACACGCCGCCTGCATCGATTCAGTGCTCGTTCCTCCCTTGTCTCCTTCACCAGTTGTCCGCTCAGCACATTCCTGCCTTGTCCAAAGCCAAGCCTTTCCTGTTCAGAAGCTGAATGGACGGGAAACTCCATGTGCTTCCCGGTTTAAGAGGTGGCACAGTACGTAGGCCAGCCAGTGATAGCAAACATCCCAAGCAGAAGGGAATTTGGGGGCTCTGCGGGAAGAATTTTTCATCTAAATAGAATGACACATTCGCTCGTCAGATTCCTCTAAATTTAATGCTTGGAATCAGTCCATTACCACCTATTGAGTTCTCACTGACTGTAGAACATTATATTTTCAGGAGATGACGGGCTAATGAAGGAAATAAGATAAATACGGATATATTTAACTGGAAGAAACCTTAACGTTTCAAACTAACACTGGCTACCTATTGGGAACTAGGATGGAAGATGGAGGGGCTTCAAAGGTGTACATAGAATAGATCAGGCATGCAGGAAAAATTACTGTTGGCTCTTACCCTGAGGGGAAGGACAAATATACATATACATATACATATATATATACACACACACACACACACACATATATATATATATATACATACATACACACACACACACACACACACACACACACACACACACACACATATATATATATATATATATATATATATACACACACATACACATATACATATAGGAGCTTAGTGGAAGAAAAAAAAATTAGTCATTGAAACTGTTTGAAGCTACTCCAGAAAAGCTTGATGGTATTGGTGAATCTTGACCTAGCATATAAAAGAGGGGATCCATAATCATATAATGAAGAGAAGAGGGAGCCTATGAAATGTACTATTTCTATACGGGTTGAGTGTTTCAAAAAATAAGAGAATAGAGTAGAAGGCCTTTCACCAGATTTCTTTGGAGCCTGCAATTTCAATTTGTGCCACTGGCAATGTGGCACAGAGGATTTCATAGCTCTTCCAATCAGTCTCTACACTTGAATGTAGAACTTATTTCACCAACCTATTTAGAGATTTTCTTATTCTGTGAATTCTTGAAGTATCCAGAAGTGCCCCACCCCATGACCTTTTGCAAGGGCTGGGCTATGAATTAATTATTTTTTAAAAATTTTTGGCTAGGCAATCAGGGTTAAATGACTTGCCCAGGCTTACATAGCTAATAAGTGTCAAGTGTCTGAGATAAAATTTGAACTCAGTCGGACAGAGAGGAGAGGGCAGACGAAGATAAAAGGCAAAAATTACCTCAAGGGTACTGGCAGAATTGTGGGGCCACCACCTATGTTGGGAAAGTTGGGGACCAAAACTAAACTTATCCAAACCATAACTCACTACTTAATCAATGGAGCAACTATTTATTAAGAGTTTGTTATGTGTCAGACACTGTGCTTGATACAATGAATAAAACATTCTCTACTCTTAAAGAACTATGTATTTTGTGAAGATGAGCTTCCTTCTCTTATGTATCAGTCTTTGAGAATATGATAACTTGAATGTACTTTTAGAAATCCATGAATCATGTTCTCACAAATGGTGCCATAGATTCCCTTATTGTTTTAGAAACTGGAGGCTGTTAATATGATTTTCTCCTTTATTAGTTAGCTATTACTTTCATCAATATTGACAAGCCTCAGTTTGGGAATTCCATCTACTGACATAGATTACATTTTACCTATGAGTTAGTAGGTAAGTCCCACTTGTCTCCTGCCAAGTTGTTTGAGGCTCATAGAATTTAAGGGTATCATAGACAGAAAGTGTCTGAGGTAGATTCTGAGCCCAGTTCTGACTCCAAGACAAGCTCCCCACTTTCTATAAGAAAGGTATCACAGTATACTAGAAAAAAGGTCCAAAGACTGGTTTAAATTCTATCTTTGCCACTATTACCTAAGGGACCTTACCTCTATGAGCATTAATTACCTTATCCATAAAACAAGAACGTAGGATTCCATGATCATTAAAGTTCCTTATAAACCTTCCTTCCTCCTTGATTAACTTTTTAATTCACTACTTCCTTTATTTAATGAAAAACTATTTTTTTCTCTAGGCAGTATTTCTCTCAAAATTTCATAGTTACATGATATCTATTCATCAAAAATTAAGATTAAATTAGAAAGACAGCTTCTTCCAAATACATCCAGTTTTGCAACCAGCAGGGGTTCTGTATGATGGCATTCAAATCTAAATTCAACTTTCTCCTAGGAACTAAAAACTTTGGGGGAGTTTTTGGCCCCATGAGATTTTGTTGTTTCTTTTCTCTTGTACCTATTTGAGAATAAGATTGGGGATGGTGTGGGGAAGCAAGTACTTCCTTCAAAGCTTGACTTTCCCTCCTATTATGTGACTGAAATTTCAAACACTAGCATTTCTAGAATACCAACCAAAAAATGATTCTGGATTATCCCAAGTTCTTCTGTGCAGGTTGACTCCTCAGAATCCTTTGGCTAGCCATACTTATGTGTAGGTAGAAATAAAAACTAGACTTGTCATTTCATTGATATAATTTCTCAGGTGAGGAAACTCTCTCTGATAATACAGATCAACTTCTTTTCTGAAACTCAAACTAGAAAATTATCTGAAGAAATGTTAAACTCCAAACAGAAACAAGATCCATTAATCTGTACATAAGGATCCAAATTTGCAGGTCACATAGTTTTAAATTAAGGACTTAGTCTTAAAGTGTATTGTTATATATCTTCTATTGTATTTTTATTTATTTTAACTATTTCCTAATTATACTTTAATTTGGTTCCATAGTCACTCAGGAGTGATGTGGTATGGGGGAGGTGAGGAGCCATTGTGTATTTGATACCTCTGACCTAGAGTACCAAGAACTTAAATGACTTGTCCAAGATCACACAGCCAGATCACATGTCAGAGTCATGACTTGAACAAAGGTCTTCCTGGCTTCAAAGCTAACACTTTATCAATTCTGTTATAGTGCTTCTGCTAAGTTTTTATATGTGGGTCCAGTAATAGCAAATATGTATTTTTAATTTAAGATTTTCAATTAAGATTTTAAATTAAAATTTAAAATTAAGGCTTTAAGATTCATGATGTACTTTAAATGTATTATCTTATTTGAGCACAGTAACTCTATGAAGTAGGTTCCATTATTATCCCCATTTTGCAGATGAGAAAACTGAGGCTGACAGTGATAAAATTATTTGCCCCAGTCATGCAGATAGTAAGTCCTCGAGCCAGGATTCAAACTCAGGTCTTCCTTACTCTAGATCCAATACTCCATTCAGTAATCACCATCAATTTTACAGTTGTATATGTTGTTGTCTTTTGCATCCAAATAACCTTTTCACAGTTTAACTTTGATCTAACTAGGATCTAAATTTGATCTAATTTTGATCTTAACTGGGGTTATAGGAATCTAGATTTAGAATTAGAAGGGATTACTTCTAGGGCTGTTTCCCAAAGAGATCATAAAAATGGGGAAAGGACTCATGAGTATAAAAAATATTTATAGCAGCTCTTTTTGTGATGATCAAGAACTGGAAATTGAGGGGATGCCCATCAATTGGGGAATGGCTGAACAAGTTGTGATATATGAATGTAATGGAATATGATTGTGCTATGAGAAATGATGAACAGGCAGACTTCAGAAAATCCTGGAAAGACTTGTATGAACTGATACTGAGTGGAGAGAACAGAACCAGGAGAACATTGTTCACAGGAACAGCCACAATGTGTGATGGCTGATTTTGATAGACTTAACCCTTCTCAGAAATTCAGGCACCTAAAACAATTCCAAAGGACTCACGATGATAAGTGCCTTTCACATCCAGAGAAAGAACTATGAAGTTGGAACACAGAGGAAAGCAGATTATGTTCTTTTGTTTTGTTTTGCTTTTCTTTCTCATGGTCTCTCCTACTTGTTATAATTCTTCTATGTAACATGACTAAAGTGTATGTGGAATGTATGTGTAGAGCCATATCATATTGCATACCATCTTGGGGAGGGAGGGGGGAAGGAAGGGGAGAAAATTTAAAACTTATAGAAGCAAATGTTGAAAACTAAAAATAAATAAATAATTTTTAAAAAAAGAATCAGAAGGGATTTTGGCCTGTTTTTTTGGACCTTTCCTATGCCAGATTTTCCCTAAATGGTAGTAGATATATGTGAGAATCATGAGTGATAGTAATATTCAAAACTTATAAATGGAAAAACTACAGCAACTAACATAAAGAATTCTAGAGGTCAAAAGGAGTTCTGTATAATGAAGTTCTTTTCCTGTTTCAGGAGCTGAAACACAGTAACATTGCTTTATTCATCCAATTACACACATTTTTCTTACAAGGAACAATCCTGGTCAACAAATATTTTCTCTAGTTTCCATAGAAATAGCAGTTATTTTCCACAATGCATCTGATGGTGTATATTTTGCAGAGCACACCTGAGTGACTAATTCACCCTTGAAACAACCATAGGGCTGAAGTGGGAATGATTCCTTCCTAGATTTTTGTTGTTGTTGATAGAATCTGGGAATTATCTGTCAATTCTCTTCATCTTTACTGTCTTCAGACATACCAAGCAACTACATCTCCCAGGAAAACCTATCTCATATGGTAACTAAGTGGTGTAGTGGATGTCATCTTCCTGAGTTCAAATCTGTCCTCAGATATTTATTAGCTATATGACCCCAGGCAAACAATTTAACTCTGTTTGCCTTAGACTCCTCATTGGTAGTGTGAACTGGAGAAGAAAATGGCCAACCAATTCAGTATCATTGCCAAGAAAACCCCAAATGGGGTCACAAAGAGTTAGACATGACTAAAACAACTGGATCTCATTGGATCTGGGGTCAGGAAGGCCTGAGTCTGAATCTTATCTGAGACCCTTGCTACCCCACAGGATTGTTATGAAGATTAAATGAAATAGCATATGTAAAATATTTTTTTTCTCTTTTAACAAATAATTTATGTTTAGTTTTTACCATTTGTTTCTATATGATTTTGAGTTCTAAATTTCTCCCTCCTCGGCCTCCCATCTTCCTCCCTCCCCAAGATGGCGTGCAATCTGATATAAGCCATACATGTGCAATCATATTATACATTTTTCCACATTAGTCATGTTGTAAAGAACAACAAAAAAAGAGAGAAAATAGAATGCTTCGTTCTGCATTCAGATTCCATAATTCTTTATCTGGATGTGGATAGCATTTTCCATAATGAATATTTTGGAGTTGTTTTAGATTCTTGCATTGCTAAGAAGAGTTAAGTCTATGAAAGTTGGTCATCATACAATGTCACTGTTACTGTGCGCAATGTTCTCCTGGTTCTGCTCACTTTACTCACTATCAGTTCATGTAAGTCTTTCCAGGTCTTTCTGAAGTTCACCAGCTTGTCATTTTTTTTTATTTTTTTATTTTTTGCTTTTTGGAGGGGGGAAGGTAGGGCAATTGGGGTTAAGTGACTTGCCCAAAGTCACATGGCTAGTTTTGTGTTAAGTGTCTGAGGCCAGATTTGAACTCAGGTCCTTCTGACTCCAGGGCTGATGCTCTATTCACTGTACAACCTAGCTGCCCCCTCATCATCTCTTATGGAACAATAATATTCTATTACCTTCATATACCACAACTTGTTCAGCCATTCCCCAACTGATGGGCATCCCCTCAATTTCCAGCTCTTGGCCACCACAAAAAGAGCTGCTGTAAATATTTTTGTACATGTGATTTAAATTATAAGTCTTTTTTTATTTGTTTGTTTTTGGAGGGGGGAAGGCAAAGTAATCAGATTTAAATGACTTGCCCAAGGTCACACAACTAGTAAGTGTCAAGTGTATGAGACAAGATTTGAACTCAGGTCCTCCTGATTCCAGGGCCAGTGTTCTATTCACCATGCCACCTAGCTGCCCCAATACATTTTTGCATTAAAGAAGTGTATCAATGTTATTATTATTAATTTCATACTACCCATTGAAAGAAAACAGCATGCACAATTTAAAAAAAAACCACATATTTGTAGGAAGACAGGAAAAGGACAAAGTGTCACGTGCATGTCACCCTTCTGTTTCCTGTAAGGATTCCTGATTTTCTATTTGACTGACCATTACAGAACAGTCAGGGATCAGTTCTGTCATTTGCAGCTGTTGAAGATTAGGAATGTCATTTTCAGCAATGTGCTAATTACAACAAAATTCTTTTTGTTTTCTTTTTTGGACGGGGGAAGGCAGGGCAATTGGGATTAAGTGATTTGTCCAAGGTCTTACACTTACGGCTAGTAAATGTTAAGCGTCTGAGGTCGGATTTGAACTCAGGTCCTCCTAACTCCAGAGCCGGTGCTCTATTCACTGTATCATGTAGCCACCTCCAACAAAATTCTACTATAATTACCCCATGTAGCTGCTGTCATACTATAAGGTAGAGATGCTACTTAGAAGTTTTTTTAATCATCATACATTATTAGATCTTGTCAGAGATGAGAATTTACTTTTATTTTATGTTGGGAGTAGTATGGTATAATGGTAGGAGCCTTGAGTTAGGAATCACTAAACTTGGCTCAGCCCTCACTTGCCGTGTGCCTCTAACTTGTGTGACTTTAGATTATTTAATCTCCCTGTACCTCAGTTTCCCCACCTGTATAGTAGGGATAATTATTTCTGCCCTACCTACCTCAGACTTAGAGTTGTTGTGAGGATTGAATGTGGTAATATAGTCAGGGATATTTGGAAGAGTTAAAAGCACCAGACAGATATAAGGCACCATAATTATCATCATTCAATGCTGAAATTTACCGACAAGGCCAGGAATACCATTTATTTCTAATATCAAATGCAGATAGTGATTTGAGTTTTGTTTGGAGCTGTCAAATGATTCAGAGACTATTAAGTATTGTAGGTAGAATTCTCCGAGTGCCTGACATCATATTTCAAAGTGCTGTGAATACCTTTCATGTATTTCTGTTGCAAGTAAACACATTGAAATAATCATTTTTCTATTGTTTAGGGGGAAACAAACTGAAGCCATTAGTTCCTATGAAAAGAAACATGTAAGATATAATTCTGTATTTCCTGTGCCAAAATGGCTGTTAGTTTCCATCCCTGCCTCCAATGCCTAAAAAGGAGATCACAGACCTGCGTTTCACTCTTGGGACTCAAGAATGTACTCTTCAAATTAACCCAGAACATCCAGATGCAAATAGTCTGTTCATCCAAAGTTCATAGGATGTTCGCTTTGGCTCTATTCCTGCCAAAAATGGGTCCATACGAGGTCTTTTTTGAATTAGTTAACATATTTGGTATCATGCAAGAACTACATTGCTTATAAAATTACTCCATCTGCCCTCAACTCCTTTTTTTTTTACTTACACATATTCTTTTAGGATAAATTTCTCAAATAGAAAACTTCAAAGATCAGAATTGCTTGCTCACATTTCACAGAAAATCTAGTTTATTAAAGAGGAAGAGTAGTCTTTTCCTGACGACCTTGGCTGGATTTTGAAAACATATCTTTCCTTTCCATTTTAAAATCCTGGTCTGTTTTTATGCACTTGATTTGTTTATAGGCACTTAATCAAAATCAATGACTCAGACCTGAAGAAGGGTGGTGAATGTTAAAAATTATAAGGCATCATCAGTTAAAAAAAAAAAAAGGAACAGCAGTAGGAAAGTTAGATTCCTAGCCTAGCAATCTGAGTCTAGCAGTCTGTAATGGTAATGGAATTTAAAGATCCCCCTGTATTGGCTTGGTTTTCAGGTTGAGTGTTAAAACCCAGAGCTTGTGAATCCCACTTGTGGGATAGACTTGTTGACGTGAAGAGAAAGGGATGAACTGGGAGGAGTCGTAGATTTAGAGAGAAGCTCAAGCAGAGAGAGGCCCAAGCAGAGAGAAGGCCTGAGCAGAGGAGGCCAGAGTTGCCGAGAAAAAGACTGCTGAGGTCCAGTTGGAGTTGCCCAGGACTTTTGAGAACTGCCACCTGGAGCTGCCGAGAACTAAGGAGGCATGGCTGTGATGCTGGTATTTTGTCTGTCTGTTTTGGTGTTGTTTTACCAGATTTGTCTGCTGGTGAAGGACAGTGCTGCTGTTGTAGATGTCCTGAAACCTTACTGTTGGTTCAGAAGCCCTGAAGGAGGATTCTCTTGTGGTACCTTCACAGAATTCCTGGAAGAGGGCCTTGCTGATGTTTTCAGGGATTCTAGGACTGTTCTGCAGGCAGAGAGTGATTTGATGAGGACACTAGCAATGTATATTGTTGAACTTTGTCTGCCCAGGAACAGAGATTGCTGAGAACTTGCTTCGTGTCAAGATGAAGGAAGGGCCTTTCCTTGGGTTTCAATGATGTGATGATATCTTAACCTTGTTGTAGCATAAGGGTAGATGGCCTTTTGTGCTCTCCTACCCCTTTTGAGAACATGCTTGGCGTTAATGGATGGTATTGTAATTCAGTTGTGATCCAGGGGTGGGAAACCTTTGACATTTTTGTGCTCTGTGATTGACTAAATGAATGTACTTTGTTTATGATTGGAAACTAATCTCCGTTTGAGAAGAGACTAAATGAATGTCCTGCCCAGGAGCGGGCTACTTTAACTACTGGCCAGGGGTGGAATACTTGGACCTTGGTACTTCGCAATTGAACTGAGAACTTACTTGCTAAATGAATGAGTTACACTGTATTTTGTTTTTCTCTCTTCTGTGAATGTTTTGCTTTAATCTGTCAATGAATACATGGAGTTTCCTATGCTGGTAATCTGAACCTTGGAAGTTGCCTTTGCTTGGCAATACACAGCCCTGAGTTAAAAGTGACTTTAGAGGGTTCTTTTTGGCAAGGGAGCTGAAGGTGGTCCCCACCTTTTAGCAGTAGCACATGTTCCAACACTAGAACCTGAAGCATAATTCTATGAAGAGGCACCTCTTGTTCTGACAAACAGAAGGACCAGGAACTCTTCATCTGCCCTGTTGTTATTGTTTAGTTGTTTTCTGTTGTGACTCTACGTGACTCCATCTGAGGTTTTCTTGGCAAAGATACTGGAGTGGTTTGCTATTTCCCTCTCCAGCTCATTTTACAGACTAAGAAACTGATGCAAATAGTGTTAAGTAAACTTGCTTAGGGTCACACAGCTAAATGTCTAAGGTAATATTTGAACTCAGATCCTCCTGACTACAGAGCCAACATCCTACCCCCTGCACCACCTAGCTACCGACCTGCCTTATAATCTTTCTCTTTCCATCCTAAGCACAAGGTCAATACTTTCCTTCTTCCCATCCTAGAGATACGCTCAAAACTGGATTTGGGAATATTTTACATATGCTTTAACCCTCCATAACTAGCCAAACCTCTGGACTCCACTCACCCTGCTGCCTTGACAATCAGGCAGAATTAGAGTCTAATTGTTCTTGTTTCCACACTAGTATCCATTTGTCTTCTATATATATATTTTAGGGTATAATAATCAGATCAACATTATTACATCACTACTATGAAAGGCATGACAATGTACATCCCTTTGACTCCATTCAGATACCTCCAGGTTCTTACTTGCAGGAATCCTACTCTGAAGGGCTGAGATCTCGAGTCATACATAAACTTCAGCCACTAGCTTTTGTATACCTTACAAAAAACCTGCAAATTTTATTTTAGATATTACAGTTGAGTTAATATGGGGATGTCTATACTAAGTCATTTTATCAAACTGATTCTGAACTATTACATTTTTATGGGTAAAAATTCAATTTAATTCTACTCCCCCAAATCACAAAATGTTCCTGTTCTTCAGAACTTGATGGCAACCTACTTTTCCAGTCTTATTAATCTCTCCTTCCCTTCATTTACCTTACATTCCAGGAAAAGTGACTTTCTTATTATTCCTCATACAAGTTGCCCCATTTCCCATCTCCCTGACTTGCACCAACTATCTCTCATGCCTAGAATAGCCTTCCTCCTCATCTAAGTCTAATAGAATACCTAATGTCTTTCAAAACTCAGCTCAAGTAAAACCTTTTTTTAAAAAAATCTTCTCCTATAAAAATACTTTGGAAGCCATAACAGGTGGAGCCAAAATGGTGGCAAAGAAGCAGGAAAACTCTGTGAGCTCCTCCCATAACCACCTCAAATACCTATAAAATATGACTCTAAACAAATTTTATAGCTACAGGACCCACAAAGTGACAGAGAGAAACAAATCTCCCACTGAAGGCAGCCTGGCAGGCCTACAGGAAGGGTCCATCACAGCATGCTGGGACCAGTGCCCAGCCTCACACCTGTGGTTTTAGGCTCAGGGAAGCCCCAATCAGTAGCATCTATAGCAAACTACAGGAGAGTGGATCACCAGCAGCTGTAGAGGTTTACAGATTTATCAAACCACAAATACCAAAGACAAAGTAAAAGGCCAGTGTGGACTCTGTGGAAACAGGGGACTGAGAGCGTGATCCAGCCACTGCCCCTGGGGCGAGAAGGCAAGAAGCAGTGGAGGCACTGTGGCTGTGCAGCTGCCTCTACATGGCTGCTTCAGACCTCCTGGTCTGCAGATCATAGAGGGACCAAGTGACCATTCAGAGGGGTAATCACTCTTGCCTTAACCTGTTTGGATTTGTATTGCTGTCTTGAGTGGAGGTCCTATGGTGTGTGACCAGTGAGCTTTGGTTACAGGCAATGGAGAATCTCAAGAAGGATTTTGAAAATCAAGTAAGAGAAGTGGAGTAAAAATTGGGGAGAGAAATGAGAATGATGCAAGAAAAATCATGAAAAGAGAGTCAAAACCTGACTAAAGAAAATAACACTTTAAAAAATAGACTAACTCAAACGGCAAAAGAGGTCCAAAAAAGCCAAAGAGGAGAAGAATGCCATAAAAAGCCAAATTTGCCAGATGGAAGAAGAATTTCAAAAGCTCACTGAAGAGAATAATTCCTTCAGAATTAGATTGAAGCAAATGGAAGTGAATGACTATGAGAAATCAAGATACCATTAAACAGATCCAAACAAATGAAAAAATAGAAGGCAATGTGAAATATCTCATTGGAAAAACCACTGACCTGGAAAATAGATCCAGGGGAGATAATTTAAAAATTATTGGACTACCTGAAAGCC
>CM053584.1:295096136-295138122 GCA_028627135.1 Pseudochirops cupreus
ATCTCTCCTAATAAAATATAAGCTCTTCGAGGGCAAGAACTAATTAATTTTAGTCTTTCTATACTCAGTATCTAGGAGGCTGCTAGTACATGATAGATGGTTAATAATTGCTTCATGATTGATTCATTGATTGATTTCCACAAATGGAGAAGTCCCATGGGAAGCCAGGGTGAAGGTAAACCTTCCCACTGGAATGTAAGACCATGCATTTTGGATTACTTTATATTTATAAACTGTTAAAGGAAACTGTTACTCCCATTCATAATACACGCTTAAGATGCATGTTAGATAACTTCTAGAGTTCTTGAACACACTCTTTGGGGATGGAGTAGATGGAGTAGAATATCAGTCATTTTCCTCAACACATCCGAGACCTGGGTTCCATCTGAATTACCTACTCAATATGGCAATTGTATTTCCTATTCTGGGGCAGGTGTCAAAGAATGACCTAAGTATCTGAGAAACATGAATCCAGGTGTGGGGAAGAAAGACACAGATAAACCACAAATGCTTCCTACCTTGTATTGCCAGTGGATCAGCAAAGCACTAGATCTCACAGAAACACACATGTAAGGAAAGACTCCTCAGGATACCATATAACTTAGATTGCATTTTTCCCTATGCACTACAAAACTTACTTGGGTTAGCTCTTTCTCTCCCATAATGCCAGTTCTGACCAATGACAACAAACATCCTGGTTAGCTTTATCCAAAACAACGGTACCTATCTTCCTCCTCTGTGCATACAAAAGCTGAATACCATGGGTCTATATCACCTTGGAGTAAGAGTTTTATTACTCATAATAAATTTTACTTGCTCTGTGTGGATCCCCTAGTTACCATGTGAACCCTCTGCCACACTCTATAAAATCCATCCATTCATCTTTATTAAACATGTAAGTAGAAGTTGTAGGGCATCATATAAGGAACTCATTTTCTTGTAATTCAGCTCTTTTTTTTCACATTGGAAGTGTGATTTCGTTAGTGAAGGGAACTCCCAAAAATAAACCCCTTTTATCAATGCAGATTGGTATCTGCTCTGCAACTTATAGTCCTCCAGAATTGTCTGGTTAGCTGAGCTGAAGTGACTTACCTAGGGTCATTTAGCTGATATATTGAAACTTAAAAAAAACAAAAAGGAGTTGAAAGCCTGTGTTCTGGATTCCAAGGCCAGCTCTCTAGCCACTATTTCACACTGCCTCTTAACTAAGTAAATCAATTGTGAAACATAAAATTATTTCTCATTTAATTTCCCCTCCTTTCTAGAAGTTTCATCTTCATGAGCTCATTTTCCTGTCATTATTTCAATGACCAAAAGATTTTATAAAATCATACTTTAAAATATACAATTTTTTAATACTTTCATGGTTGGGTAATAAGAGAATCAGAGATTTCAGACTGAAAGGGATTTTAGAGATGTCCATAATATAGGCATTCCCTCAATCTGTGTAGGTCACAAGGAAGCTATACCTTCCATCTTTGGTGCCTCTTGCTCATCCACATTCTCCTCCAGATCCTCCAGATTCCTGCAACATGTTGGAAATCCTGATGAAGCATTTGGCCTGCTTATCTGCTTTTCCTCATTTTTGCCCTATGACTGGCCTGCCAACTTTTCTGTTCACTTATTTCTTCTGTGATATCCCTCACACCTTTTCTTTCATGTTGTTCCTCATTAGAAATTTGCCAAAGCCCCATCTGGGGATGTTAAGTTATCAATCATTTTGATGTCATGAAGATTCTGATGTTCTGAAGTTCATAACCATACAACAGAGAGTTTTAAATTCTAAGACGTATCGGAGAAACTTACTCACCTCACATTTTCAGCACAAAACTTAAGGAAATCTTGTACCAGTCATCTTGAAATGTAATACAAATGGAAAGAAAAGAGATTTGCAATGCACACACAAGGAAGATAGTTTCAGGATAGAGCCAAGATGGTGGATGGAGTAAAAATAGGTACTCTGTGAAGCTCTCACTCCAAACACCTCCAATAGCTGTAAAATATGACTCTAAACAAATTTTAGATCTACAGAACCCACAAAGTGACAGACAGAAACAAATCTCCCACTGAAGGCAGCCTGGCAGGCCTACAGGAAGGATCTATTGCACTGAGCTGGGAGTCAAGCTCAGTCCTGTGTGAACTGCCCGCAAACAGACATAGGGTAGCCCTTACCCACGGTACAGACTAGCCACAGCAGACTTCAGGAGAGTGAATCACCAGCAGCTGTGGTGGTTTCCGAACTTCTCAACCCATAAATGCCAAAGAGAAAGTAAAAGGTCAGTGGAAAACTCTGTTGGAACCGGGTGATAGAAGAGCATGGTCTGCCCTTTAACCCTGGGGTGAGAGATGGTGATGGCATGGCCACGTGGCTGCCTCCAGAGCTCCTGGTCTGCAGATCATAGGGAGACCAAATGATCATTCAGAGGGTAATTGCTCTTCCTTTGACCTGCTTGTATCTGGATCGCGGTCTTGGGTGGTGGTCCTGGGGTGTGTGGCCAGTGTGCTAGAGCTCGAGGTGTCTACAGAGAAAGTGCCTTCCTCATAGCTTTGAAAACATCTGCAAAAACCCCAGGGACTTGGGACATAGCTCTCTGTACTCTGGAAGCAGAGTTCTACCATTGCAAAGAGCTCAAAAGTCAAGTAATTGGCTAGAAGATGAGCAAGGAGAGGAAGTACAATCAGACCATAGAATCCTTTTTTGGGGACAAAAAGGATCAAAATATGGAACCAGAAGAAGTCAGTGAAGTCAAAACTCCTGCATCAAAAGCTTCCAAGAAAAATATGAGCTGGTTACAGGCCATGAAGGAGCTCAAGAAGGATTTTGAAAACAAAGAAGATAGTTTCTACCAATTTCAGAAATAATGCTTTGTAAATGAGAAGGAAAAACATTTAATGATATTGAGGCAGTGCTATGAATAAAAAAAATAATGGTAAGATGAATATGAAATCAATTAGCACATGAACTTAGAGAACAAGGATTTTAGTTCCAATAATTTCGCAGTTCCATCTGTAAGGATCAAATAGGATAATGTATATAAGTGCTTTGAAGGTTCTAAAGTACTATGTAAATGTGAAGTGTTATCACCATCATCATTACTCCTGTCATCAAAGTTATTGTAGGATTATATGGCACTGGGTATTTCCCATATTAAGGAACTAGGGCAGTTGAACTGTGGCATCAGAAAGCAGCAGTGGTCCTCAGGAAATTGTCCCCCTCTGAACTACCTGTAGGCAGCATACAAAAGTAGGAAAAACTAGCATAATATGAGAAGCAGCTTAGATTAATGTTAGAGGCTGGCTAAGTAACTGGTTACCACTGAAGAGAAACCAGTAAAAGGAGGTCCAGGTCTAACTTCTTCATAGTAGAAGCAATACAACTCTGGGGATCTGGTGTTCCTGGGCAGTTTCCCCAATGTCTGTGTTTACATTACTTTACATTGTGTGTATCACTAGGAAAAATTGTATATATTAGGCTGAACTCACAACTTCTGGAGTTCTTAGGCACAGAGAACATGAAGGATTTTAAAGGTACTTGTTTTTAAGAACACCTTCTGAATCTTTCTCTAGTCTCTCAGCCATCCCTGTGTCACAGGCTGTGGAGGATACTGACATAAGGCATTAGAGCTAGAGGAGGAGAGATGGGTAAGGACAAAACTGGGACATCAGTACCAGATGGAGGAGTGACTTCCCTCCCCCCTCCCCACTGCATATACTTATAGATGCTCAATTAACCTAAACATAGAAAAGAAGTCATGTCTCCTGTGAATTCTAACAAATGATATCCATTCCTACAAATAATATCAGTTAGAACATTCTTACAAATGATATCAATTAGGGGCAGCTAGGTGGTACAATGAATAGAGCACCAGCCCTTGAGTCAGGAGGACCTGAGTTCAAATCTGGCCTCAAACACTTAACACTTACTGGCTGTGTGACCATGGGCAAGTCACTTAACCCTTTCCAGAAAAAGAAAAAGGCAAAAACCAAAAAAATCATATATCAATCAAATATTCTTGATATCACTCGAGCAAGTTGAACATTTAACTTTCATAATATCTTGAGAAGCAGAAACAAAATCTCTGTGACTATACATATTTTTTCAATAGTGATGTCTTAGTTTTAAGCTCATGTGTAGCATGCCAGTTCCTGGAGAAGAGGAAGTTGTTCAAGAAGGAAGAAGCTTTTTTCAGAGCTATGTATCATACTAATTCATCATTAGGAAAAACATTTTATTTACAGGGAAGTAAGAGGGCTGAACATTTACAACTCCTACAATTGTCCCATACATTTAAAAAAGGGAGAAATTAGACCTCACAAATCCTTATGTGACCTATTTTTATTTTGGAACCACGTAAACAATCTTGTGTAGGATTTATAGCATACCTATGCAGGTCTAAAGTTAACAAATTATGTTCTGAAAGTTGATCAGTAAGTCAATTGTATGGAACCCAATGTCAGAGCCATTCATGTTGACTAGGTTGCACACAACCCTCAAAAGCCTGTTTAAGGGGGAAGGGAAATATCTAATGAGAAAAGTATTAATAAAATGATAAAAGTCCAAATTTATGTAGTGCTTTAAAGTTTTCCAAATGCTTCATATACATTTTCTCAAGGGTTACATTCCAGGGACTAGATGACAGCTCACCTGCATGTAGAGCTTTGGGATTTGCAAAGCAAGTTTTGTATATTATCCCATTTGATCCTTACATATATAAACTATCATTATAATGTACCTTAATAACTTTGATAGTGCTATAAGACCTAAATATTGTGTATAGACAAATCTTTATATGTATATTTATATAATGTATAATTGATAAAATAATATATGTATAAATTACATATATAATAATATATGTAGGTAATAATGTATGTATAAAATACTGTAAAAATAAATTAAATATACATATATGATCTATATATGCTATATAATTTATGTAATGTATAAAAATACAATCAGAGATATAGCTTGGCTGGCTATTTTTGTTCCCTCTTTTTCACTTTGTGCCTCTCTTCCCCATCCCCCCTGCCAATTCCCAATCACCAGCCAGGCAAACTTCTCTAATCTAATTATTCTGTAAGACTATGTATAAAAATAATCTAGATTGGTACATTGTCACTCTACTGGACTGAAACTTCTATGAGGGCAGAAATTATATCTTGCTTAAATTTTCAATCTCCTTCGGGTTGAACAATAAGTTCTTAATTAATTGCTTTTAAAATTGCATTTCTTGAATTTATACAAGAAATCAGAAGCCAAAAATTCTCTTCCTTAAGTGTTTAGGGACTTTTTGGTGTAAATCTAAGTATGATCAGAATAATTGAAAGGCAAAGTAGCCTACTTCAAAGTACTATGCTAAAGTAGGAACCAAAATAGGAACCTTGAAGAAGAGAGAATGGAAGAGAAATGTGAGCTGTATGTCTCTATCATTGACTAGGGTAAAGACTGGGCCATTCCATCCTATGGGAGTGATTGAGTGAGGTGGACTAATTCATTTATATGGACATCTGCTTCTTACTCTGATTTCATATACTATTTACTCACCATATAGTCTTTTTTATGTTAATATGGGTCTACTAATTAGGTTCTCCTAACCAGAAAGAGTTATTTCTCATTGTAAATTATTAAATTAGCTTTCTAGTACAAATCAGTTTTATGTGAGTTTGGTCAGTGTAAGTTAGTTTTACCAAAGGCTTAATCACTATGGATAAGCAAGCCATCAAGCATTCAGAACTGTGCAACTGGGACCCCATAACCTGGAGTGGAGAATAGTAATAGCTACTTTGAGACCTCTCTTGACCATCAACTCACCATCCTCAAGTTATTATTACTGCTGCTGCCTAGTTCTTAATTGATTCAGAGACATAATTAGCCCTGCCCTAATGGTGATCCTAATACTAACATCTTACGTCAATTTAGCAATGTAATCATAAAATGCGTTTACAAACATCAGTGCATTTGAAGACAACAAATGTTGAGAGAATAAGGAAAGAATCCACACTACAACCTCTACTTCCAATGTGCTTCCATATTCTTTCCCATTTGAGGCAAAATTTTTCTGTACAAAGATATAGCTTTGAAAATTCTCACCTTGATGAACACACAACAGTTTATATGTAAACACTGCCCACATACCCAAGCACCATTGAGAAGGTAGAAGAGAGCAGAGACCCTGAACATGTTCAGATGGAAAGACAAAAGCTACAGTGTAGAGAACATTGGACTCCAAACATCGAGACCTAGATTCTAGTCCTATCTCTGCCATAAAGTAGTTATATGGTCTTAATCCAAAAAATCTTCTATCAAAAATTAAAATTTTGGACTATACAATCTCTACATGAGTCCAGTTTGAGCGGTCAGTGAGACTCTGAATGGGAAAAGTTGACATCTTTAGGCTGATCATTTCTCTGTACTTCTTACTGATTTTAAAACTCATCTCCTTAATTCTTTCCTACCTTCTTTCCCCACCATTCATTGTTGCTACTTCCTTCATTCATGACTAGTGTCTGGGGCATTCTTGCCCATAGTCCTGCTCCTTTCCACTGATAGATCCCCCCTTTCACTTTGAGTCCAGTCAAGAAGCTGTTCCCCTCCCCAACTTCAATTCATTGCCCTTCTTCAGGGATCCTTTTATATGACTCTGGTTCACATTTCTTGATCCCATGGTACCACCAGAGAGGGGTTAGAACATTCAAGATGTGAAGATGGTTACTGTCTGCAACTTGATTTCTTGCAATTTGTCCCTAGCTATCCATAGAAGGAGAATCTCAGGGCTGTAAGAGTTAGAGCTAGAAGGAACCTAGGTGTTATATAATCTAGTTCCTTCATTTTACAGATGAAGAAGTTGAGGTTCAGAGAGGTTAAGTGACTTGTCTAAGATCACACAGTAAGTGGCAGAGCCCAGGTACTCTATGTTCCTTCCACTGCAGTTCAGTGAAATTAGAGCAAGAAAGGTCAGAAAAGGGCCCATCTCAGCTACTCCTTTAATGTTCTAGAGGAGAAAGGAGTAAAAGAGTGATTTCTGATCTTTTTGCTCTTTTGACTTTTCATTACAAAGGAAGTTTTTTCCACAAGGCCCTTATATCAGACATGCCTTTTGTGTTTATTGCCAACTGGGAAGTGGCCATATATCCATCCAGAGGACAAGATGGTTAACTATAGATTCATAGATTTAAAGCTCCCTCCACCAAATCAGCAAAATGTGGGAATTGAGTGGGGTTATGTGTAGGGGAGGAGCCAAACAAAACATCCTGGTGTAAGATGCTGATGCATTAAGAGGATCCTTAATCTTCATCCCCCAATTGAAAAGCAACCAGTCCATTCTTTCCATATCCAGAGTCAGAGCCAAAGGTCAATCCTTGTGATAGTCTTGGAAAGAACCTTTCAGTGGCCAAGTGGGCAAGAGTTCATTTTCTTCCAGAGCTGTGTCAGTTCCCTTCATCTTTTGGACCTAGTGACCAGTCTCACTTCTGAAAGGATGCAGTAACTAAGGAAGTGATTACAACTGGGACTGGTTTGAAGCAACAACAAAAGCAGAGTCTTGAGCAGCAGAAAAAAGGGGCAGGAAAATGACTTGTTTTTGAAATTAAAGAATTTTAATAACTTGAAATAGTATCATTGAAAGCAAGGAGTGAAAAAGTAGTTGGTAAGTGCTAACTGTGACAATACAGGCCATAACAATAAAAAGCAGCATTTCTTTAGTGCTTTAAGTTTGCAAAGTGCTTTACAAATACTGTTGCATTTTTTTTCCTTACACCAACCCTGGAGGTGGGATTTAATCACTTGACAGATGAGGAAACTGAGACAAAGGTTAAATGACTTGTTCAGAGTCACATAGCTAGTAAGTGTCTGAGGCTGGAATTTAACTCAAGTCTTCCAGAATCCAAGTCCTGTGCTCTACCTACCTACATACGGTCATAGGATTATCAGAGGCAACTCTATTATTATCTATTATCCCATGGATACTATTCCAGAACTATTATTCTACAAGGTTATTCATCGTCATGGTGTAGAGGGGTCCTTCTGGAATTTGCCTTTCTTCTCTCTTTAGCTGCCAGATTTATGGCTATTTCACTTCACTTTCTTCAGAGGATGGGCAGATGCCATAGAGCAAAAGAAAATACCAAGTATACTGTAAGGAGGAGAGGGAGAACCATCTGCTCTCCAGTGCTGATTGTATACTCAAATTTCTTTTTCATGAATTCTGATTGACCACAATGTGGTGTTTTCTTTTGTTTGTTTCTGGTTTTGGTCACAGCAAATTGTGTCTGAGAGGCAGTATACATGAGGGTTTGGGACCAAATCTCTCCTCTATCACAAACTGGTAGTTGATCCTGGGCAAGTCATTTAATATCAAAAAACCAACACAATATTGGACTATATTAATAGCAAAATACAATTATCCCTTCCTCATCCTGAGGTTACGGGCATATCACCTCCAAAATCTGGAAAATCTAAATAAAATTTTTTGGCTCTTTCTTCATGCAAGAGAAGAAGTATGCATTTTTTATTTCTCTTTTATGGGATGGTTAAAGTACCTTATTGTAAAATTTGGGTTAATATTATACAATACATATATTTTATGCATTTCTGAGTTTTTGAACCTTTTCTGTGTTGTCTGCCAGTCTTTGCACATCATCTGTGACTTTCACAAAACTCCATCAAAATTCCCATTTAATTTCTTATGCCAACCTGCAAGATATTGAAACCACCAAGGGGAAAGTCATGGTGTGCCCAAGGCAGCTCTCAAAGCTGAGAATGTGACAACCAGAACTGGTAAAGAGGATTCCTCATCAGGAGTTCTTTATACCAATGAAATCACAAGAATAGTAACAAGAAAAAATGAATGTCATCTACTAGTGAAAAGTTGAGCACCCTGTGTCTTTAGCACTTAGCACAGTGCCTGACATATAGAAGATGCTTAATGCTTGCCAGCAGATAGAGTGTCTGTGATAGTAGAGAGGACACCAGCACCAAGAAATCATTTATCCTTGAAATAGTAACTGGTATGGTCTCAAAACCTGAAACAGAAAAGGAGGTTCAATGAACTCAGATATTTTGTTTTATTTTTCTTTTTCTTTAGGACAGTCCCTTAAAATATTTTGAGAACTCAAGCTCTGTATCCTTGGAGGAATACTTGCAGCTTCAGACATAAGAGGTTCTGCTAAGTGAGAAAATAGTGAGACATCATGAACCAATGGTCATTTTGAAACCAGAATGCTTCACAGACCATGACAGAGTCAGAGTTCCTTTATACCATACAATCAAAACATGAAACTCCTGGTAGGACTAGCATTGAGGCAATAACTAGTAACTAGCCCATTTGGAGCTCTCCGTGGTTCTGACTGTCTCTCTTGGATTTTGGATTTCTCCTCATGATCTTCAGTTCCAAACCTCAGGCCACAGTCAAACTGTTCATTATTTCCATCCATGCTAATGCCTGTCAACCATCTGGCTTCTTGCCCTTAGGAAATGATGGAAGCTTGGCTGTTGGCCCAGTCCACAACTTTGGAACATGATAATTCCAAACACAAAAGCTTTAATAACTCCCGATGATTTAATGAAGCAGCTGTGGTTTTGGAGACAGAGGAGCTAGGCTTGAAACTAGGCTCTGTCACTTACTGCTTATGTACCTTAGGCAAGTCTTTTTATCACTCTAGATCTCTAGTTGGACTTGATGATTCCTAATATTCCTTTTAATTATAAATCTATGTTTTTATTACTCCAAATCCAATATCTTCTCTACCATGTTGAATTTATAGTCATGGAATCATGGACTCTCAGAAAGTCATCTAGACTCACCCTTAGCTGAATAGGAATCCCTTCTATGATATCTGTGATAAGTGCTCATCTAACCATTTCTTCAAATCTTCCAGTGATAGGGAAGTTACTTTCTCATGAGGCAGTCCATTGTACTTTCACATGACTCCTTTAGAATATTTTTCTTTGAACTAATTTGAAACATACAGCTCTATGGCTACCACCTGTTATTCTTAATTATGCAGTCTGTGGACAAGCTAAGTAAATTTAATTCCTCTTCTGAATGACAGCACTTCAAATAGCACTTTGAAAATAGTATCACGGATGCCCTAAGACTTCTCTATGCCCCCAATTCCTAGTTCCTTCAACAGATCTTCATTTAAGATGGTTATGAGTCCCCCCATCATCCTGTTTTCCCTCCTATAGATACGATCTAGAATACAATTATCACCTTTAATAAAATATATAACAGAACTAAAATTGATTCTTTGCATGTGGTTTGAATAAGATAGAGCAGAATGGGACTTTTGCTTGCTTTGTCCTGAATATCACAGTTATCTCTTCCACGCCATGACTTTCCCCTTGGTGGTTTCAATATCTTGCAGGTTGGCATAAGAAATTAAATGGGAATTTTGGTGGAGTTTTGTGAAAGTCACAGATGATGTGCAAAGACTGGCAGACAACACAGAAAAGGTTCAAAAACTCAGAAATGCACAAAATACATGTATTGTATAATATCAACCCAAATTTTACAATAAGGTACTTTAAACATCCCATAAAAGAGAAATAAAAAGTGCAGACTTCTTCTCTTGTATGAAGAAAAAGCCAAAAAATTTTATTTAGATTTTCCAGATTTTGGAGGTGATATGCCCGTAACCTCATGATGTGGAAGGGATAACTGTATTTTGCTATTAATATAGTCCAATATAGCATTAGTTTTTTGACAGCTGTGTCACTTTGCTTAGTCACATCAGGGTTATAGTCCAATAAAATCTTTGGTCTCTTTCACATGAACAATTGTTTATCCATGGCTCCCCCATCTTGTATTTATAGTGCTGGTGTCTGAACCTAAGAGTAGGATTCCATAACTATCTCTATTAAATTTCATCTTATGAGGACCAATCCATCATTTTACCTTGTGAATACTTGTTATATTTTGATTCTATCATCCAATATGCTAACTAGCCTTTGTATCTTTATGTCATCTCCAAATTTCTTAAGTATTCCATCTATGTCTTTATACAAGAGATTGAATCCAGCTTAAATATATTAAAACTAGTAGGTTGAAGGACAGATTCGTAGGTCATTTAGCTAGGACTTTTACCTAAAACTGACAATGATACATTAATCAATACAAAAATCAAATATTTGGATATGATCATATTAATAATTTTATATCCCCTTAACTATTATTAGTCTGATCTTTCTTACTTGTACCTGTGGACATGAAAGATTACATCAAATTCCTTGTTAAAATGCAGGTAAGTCATTCTAGATAGCAATTTGGAACCATGCTCAATGAACTATGAAACTGTGCATACCCTTTGATCCAACAACATCATTTCTAGATCTATATCCCAAAGACACCTAAAAAAAAGGTTAAAGGACATATTTGTACAAAAATATTTATAGCAGCTCTTTTTGCAGTGACTAAGAATTAGAAATCAAAGGGATGCCCATTAATTTGGGCAAGACTGAACAAGCTGTGGTATATGATTGTAATTGAATATTATTATGCCATAAGAAATGACAAACAAGATGATTTCAGAAAAACCTGAAAAGTCTTGCATGAACTGATAAATCAAAGTGAAGTGAGCAGAACCAGAAGGACATTGTACAATAGTAGGAAAAATACTGTATGATGGAGAATTGTGCATGATTTAGTTATTCTCAGCAAGCAATACAGCTATCCAAGACAATCCCAAAGGACTGATGAAAAATTCTATCTGCTCCAGAGAAAGAACTAATGTTGTCTGACTACAGACTGAAGTGTACTTTCTCTCTCTCCCTCCCTCTGTTCCTCCCTCTCTCTCTCTTTCTCTCTCTCTCTCTCTCTCTCTCTCTCTCTCTCTCTCTCTCTCTCTCTCCCTCTCTCCCTCTCTCTTCAATCTTCTTGCAAAAACAACTAATATGGAAATATTTTACATGATTGCACATGTATAACCTATATCCAGTTGCTTGCCATTGCAGGGAGGCTAGAGGGAAGGGAGAAAGGGATATAACTTGGAACTCAAAACTTAAGAAAAAACAAATGTTAAAAATTATTTTTGAATGTAATCGGGAAAAATAAAATATTATTAAAAATAAATTAAGATGCAGGTAGGCTATGTCTATGGACTTTCTCAGATTTAACAGTCTAGCAATCTTGCCAAGAATAAATGATATTTGATTGGCATAATCTGTTCTTAATGAAGTAACACTGACTTTCAGTTATCATGACTTCTCTTTCTAAGTGCTCACAAAGTCATCATTTTAATAATACATTCTAGAGTTTTTGCAGGCATCCAAGTTGAGCACAGTATTATAAAAAATATGTATACTTCCTTCACTTTTGAAAACTGAGATTTGCTTTTTTCTAGCAGTGGCTTAGCAATTATATCTACCCACCCTTTTAGTGTTTCAGGATTTAGTTAGTCCAGATTTGATAACTTGGAGTCATTGATGCAGATAAGGTCTCTCTTCCCATTCCATCACCCATCTGGAGTTTCTAGGGTAGAGAAAAAATAAGAGGTGAGTAGTTCTTCCTTCTTTCCAATATTCAAGCCATCTAATCTCACTCTCATTCTCTCTTTGATTTTCATCTTGGTATTACTAAAGCTAATAAAACCATATTTTTTTTCTTTAATTTTCACTGACAGCTTTATTTCATTGAAAGATTGGATGTAGTAGACACTTAATAAATGGTTTTTGACCTTTTGACACCATTCTTAAACAACCATGATCTTCTTTTCTATTCAACCTCAATTACCTGTCTTTATGTCTGTCTCCCATATATCTCTTTTTAAATATCTAAACTGGTCAAATAGTTCTATCAGTTTCTTTTTCATACCAACTTCCTCACATTTATTCCTCAAAAGATTCCTTTGTGTTTTAAGAGTTTTATTCTTCAGAGCATTCCATCCCCTTTAAGTCAACTTTGTGTTATTTTAGACCAGGGGTGAGGAACCTTTGGCCTCAAGACTACATATGGCCCTGAAAGTCCTCAAGTGTGACTCTTTGACTGAATCCAAACTTCATAGAACAAATCTCCTTAATGAAAGGATTTGTTCTGGAAAACTTGGAGTCAGTCAAAAGGCTGCAGCCAAGGACCTAAAAGGTCACATGTGTCATTGAGGCTGCAGGTTACCCAACCCTGTTTTAGACTAAGAAATCCTACCTAATATTGCTCTGAACACTTGAAAATTTGCTCTCTTAACGCCTAAACATTTGGTCAGACATGTCAAGCTTATCTTAACATCACAAACTAAAAGATAGAATAGTAATTTTCTCCTAAGGTTTCAATCATTTTTAAATTTTGAAGTTGGGTTCCCTTATTCTAAGTTCAATGCTCTAATACACTTCGCTTTCCCTCTAAACATTAGCTTTGTTTATTGTAACATCAAATTAATATTTCATATTGAGTTTATAGTCCAATAAAATCCACATCTCTCCCCTCCCCAGCTGCATTCTAGTCAATTGACCACCACCCTCTACTCATATAGGTGAATTTTTGAAACCAAGGACATAATATTTGGGAGCAGCTAGGTGGGTAGAGCAGAGGGCTTTTCACCAGAAAGACTCATCTTCATGAATTCAAATCCAGCCTCAGATACTTACTAGCTGTGTGACTCTGGGAAAGTCCTTTAACCCTGTTTGCCTTACTTCCTTATCTGTAAAATGAGCTGGAGAAGAAAATGGCAAATCACTCCAGTCAAAGATATGGGGTCATGGAAGGCAAATTACTCCAGTATCTTTGCTTAGAAAACCCCAAATGGGGTCATGGAGAGGTAGATATAAATGAAATGACTCAATAACTTAATTTTTCATTGGACAAGCTCTTAGGATGGTTTCAAAATACTAAGTTGCAAAGTCAATTCTTGGCACTACAGGAGTTTCTTTTTAAAAATCCCTCTAAGTAATTATGGTCACAGCTTAAAACTCTCTTGATCAGAGTCCTTTATTTTAATCCACAGTGTAAAAATCCAGTTATAGTCTCAGATATCATCTTCTTAAATAGTTGTTAATTTCACAGATTTTCTTTCTCTTCTGAAATGCCTTCCCTCAGGCATTAGCAATGATAACATTAACCTTTCTGTCTTTACTTCTTCAGTTTCCTGCCCCAAACATCAGAAGACCTAGTTATATTTCCATGGATCTTTCTAGGTGCATCATTTGTTTCCATGTGAATCTTCAAGGATAGGTAGTGATTGTCAGGTATAACAGCCTTGGGAAACTTTCTATCCTATTCTGGGTATGTGCAAGGGGAAACAACATGCCACTCTATTATTCAAATGAAGTCAGCATATGGGGACCTCAGTACTATTCATATGGGAGCAAAGTTATATATTCTTCACACATTAGGCAACTGTTTTCTGTAAGGCTTTGTGAATCTTATGCCAGACACAACACAAAATACATATGCGCGTGATATTAATCTGTTTTATACATAATCCTTATCTTGCTAGGCTTTCCCAGTTTCTATATATGATATCACAGAACCAGCAGATGGGGCAAAGAGAAGGTGAAAGTAAATTTCTCAAGACAGTTTAGAATGGTTTAGAATTCTGGGAGGAGTTCTGCCATTCATTTTCCTCAAATTAGAGAAAGGCAAAGGGATCATATCCTAGGATTGCAAAAGGGAGATAGACCCTCTTCTGGTCTCCTTTGAAATTTCAGTGGTTATTAGAATACTTTTCTTTAGGAAACAGAGTTTCTTTCTTTATTATACCTAAGGCAGAATGGAGCGGCAACAATTCTAGGCTAAATTGAGAAATTTTGCTTTTTTGTCACCTCTCTCCTTTTTTGAAGCCTTTGCCTTCCTTTGGGAATTTTCTCTATCCCAGGCTGTATGTGCCAAGTTTTCTGTTTACCTTTGGCTTCCCAATCTCATCCCTTTTCCCTTCAATCCTCCCCTTCTTCACTGGCTTCAACAATTACATCATACCCTTCTTCTTTCCACCCCAATGAAGAAATAATGTTTCTCTCAGTCAATACACAACTACTTATTAAGCACTTAATACATATTTCTCCCTGACAGTGAAAATTGTATGACATAATATACAGTGGATATGACTGTATATTATTTACTCAAAAAGTTGGAGAAATCACTGTTATTTTAGAAAGATGTCATGATATCTTGGCCATAAAATTGGCAGAGGATTTTCCTAAGAAAGGAAATCACAGTATAGCGAGTTGGTTGGGTATTGTTTTTCATGCTTAAAGAGAATCAAAATGACATCATTGGGGCAGGGGGAGTGTCAAGGTACAGAGTGTCTGACAGTGGCTAATCAGACCAGTATGAACTTGGAAGACTCTATCACAGGTTGATAGGCATAAATAGTACATGTGAACATTTGTGGTGGAGATGTCTCTAAACTTTCATATCTCACATCTTTTAAACTGCTGCCAGTCTGCTTTGCTCATAAAGCACAGTGCCTTCTTTGATGTGGGCATGCTAGGCTGAGTAGTCCTCTGCTGGTATGTTTTGTGTCTCTCTCAAAATTGATTCTAAAGTTCTTCTGAGAGACCTTGAGAGTATCCTTGTATTACTTCTTCTGACCCCTATGAAAGTGCTTGCCTTATGTGAATTCTCAATAAAAAGTGTAGCAAGTGGGTCCTGATAGAGGAGATGGTTCTCATGGACCAGATCTTTGAAGGAGAAAAATGAGAGAGAAGGTTGGCAGTAGTAAGTGTAGCTCATTTTTTAGTCCAACGGGGTTTTGCTAATTAAACAATCTGCAGTATTGAGCATAGGGTCAACCAAAAGTAAAATAGGGGCCCATTCTGCCCAGTAGCCATACAATATTACCTCCCCCCACACACATATACATCCAGTAATAGGGAGATCAGCACATGTTGGGGGGGGGGAGTCATGAGATCTTAAATATCTACAATAAAAGTCTGAAGAGAATTTTGAATATGTACATTATGCATTTTGGGGTAAAATCTTGTCAAGTGACTACATTTTGACAAGAAGAAGAATTTTTTAAAATGCAGCATAATCCATTGACAAGTAGAAGAACATAGTTAGTGGAGAACTTCCAATGTCAGCAAAGCTAAGTAGCATACTTAGAGAGTAACAGTACAAATTGCACTTATAAATGGTGCTCCTCAACACCTCCAGTTCAGATATAGACAGAAAAAAGAAATTAAATGGATACTAGGTTTTTGCTTATTCCTAAAGACAGTGATTCAACATTCATCTTAAAGATCATCAACATCCTGAGAATTATTGAAAATGTATGCAAGTGACCAAAAAATATTACATCCTCTAGCACAAAAACTCTGGCACATGGACATCTTGAATATCAGAGAGCCTTCTGTTTCCAGATCTAGAAAGGTAAAATGGAAAATGGAACTCAAGGCAGTTGATTAAAATGTCTGAAGGGAGGAACTAGAAAAGCTGCCATGGGAAGACAGTCTAAAAAAGATTAGAGTTCTTCAGTTTGGAACCATGAAGGCTGAAATATAACTGATGACTTAAAAAATCATGAAGGATAATAATGGGTCATGTGCAAATAGAACTCAGATATTATAAATATCTTTCTTCACAAAAGCTCTGTAAGATACAAATTTTCTTGTCTCTATTTTACAGGAAACTCAGGTTTACAATAGTGAAATGACTTGCCCATGATTATGTAAATGGTCAATATAGGAGTTGGGATTTGTATTCATGCATCCTGATTTTAAAACCACACTCCATTCTATTATATCTTAATATGACTAGGCTAAACACATACTGCTATACCAAATCCAGGAATATTACAGCAAAATTACAGTTCATAAGTTTTCAGAAAATTTTGCTTATCAACAATGATTTCACAGGTGGAAGTGAACAAATTGAACTGGTGACATAAAGAGATAACAAGTAAAATGAGTAGCTTCATCTTAGAGTCACTCTTGAATTTCTTTACCTCTGCCACACCCCTATCCCCAAAACCACAACTAGCAGTAATGTTTATTTTCTTCATATTCCTTTATTACTGTCTGTCTTATCCACAACACTGCCTTGAAAAATCAGGTATTTGGGTGTATATCTTACATTCATTACTAGAATGTAAATCTTCTGGGGTAAAGATTATCTCTGACATCTCTTACATATGACTTCGTCTAAACTTTCCTTGAATAAATTAATTCTGAAAAGATATTTTGAGTACCTCTTCAAAAGTCATTGTAGAGTACAGTTGGGAATAGAGAATAGCCTGGGGTGTTGGAAAATATTATTGTTGGGAACAATATAATCTTAGAGATTATATAATATTATATCATTATACATAATTATATAATATCATATTATTATATATAATTATATAATCCAAACCCTTGATTTTACAGGTGAGGAAACTGAGGACCAAAGACACGAAGGACTTCCTTATGTTCCCACAGGCAAGAAATGGAAAATTTGAAATCCAAATCCAGTTTTATTCTAGAAATTCACTAAAATGCTAGACAGTATTGTTAGTAGTCATAATAGCAATATTGATCCTAAGGATAAACTTGAAAAAAAGTTCATAGTAGAGTCCCTTAGAAATATAATTCTACATTTGTAAACATTCAAGTGATAATGGAATTTCAAATGCATCAGTCTTATACTTTAATGCCAAAACTTTGTGCAACTAAGCTGGGTTTCATTATTCTTCATCCAGAACTTAAAACCCTTGTGAATTTTTTTTCTACTAAAAAAATTACTGGAGAAGTCATTAACTAAGAACTTTTACAGATGTTTTCTTAATTATGGCCTTTGGTTTAGAAATTTCTTAGATTTCATGTTCTCTGAATGTTTGATGCTATAAGCATATCAAGGCCATGTGTGGAAATTAGGGAAGTTTTTCCCCCTCTGGAACAAATTTCTTCCTCCTGGCATGTCTGCTCCTCCCTTGCATTTCCTTTATTACTTTAGGGTTTCAATAAATTATATGCTGAAGCTCCAGGCTTTCTCAAGTTATAGGGCACCTCTTTCCTTCAATTTTTTACAACTTGGCTGTGCAATTATGGTCACACTGCACTTTGGGTGTTCTTCCTCATTCAGACACCTGAGGAACTCAACTTTAAGACAGAATTGGTCTGAATGCATGATCTTTTATGGCACACAAGGAGCACATTTATGGAATTGTGCTTTATATAACACCATGAATATGTGTGTCCTTAACACATGCCAAACAAAGATGATTTTTCTTTGAACCAGACTTCTGATTTCGGTAGTATAAGGAGCTGTAGGTAAGAATCCTGCCCCAATCCTCACATCTTCTACAATAACGTATCTTCATTTTCTCTGCAAGTCCATCTTAGAGAGTTCTTGCCTGGTGCACTCAGCCAGTGAGTGACTTGCCCAGGCTCATATAGTGAATACATGTCCAAAAGTGGACTTAATCTCAGGTCTGTCTTACTTTCTGTCCAGTTTGCCATGATCCCTCCATGATATATGATGAGGATTCTACAATAGTGATATCATAGTGAATGTCAGTAAATTAACATTAGTTCATTTGAGAATGAGGACTGCTTGCTTTTTTGTTTGTATTCCAGATCCTTAGCCTGTTTCATCACATAGTAAGCACTTAATCAGTCCTTGTAGGTTGATTGATTTTGTACTCATTATGTCTTACTTTTTGTGAACAAAGAACTATTCTAGATTTGCGGTTTTGAAACAAATCCATGACAGTTCCTTCCCTCAAAGAGTTCTAACAACTGATAATCATACCAATTCTAATTGGGAAAAAGAATACTATATAAATTTCTTAGTGTCTACCAAAATCTTTTGCCCATTGTACATCTTTAAGATATGTGTAAAATAATACAACTCAAAGAATTTAGTTGTAGAATAAAGGAATAAACTGAGTCAAGTTTGTCAAAATATGAGAAACCTTTTTGGAGGAGGACAATCAGGAAATTATTGGAAAGAGGTGAGAGATATGGATTAGTGTGTGGAGGCAGGAGCAAAGGAAAGGATGCTATTGTTAGTGAAAGAAATGGCATAATGCAAAACTAGTCATGTAAATTGTATTAAATACATCAATCATTTTGTGAACTTCAAAGCACTATTTAAATGTCAGTCATCATTATTACTATTTGTTATTAATAATCATCATAACATCAGAGAATCATGCTTTTTTTCTTTCCAATCTGATGACACTGGATATGATATCTATAGTATCATGAGAACATTTCATAATCTACTCATTTATTCTATTAAAATTATATATCTATATCTATATCTATATATATCACATCTATATATTTCAAAGACTTAGTTTAGATAGAGTCAGCATCTCTATCCTGTCATCTTCAGCAGCCAAAGAAGTATCCAGTGCACAGTAGGCACTTAATAAATCATTGTTGAATTAAATTGAATTGGATTGAATAACAGGCACTTTTCCTCCTCCCCCCCTTTTTTTCTATACTAGGTTAAGTAGAAAGGGTATTGATTCTGGATTTGGAAGACCTAGGTTCAAATATTGCCTCTGATATAACTTGTGTGATCTTAGGCAAATCACTTAGCTTCCCTGGGCCTCAGTTTCCTAACTGGTAAAATGATGATGTTAGACTAGAGCTTACAGCTCTACATATATCATCCTATGAATTAAAAAATATGATTATCCAGGGGAAATATTCTAAACCCCATGAGAGCATATAAGTAGATAGTAATTTTGAATCTTTTTTCTGTTTTTCTCTCCCTTTCTTTGTCTGTCTCTGTCTGTCTATCTCCGTCTCTCTCTATCTCTCTCTAATCAATACCCTCTCATTGGAAGTTGTGGTAAATTGGGGGATGATTAACTTGGTTGAAGTGAAGAAATTTGATGCAGACATTTTATGGTTATGTAGACATGTTGTCCCAGGTGAAACAAGATCCTAGAGACATAGCAATGTACCTTTCTGAGAAGGATTATGTTACACCCTAATGAGGGAGAATTTGGGGGCCATTGTGGTCTGTTGATTTTAGAATTATGGAGAAATCAGGGATTTTCAGAGGTTCTCTGAAGAAAGAAAAGAGAGAAGAAAAGAAAAATAATGATGACAGAAAGTGGAGCAGCTGGGGTTATCAATTTGCCAGAAAGAGTAGGGAGTTCTGTCAATATTTAGTTCTTATCAATAATCCTTATTGATATTTTGTATATACTTACTTATACACATATTTTCTCCCTCCCAATAGACTTTAAGCTCCTTGGAGGCAAGGACTGATTCATTTTTTTTTTTGTCTTAATATCTCCAGAACCTAGAAAACTGCGTGGGGCATACTACGTGAAAAAATAAATATTTGCTGATTGATCACATCCTAATTAGATTACAAGCTCTCTGAGGGCCAAGAATGTTGTTTTCCACTATTGTTTCTACAAAGCATAGCACATAAATTTGAACATACTTACTTCAATACTCTAAGTAATTGTGATTTCATTAATATGGGCATTTTCTCTGTAGATATGATTAGCACCCTTAGAGATTAGTGAATAATCTTTGCTAGTTTTTGTGAGTGAAAAATTTATCACCCTTTGGCCTACCTGGTAACAAAAGTCTCTGAATTTTGCTAGGATGGTTCTCTAATGATAGACATATAGTACATTACTGGACTTACATTCAAACCTTTTCATGCTTGGTAGGACCTACTCTATCTATCTATCTATCTCTGACAGATCTGGATGCTTTCCTAAATAGGCAGCCATTGCTGCTAAAACTTACTCTCAGGATGCTAAGGGATAACCCTAATTTGGGAAGCTGTACATCTACTCCTCATGATTGTGGCTTCTGAGCCCCTACCACTTCTTTTTTAAACAAACCATCCAAGACTGTAGCTATTAATCATGAAACATTTTCTAACAGAAGGCAAAGCAATAGTAATCGTAATATAATAGTCCATCCATAAGCCCAAGTCATATTCTCCCATCAATGCATGCATTGTTTGTATGCAGTATGGGAAAGAATGGGCACAAAATTATAGAAATCTAGAAATTAGGAATGTAAGGAAATGCGTGATTAGGATAACACACAACTTGGAATTATAGTCTCTTCTTTCTTTATTCTGTTTACAGAACATTACTCTTTTGGGCATTTTCAGCCTTGTGATAAATAAAATTGCTTCTCAACTACTCTTGGAATGCTGCTACAATGGTAAATTGTTTTTTTATAAGAAAAAATCACCCTTCACATAACCAATCTGCGCAAGATGGGGGCCCCCAATTCTGGCATGGCGGAATATCTTTTTGACAAGCACACCCTTGGAGACAGTGACAATGAGAGCTAAGCCACCCTGGCTTACCCAGTCCTGGGAGCTGTGGGTGCCACTCCGACTGTCTTTCAGTGCATGTATATTTTGGTTATCTGACCTTTCATAATCTGTGCCAAAAAACTACCACCATTTACATCCCAATAAAGTGACTTGGTACTGATGAAAAAAAAAAAAAGAAACAATCACCTTAAGACTGGAATCTGCAGAGATTCCCAGCTTTGCTTCCTTGGTTAAAGTAGCATTATATCTTTTCACCGAGAAGTAATTCCCTCAAACCTCAGATCTTCAAAACTATTTAGGTATATATTCTCCTTGGGCTTAGAAGGTTTCTCCCCTCTCAAATCATAAAGATCAGTAAAGGGCAATGTAGGATGCAACTGAAGGTTGCCCCTTCCTCAGGTTAAAGTTATAGAAAACTGCAGCTTTTCTCATTAGCTCTCCAAATAGTAGAGCATTCTGCTTTCTCTAATCAGCTTCCAACACCAGAACTTTACTTCAGTCAAATCAGCTCCCTGCATTAACTGCAGAGCCTGTGTTATCATTTGGTCTCAGTTGTGCTCTGCTTCTGTTCTGCCCTCATTACCTCCTTCTGTCAAATTTCTCACATCTGATGGCTTCTCAGTTCCATCAGCTTCTGTCTTTTGTATTCAGCATCTAATGCGGACTCCTACCTTCTAATTTCATAGCTTCCCAAGTCTCCTAACTTGTACCAGGACTCCTTTATGTCCTACCTCCATCTTAGGCTAAGAAACTCCAAATTCATATTTCTCTCAGATATAACACAAACAGTTAATGTAGCTTTTATTTTTCTACAGACCCCAAACAGTTCTTTGATTTAGAGCTTCCCAGAAATGAATCCCATAGTCCTAAAAACAGTCATGTATAAAGTAGCTGCTAGAAAACAATGCACTGCAACAAATTTTAGAATCAATCAGTACTTTTGCCTCTGAAAGGACTGCTTTCATTCAGGTGCCCTCAAAACTGTCTGTTTTTCCTCAAGCTGCTTTTCTCAGTTTCTAACACAAATGCCCTTATTCTTCCCCCATCAGTAAATAGAATGTTCACATAAGAAGGGGGCACTATCTTCTGCAACAAAATACATTTAAATTATAGATTATATTTAATAATTGAATTTTGTTTTTTACTAAATTATAGTTTTAATTATGCCATATTTGTATAGGGTAAATTATATTTAATATGAGACCAAATAAATTATGCTTAGTTACAGTTACATATTATATTTTATAAATTAGAGTTATCCCTTCTACTTCATGGGGGTTAGGGATCTCACAGCCCCTTAATCTGTAAAATCTGTGGAAAATTTTTTTGGACCTCCCTTTGTACCAGAGAAGGAGTTTGAATTATTATGGTATTAAAAGATAAAAGATAGAATATGTTATACAATATGTTATACAATATGTTATACAATATGTTATACAATACTATATATCTATATATGTTGTACATTTCTTAACTATTTCTTTGTCATCCACTGGCCTTTGCAAATCATCTGAAGCTTCTGCAAAATTCCCAAAAATTGCCATTTAATTTCTTATTCCAAGCCACGGTATATTGAAACTACAATGGGGAAAGTCATGATGTGGAAAGGATAACTACAGATTCAATACTAAAACATTAGAACTCTGATGGACCTTGGGTGTAGTGATTCTGTCCACTAAATGTAGATTAAACGCAGTTCATAAAATATGCTTTCTTTATCTGTTTAGTTTGTCTTGTTTGGACTGTTAATCCTATCTCTGAGAATGACCAGGATCTCACTTAGAAGGCCATTGCTGTGATTGTTGGTTATTGCAACACAAACATCTGGAGAACCTCATAAACTATAAGAAATTTTTTTCTGTTTGGGCTTTTTGCAGGATGTCCTTTATGAAAGTGATGAATGCCCTTGATGAATGCAAGGTTTTCCTGTTCTAAGCCTTGCCTGATGTTGATAATAGCATCCTTGAGCAAAGTCATTCCCATTGTTGTAGCTTTCAAAGATCATGGCTCATATGCTTGGAATGGAAGGGGACCTTAGAGCTTATTTACATACAGAGACAATTCCTTGGAGCAGCTAAGTGGTGCAGAGGATAAAGTGCAGGGCCTGATGTCAGGAAAACTCATCTTCCTGAGTTCAAATCTGGCCTCAATCACTTACTAGCTGTGTAACCCTGGGCAAGTCACTTAATCTTGTTTGCCTCAGTTCCCTCATCTGTAAAATGAGCTTGAGAAGGAAATGGAAAATCACTCCTGTATCTTTGCCAAGCAAACCCAAAATGGGATCATGAAGAGCCAGACATGACTGAAACAACTGAACAACAAAAGTCAGTTCCTCATATTTTACAAATGAGGATGTTGAGATTCAGGGTGGCAAAGTAACTTGTTCAAGGTCACATGAGTCACACACATTGAAGGTAGGATTTATATTCAGATCCTCTGATAATAAACTTCCTTCATCCCCTCCTTCCTTTCTTCCTCCTTCCCTCTCTTCTTCTTTCCCTTCCTTTCTTTATCTCTCCTTCTCTTCCTTCCTTTTCCCCTCTCTGCTTTCTGTACTCCCTCTCTCATTTCCTTTCTTACCTCCCTCTTTCTCTTCCTTCTTGCCTCTCTCCCTCCCTCTCTCTCTTCCTCTTTATCTCCCTTCCTTCCTTCTTTCATTCATTCATTAATTCCTTCCTTCTTTTCTTCCTTCCTTCCTTCCTTTTTTCCTTCCTTCCAACCGGTATTTATAGCTATCACTGACTGACACTAATATTCCTTCCTTGATAATTTTTGAAGCAAGACACCATCTCTTCATAGTTTAATTTGTATGAAGTTAAGAACCATCAAAGAGAATTTAAGGACAATCATTTTCTCAGGTTGAGAAATCTGAAAGCTAAAAGTTTCAGCATCTTGTCTTAGTCAAATGAGCTTGTAGGGGGAAAGTGATATGACCATGAGATCACTGTGTACTTTCAGATGATTTCCTGTTTCCTGTATATTTAAATACACAGGGAATAGCCTTCTATTAAAATGAGGCCCTGTATATAAGGATGGGCACAAGTTCAATGAAAAAAGAAGAAAATTATGTTTGTCAAGTACCAGATGCAAAAAACACAAATCCGGCCAGAATGAGTGGGGGAAAGTTTTGCTTTTAGTGGACTGCCCAAAATACTGAGAGATCTCCGAGGTCAGATAGGCATGTGTCAAGCAGACTTATTTAAACGATCTACTTCCTCAGAACAATAAAAGTTTGAAAGAGCTCTGCTGCTTTTTGTGGTTTGGAATTGAAGTTATAGGCCTCAGAGGTCTTGCTTGATTGAAGCCTTTTGTGATGGCAGCTTGCACTGCCTGGTTCAGTCACTCACTAACATTAGGATCACTCATATGTCTAAGCCTGAGGTCTCACCCATGCCATGCCCTGTTTTTGCTTTCTGTTCTCTGTCATTTTAGAAGTTGAATACAAGTGTTACAAAGCCTAATACTTTTTCACTGAGTCTCTTGTTGGTGGCAATTAAGAGGTGTTGCTGCAGAAGGAGGGGAGGGAGGGAGGAAGAGTGTGAAAGGGAGTAGAGAAGAGAGAAGAAGTGAAAGATGGGAAGGGAGAGATGGAAAGAGAGGAGAAGAAATGGGTGGGGGAAGGGAGGGAAGGAAAAAAGAAGATGGAAGAAAAATAAGAGGAAGAGGAGGAGAGGGAGGAAAGGGAAAAGTAGTGAGGTGGCTGGATGCAGAATACAGGTTTTAGGAATGTCTACACTTTGGCATAGCCACTCAAATGTCTTTAGCAAGGTCCCTAGCTTTTTAGATTCAGCATTTCTACTTATTATTTCATCTGGGTTTCAACAGGCTATAGGAGATAGATTCACATTAATCAAATATATCTAGTTAATAAATCAGACTGCCACTTCATTAATTTATCTTCAGTAATGACCAGTCATTTATACAAGGCCCTCCCTCCTAGGGGTTGGTCTACTTGCAGGGAAGAATTACAAAACATACTATTGGTTGATGAACATAGAACTTGAGGAAAGTGAGGTAGGTGTGCTTTGGGGGATTTTTCTACCAGGTTGTGATAACTTTGTGAATTTTTTCTCATCAGTTGAGGAATGTTTATTTCTAGGGAATTGGTATGTTGCATCCTAGAGGTACACCAACAAATTCTGACTCTGACTCTCCCTTATCTAGACTTCACGGAAACCACTACTTTAATGACATTCCCTAAAACATGTTACAAATAATTAAAGAAAGCTACATTTCATTTATGGCACTTGAATATCTTTGACAAGTTATGGAGGTGAACTCTTAGGATTACAATATGTTAGAGTTGAAATGAAACTCTAAATGTATAATCATCCATCCTATTCTCAAAGACATTCAATGAGAGGACCCCATTCTTTACGAAGGAAGTCCACTCCATTTCTGAATAGTTTCAATCATTAGGAAGTTTTTCCTTTCATAGAAGCCAACTTTGTCTTTTTGCTGTTTCCCCCCAGTGCTCCTGGTTTGTTCCATCATGTGGTGATGGTGTTTAGTCATTTTTCAGTCATCTCTAACTCTTCATGATCCCATTTGAAGTTTTCTTGGCAAAGATACTGGAGTGGTTTGCCATATCCTTCTTCAACTCATTTTATATGTGAGGAAACTGAGGCAAACAGGGTTAAATGACTTGCTCCAGGGTCACACATCTAGTGTCTGAGGATAGATTCATGACTTGAAGACAGTTGTCGTATGCCTTCTAAATCTTCTTTCCTCCAGACTAACCATTTGTAGGCAGATTCTCATATGACGCAAGCTCAATGTTCTACACCATTGTGGTTCTTTTTCTCTCGACATCCCATATTATCTCCACACTTGTATGTTGCATGCTTCTAGGCTGGTGGGTCTCAAAGAGCAAATTGGGAATTGTATAGAACTTAAGTTTGCAATCACATGCAGCCATGAGTCCCTAGACCCTTGCACTGTGGGCTCCATTTCTTATAACAAAGAATACTATTTTTTGAGAGCAAAACATTTTGAGAACCAGTGCTCTTGGTGCTGGTTACATTGCTCTACAGTAATGCCAAAGAAAAATAAGTTTATCCAAAGTCCCTTTCATTTTCTCCCTTTTCTCCTTCCTCTTTGCTTCTAATGCTTTTTCCTCTTCCAAAGTTTTGGAGAATTCTTAGGAGATATGTTGACATGGAGGTTAATATGGAAAACTAACCCATATCTTTGCTTGAGTAGAGTAACCAGAAGAACCTTTCTTCTCAGGAAATGTGACTTCCATCCAAAAATTGAGACTAAAACAGTCAAATCATTACTGTTGACAAAAACGGCCAGTAGGTCAAAAGAAAGATTGAACATAGGGATCTCAAACAATATGAACCTGAGACTCATTTGTCATTCTAGCCTTTACTAAAATAAAGAATTGGGACCCAATGAATCACTTGACTCTGTCTCTATCTGTGTGTGTGTGTGTGTGTGTGTGTGTGTGTGTGTGTGTGTGTGTGTGTTTATGTAAGTTTGGGAGGAATCTTGACAATGTGATATATCTTCCTTTTGGTAATGGCCTCTGGAAGAATTTCTGTGCATGACATGTTTCCAAGTAAAATACTAGCTGGGGATGAATAGGTGTTCAGAAATGGTACATCTAGGCCAGAGGCAGAGAAAAACCAACAACCAATTAGAGGCTAAGAAGAAAAACTGCAGGAAAGGGTTTTGAATGCCAGATTTTGTCCATAGCAAAGGCTTTTGAATATGCATTGCTGAAATTTGGCTGTATCAATGTGAATTGTTAAACTTTTGGATTTCTATCTTTTAAAAAAATTTCCTCTCCTGCAAAGTTATGTTTGCAAATACTTTAGAGGATGCAATTCTTTTCATACAACTAGGTAAATTGGCATTTCTTCAACCAATGTGGTGTTTAAATAAATAGCATCAAATGTTATTGTATTTTCAACTGAGAATACGGAACTTAGAGTCCTAGGATCTGACTCTTCCACTTATGACCTGTGTGAACAATCTGGGCATCAATTTCCTCTTCTTAAATTGAGGGGGTTGCATTAGATGACAACTAGTTTAAGTCTATGACACTGAAAAAAAACACCTGAAATATGATAGATAAATCAAAGATTGGAAGACTGTCTTCTAAATCCAACTTGGAATGTTTGTGCCAACAGAAGCTAAAAAAAAAATCATTAGGAGTTTGCTGGAAAAATGTTTAACATGTATGTTTACTCCCCCCCCCCCACCAAAACGTGTACACTAGCCACTTTTAAGTTTAATCTATGCTATGAACATTTTCTCCATTGATTTCTGAAGTCTATAAGTCAACAAAATAGTAAATTAATCCCTTATTAACATTATTTGCTAATTTCCAAGGTATAAATGAATAAAATTGACTCTTGCAAGCCATATCTAGTTGGTTCCAGCATACCCCTGAGCCAATAAAAAACTCGTCCCAGAATCTTATCCTGCCTCTTACACAAACTGGCTTGTGTGACCCCGGACAAGTCACTTAACTTACCAGTGCCTCAGGAAAATCTTTGAGACTGTAAATTAATAAGGAGTTGCAACTTGCATTGGAGAAGGAAGTTAACTCAGAGTTGTGGTAGGCAAAAAAGTCACTTCTGGTTTTTTGGTTTTTTTCCTTTTTAAGAAGTTTCTGTCTCTATTCCCTATCCTACCACCATTTACAATTTCTTTGTCTTTTGTGCGCTCTCAACCTTTTGTGTTTGTCCCCAATTACTCTTGGACAGTTAGATGGTACAGTGGATAGGGAGTTGGACCTGGAGTTAGGAAGTCTCATCTTTCAGAATTCAAATCTGACATCAGATACTCACCAACTATGTGACCCTGGGCTAGTCACTTCACCCTGTTTGCCTCAGGGTGTCAAATGAGCTGAAGAAGGAAAAGGCAAATTGCTCCAATATCTTTGCCAAGAAAACCCCAAATGGGATCATGAAGAGTCAGACATGACTGATATGATTCAACAACAATATGCATAATTATAAGTGAGGAGCTCTTGTTTTTTAAACAAAACTTTTCTTATCATTTGACACCATTGGTTATGGTGTCACGTAACTTTAAGAAAATGGATTGCTAGTGTGAGGTAGCATGGTACACAGGAGTGAACTCTGACTATGGAATTAGAGCATCTGGGTTCAAATCCTACCTCTGGTATTTATTAGCTGTGTAAAATTGAGAAAGTCACTTAATTTCCATAGATCTCAGTTTTCTTCTCTATAAAATGAAGGTGTTGGAACTAAATATACTCTGGGGTCCATCACAGATATGATCTCCTGTACTGACTTTTATTGTTTTGCCCTTGCCTCTTCCACTTCTAAACATTCAGCCAGGCCAAGAAACTACTTGTTCTCTTTCTTCTCTAAATTCACTCCCCAGCTAGTCCAGCCCCTTCATTTGCCTTATTTTATGAGGCAACTAAATTCCAGTGGGACTAAGTCACTTGCCCTGGGTCACACAGATAGAAAGTGGCAGGGGCAAGATTTTAATTCAAATCCTTTGATTTCAATCTTAGTACTCTTTCTACTGTGCAACACCATTTTCTTTCAGAGGAAAAGACCAAGAAGGAATTGCAAGAGAGATTTGTAGGATTTGGGCCCTGTGAAGAATGTAAGAGATAAAGTTTAAGTAGAAAAAATTTCAGAAAATTGAAGAAAATGGAGGAGGAAAAGGACCTGTGAGAAGGATAAAAATTGAAGGAGGAACAGAAGGAAGATATAGAAAGAAGAACAGAAAGAAAGCAAAATGTACTTAATGATGAGGAGAAGGAAATTGGTAAGACAAAGAAAATGAAATTATATGTGCCTGTCAAGATGCCAAAGTAAGAGGTAGTTAAGCAAGTAAGGAGGATTCTTCAGAGGAATCTGTCGTAAGAGCTACAAGCAAGAAAGCCTGAAATATCTTGCTTCTAGAATGAAAAATAGGAAGAATATTATAGTAACCTCTATAGAACGTGACAAGTTTGTCTCTCTGCCACATGTTGAAAGTATAGCTAGTTTCCATCCTAGAAGAGAGTGTAAAGGAACTTTAAAAATGCTTCCCTGTGCTTTTGGTTCACAGAGAAAACTAAAGGAAGAGGAGGAGGAGGGGGAGAAAAAAGAGGAGGAGGAAGAGGAGGAGAAGCAGGAGAAGAAAGAGAAGGAGAAGGAGAAGGAGGAGGAGGAAGAGAGGAGATGGAGAAGGAGGAGGAGGACGAACTTTAAGATGAAAAAATAAGAAATATACTCCAGAGATACTTATGTCAGGAGGTAAGAGGGTGGAAGGACCACTGAATACTTGGAACTAAGGAATAATTGTTTGGTTTTTTTTTGGTAGGGTGAGGTACATGGTTCATCTGGGGAGGAAACAGCTGCTTGTCTTCTCAGAAATAATAATCGAGTTTCACAGGTGCTAGAGGTGAGAAATCAACCAGGAAAGAAACAGGTAACAAGAAACCAGTATTGGGGATTGGTGACTGACTCCTCTCTCTGAGATCCAATGAGCCAAGAATTTTTTGATGAGTGAAGCAAAAGAGGTATTGGCTGTATTCCTATACCATATATACAGAATAGGAAGAGACTATTCCTAGGTTTGTCCTATTTGAGGAATACTGCCCATTTGTGGTGATCCACATGATCACAAAGCCTATTTCTAGAAGGAATTTACAGAGAATTATTGAAGTTGCTGAAATGCAGGGTAACAAACTGAAGATCTTAATTAAGGTGCACAAGAGGTTAGGAAGAAGATTGATTACAAAATTTGAATTTTCAGATCATGGCTTAAAATATAAAGATAATAATTATAACAGCTATTCTTTATTTACTACCTCATGATCTGCAAAATACTTTACTGAGACATGTTATTTCATTTGATCCCCACAACAACTCTGACTGACTCTGGGCCAGGAATGAAGTGCATCTACAATGACTAGTAAGTATTCATTTTTCAAGAGCCTTGCAAATCTAATCCAAAGAGCTATAAACTGAAAAGGAAGGGGGAGAAGAGAGAAAATGCAATGTGATGTGGCTTAGTAAGAATAATATCTTGGAGTACTAAAGTTCAGTATGAGCTGAGATCAACAAGGAATTATAGTAATCATAAGCATAGCTAGCATTAATAGTGTGTTTTCAAGTTTTGCAAAGCACTGTGTATATAATATTTCATTTGTTCATAACACCAATCATGTGAGGTAGGTGCAACTATTATCCCTATTTTAAACTAAAGTTGAGACAAGTCAACTAACTGACTTGCCCAGTGACCAAGGTGAGATCTGAACTCAGAGCTTCCTGACATTAAATCCAATACTCTTGATCACCATGGAGCTGTCTAATGATAGTCTGCCAGTAGAGCTGGATTCCCATTTCATGACATGGAAATCCACATTTTTTTTGATGTATTGATTTACTGAGAAAAAGAGGAGGATCAAATAAGGGACCTCTCTCACTACTGCATAGCAATCCACTTATTCTTGTACAATTGAATCTACCATACTATCTCCTCCACATATTTCAAACCTTTTCTTCTCTCAATCTTCTTATACCACCCTTTCCTGCATCTCTCTCTGTAGAAGACCTTGCTTCCTACTTCACTGAGAAAGTATAGGCTTTCTATTTTGAGCTCCTTCTTCTCCATCTATTCCACACCTCAAAATCTTTCTAAATCACGCACACTCACGCACACACACACACACACACACACACACACATACACACACACACACACATACACAGAGAGAGAGAGAGATTTCTCTCTTTCTTTTCTCTAGTCTCTGAAAAAAAAAGAGAACTTACTCCTCATCAAGCAAAGTCAACTTAGCTCTACTCGTGCTCTTGGCCCCATCTCTTCCTTTTTCCTCCAAGAATTTTCTCTCCTGATCATTTCTTCCTTATCTGACTTTAATCTCTTCTTATTTGTTGTATTCTTCCTTGCCACCTATAAACACGTAAGTCTTCCCCACCCTTAACAAATTAAAATAGTGACAACAAATTTTAATGTGACCCTGCCACCGAAGCTACCATCCTATATCTCTTTTTCCTTTTATAATCAAACTCCTAGGGCAGCTAGGTGGTTCATTGGATAGAGTGAAGGACCTGAAGTCAAGAAGACTTGTGTTTATGAGTTCAAGTTTGACCTCAGACATTTGGCTTACTATATGACCCTGGACAAGTCATTTAACCCTATGTGAGCTGGAGAAGGAAATGGCAATCATTCGAGTATCTTTTCCAAGAAAACCCCAAATGAGGTCAAAAGAGGAGATGGACATGACTGAAATGACTCAGCAATCACAAAATCAAATTCTCAGAAATATTTGTTTACATTTATTGCCTTACTTTTTTACCTTATCTAATCCTTTGCAATCTGGTTTGTGATCCTCAACTTCCCTCACCTTCAACATACTTGATTGAAATTCTCTCTAATGTTATAAACAATTTCTTAACCATTAAATTCAACCATCTTTTCTCAGACCTCATTCTATTTGAACTTTTTGCACTATCAACCATCCCTCAAGTTTCTATAACAATGATTTTTTCTTGGTCCTATTTATTTGCTGGATTATCATCAATCTTCTGACCACTTAATGTAGATATTCCACAAGGTTTAGTCCTTTTCTTCTCTTATTCAGGCTTAGAATCCACATAATATGATTTGCTTCATCCCCCTCTCTTATCTTCTAGACCAGCAGTTCTCAACCTGTGTGTTATGTTCAATTTGTAACAATGAAAATACATCCTGCATATCAGATAGATTCATAACAGTAGCAAAATTAGAGTTATAAAGTAGCAATGAAAATGATTTTATGGTTGGGGGACACCACAGCATGAAAAACTGTATTTAAGGGTCATGGCATTAGGAAGGTTGAGAACCACTGTTCTAGACTCAAGTGCTATGGTACCAATTATCTGACAGGACTGTTAAGAGGAATGAAATCATGTAGGTAAAATACTTTGTGTAATTTATTAACTATTATTATAATGATAGGAAATATTTTAAAAATCTATCTATCTATCTGTAAGTATATATAACCTACTCCATGCTGAGTAGTCCTGTGCCAGGGTCTCCCACGTCACACAATCTATTCCAAAATTCTTGAGAGAGATCTTGAGAGTGTCCTTGTATGGCTTTTTCTGACCACCATGTGAATGCTTGTCCTGTGTGAGTTCTCCATAAAATAATCTTTTTGGCAAGTGATGTTTTCCATTTTGATGTGCCCACATCAGAGAAGGTGCTGTACTCTATGAGCAAAGCAGAATTGAAATGTCTCAAAGGAAACAGAGGATGTGCAAATGTAGAGTATCCACCCCAAATGTTCACATGGACTATTTGTGCCCAACATGTGGTAGAGCCTTCTGAGCTCATATTGGTCTGATCACCCACAGTCAGGCACATTGAAACTTGACTTTAGCATAGTGATGTCATTTTGGTCCTCTTTGAGAACAAAGGAAAACCAACCAACTAATTATAACATACTAATATGTCCTATGTCTAAATGTCTGTACAATAGATGGATTTGGTGGCGGATAGGAGAGTGGTGGCATAAGGGAGTGAGGAGGAGGTGGGGTTTTTTGTAACTTTTAACCAAATGAATTATATCAGATTATCTTTCATGTCATCCATCATATTTAGTCAATACATTACACTTTGGAGCAAGAAGGCACAAGAAAAACCAAGAAATGCTGACTGGTTACAGCAGACCACAAATTGAATTTGATTTAACAGTGTAATGTTGCTTAAAATGCTAACATGCTAGTGATATGACACATCATAAAAAATAAGCTTTCAACTACAGCTTTAGTAGAGTATTTTGCACATATGAATAGAAATTTGAAGAACTGGAGAGGGTCCAGAAATAAGCAACAAAAATGATTAAAGAACTGGAAAATGGGCCCTAAAGAGGAAAGTTATAGGAACTAGGATTACATAATCAGTCGAAAAGATGGCTAGTCTTTTTCTTAATGACTGTCTTTTAGGTTTCAAAGGATTGATTACCAGACCAGATGATCTTTTGAAGTTCCTTTCAGTTCTAAGATATACAATTCTGATTATATTTAAAGAGGCTACTATTCATTACTAAATAAGAAAGTGAATTTAAATTGCGGCAGGAGAGATCGAAGTTGGAGCAAAAAGCCCCTAAACAAATCAAAGAAAAAAAGGATCCTTTCTGATAGTAGTATTGGAACATTACTTGAACAGTCAAAAGATTAATTTCAGCATTGCAGAATACATCCTTTGTAGATGTAGATTTTAGCCCCTTCCATGCCTTAGTAAATTGTTTCTGTGACCAAAAACAAAAATGAAATTCCCAGACCCAACATTCTTGACTGTCTAACTTTCTGGTAATGAACTTTTGGGAATTCAACCGTTAAATTCAACAAATATTTATATGGTACTGACTCTCACCTTCAGGCTGAGTCTTCTGGGGGAACAACTACCCCAAGTTAAAAATACTCTGATTTGTCCTCACACTATAGATTGCAAAATTCCATTGATAAGTTTACCTTTAATATTCAGGCAATTGATGCAAATTAGCTCAAACTAAAGATATTTCTTGAATTAGTATAGTAGAAACTATAGTAACAAAACATTCTTCTCCATAAAACCTGGGGCTCATTATCCCACATATATACATATATATGTATATAGCATCGATGGCAATTGGAATACACATAGGGTATTGTAATTGAAAGGTATACATGTAGAAAACATGTGACCAAGGCATTGTAGTACCACAGCATCTTCTCTTTTCTCATGGTGTGCTCATCTTGAATATCTTTGGCATGATATATCTGCTGGGCATGTTGACCTACTTGACTTCCTCGACCTAGTGCTACTCTCCCCAGCTTAATTTGACTCCATTGTTGAAATCTCTTCTTCCCTGACAGAATGTCTCTCTTGACTGAATCCTTAACAGACATGTATAGAGTTGACTGCCTTTTTAAAGACCATCAGAAATATAACTTATTTTTTAGCCAGCTAATGACTAGCCACCTCACCCTATAGTCCCATCAAATTGGTGAACTTCTTCATATCTCCTAAAGGAGCAAAGAAGTGTAAACACTTCTTATACCTACTTTAAGACATCAGTGCATAACTTCCCCAGTTATCTGCACTTTATATCCTACAATTTTTTTGAGTGGGCTAAAGATAACTGAATTATGCCCCCACACTCACACTATATTTATTTAGCATATATTTTGTATAAGGAACTGTGCTAGGCTCTAGGGATACAAAGAAAAAAATTGAAACAATCCCTACCCTCAAGGAGTATACCTTCTATTGAAGGACAGAATGTGCAGATAAATAAATATCATGTAATTTGAGGAAAGAGAGCAATAACAATTGTTGGGTCAGAAATGACTCTAGAGTGGAATTGGCACATGAGTTGAAATTTGGAGGAAGATAATAAGAATGAAGCATAGAGATGAATCAATCAACTGATCAATTTACAAGCATTTATTAAGGGCCCAGGATATACCAGGTACTGTGCTAAGAGCTGGGAATACAGAGACAAAACTAAAGTCATTCTTGCTTTCAAAGAGTTTCTATTCTATTGGAGGAAGACATATACATATAAAGTATATACAAATAAACAGTACAATTTGGGATGCGAGGCACTAGCAGCTGGGAGGCTCAGGAAAGAAAAGACTTCATGCAGGAGGTAAAGTTTAAACTGAATTTTGAAAGAAGATCAAGATTCTTAGGAGGAAAGGTGAGAAATATATCCTTTCTAGGAATGGAGGAGAGAGATGGGAGGTTGAGTTCATGGAACAGTTGGTGGTCCAACTTGACCAGAATTGAGTTCATGAAGGGAAATAGTATGGAATAAAGCTAGAAAGATAGGCTAAAGTTAAAGATTATAAAGGAAAAGTCTTAAATTTTATGTCTTCCACAATATAGCTAAAATGATACTCAGACATATAATCTGTTGCCAGGTCTGTATTCAAAGCCTTTCCAGCTTGGTATGACTTGTTGGAGATTGCGCCTCAGTGGCAGAACCTTTAACCTTTCTTCTGAACACCAGTCATCCATCATCCATTGCCTGTTAAATATCTCCTCCTCTCTTGCTGATGAGAATTTCAAACATAATATGTCCCAAGTGGAACTCATTATCATCCCTACATAAGCCTGTCCTTCCCCAAAACTTACCTATTTATGGTACATATAGCACCATTCTCTCTGGCACCTGGCTTCATAACTCAGAAATCATCTTTGGCATTTCCTTCTTCTTCATCCCCTACATCCAATCAGTTGATGAGTCCTATTATAAAACATCTTTCGCTTCTGTCCTCTTCATCCACACAGTCACTGCCCTAGTCCAAGGCTCGAACATCTCTCACCTGTGCTATTGCAACAGCTTTCTAGTTGGTCTTCCTGCCTATGCTTTCTCTCCTTCTGTCAATAAGTTAATAAGCATTTATTAAGTTCCTACCACATTCCAGGTACTGTACTAAGTGCTGGGGATATGCAAACAGGAAAAAGATATTTCCTGCCATCAAGGATCTCATAAGGAAGGAGACAACAAGCAAACCAATATATACAAACAGCTATGTACAGGATAAATAGGAAATAATTTTAAAAGGGAAGGTGCTAAAGTTGAAGGGTTAGGAAAGGCCTGCAATAAAAGATGAGCTTTTAGTTGAGACTGAAAGGAAACTAGAGAAGCCAGAAGGCAAAGAACATTCCAGGTATGAGGGACAGGTAGAAAAAAATGCCTGGAGTCAAGAGATGGATTATCTCGTTTGTAGAACAGCAAGAAGACCAGTATCACTGAATCCAAGAGTATGTGATGGGGATAGGAGGGAGCTAGGTGATAAGGGATTTGAATGCCAAACTGGTGATTTTGTCTTTGAACCTGGAGATGATAGAGAGTCGCTAATGGTTATTAAATCAAGGGTAATATGATTGGGCCTAAACTTTAGCAAAATCACTCTTGTGGCTAAATGGATCAAGAACAGGAGTGGGAAAAGACTTGTGGTAGGCAGATCAACCAACTGCTAGAGTCCAGTTGTGAAGCCATGGGGGTTTACACCAGAATGGTGGCAATACCAGAGGAGAGAAGGGGGCATATTCAAGAGATTTTGCAGAGGTGAAATTGATAGGACTTGACAACAGATTGGATCTAGAATGTGAGAGACAATGAAGATAACAGCTAGATTTCAAACCTTAGGGCTTGGAAGGATTGTATTGATAGTAATGGGAAAGTTTGAATTGGGGAAGGTTTAGAGGAAAAGATAATGAGTTCTGTTTTGGACATATTGAGTTTATGATATCTACTGGACATTCAGTTTGAGACTTGGAGAGGCCTTTGGAGATAGAAAAATTGAGGTCAGTAGAGAGATTGGAGCAAGAAAGGAATTTAGATAAAAATAAGGCAATACTTAGTAGGAGTGGAAGGATCAAATGAGAGCTTTTTGAAGATGGAGGAGACATGGATTATTGGTAGGTATTGGTGAAGGAACCAACAGACAGGGAGAGGTAGAGGATAAATGAAAGAGTGGATATTACAGAGTGGGTAATCTATTGGAGGAAATGGCATGGAATGGAATTACTTGTGCAGGTAAGGGAATTTGCCTTGGTAAGGAAAAAGGCTCCATGAAGACAGGGTCTATTTCATTTTTGTAGATTGGAGGTAAAATACAAGTTTATTGAATTAAGCTTAATAGAATTGCAAATGCTATGCCTGACAAGAATAGAGGGAAGACTAGAAGCAGAGCAGTTTAATTAAATAGAATTTTTGGATCTCCCACTTTGGGGATATTTGGGAGTGGGATGGGTAATAGATAGTTTAAGTTAAATGAATTTCTAGGTCAGAAGCTGAGATGAAATGATTTCATGAAGCCCCATCTAGTTTTGAAGATCTAAATTTCAGTGACTTAAATAATACATTCATTGTAGCTAATGCCTTTGTTTATGTATAGGTTAATGTAAGGATTTCTTAAACAAGTAGGTGAGGGATACATTAAATGAGAGCAGAAAGAAGGAAAAGTTACAAGAAATAAATGGGAGAAAAAGGCAAGGAGTTGAAAAGAGCCCAAACACAGAAGATTTTGAAAAATAGTAAAAGTTTTTTAAAAGAGGAAAAACAATTTCAAAATGGATGCATATAAAAGTGAATGATAACTATTGCCATTTGAAGTTTGTTGAAGAACAAAAGGAGAAAAAAATCACGTGAGAAAAGATAAAAATCAAGATGATAAGTTATTTGGAGAGGTAAAAGTGATGATAAATTAGTCATGAGAAACTTTATCTGAATAGCTATAGTATTTCAAAAATTCTTTACTAAATAGAAATAAATGTTAAGTCTAAGCGAGAAATGATACTGAAAATGTGTCCCAAATTCATAAAAAAGAAAAAAGAAAAATCAAAACATCAAAATGTTGATAAAACATATGCCAAGAATTTTAATGTGTGAGTAATATGAAACATAACGCAATTTATTTGACTCCAATAGGAAACGCCATCATAAACATATGGAAGTTTATTGTATCTTATAGCTTGAGAAAAAAGTTCTCTTTATGCAAATAGTATTTTTTTTTCCCTTTAGTTTGTTCACTATAGGAATATAAAACCTAAAAATTCACTGTCTGTTTTGTTGGCTACATCATTTTCAGCATAGCCAAGACTGGTTAGTGAAATTCTAGCTGTGGTGCCTTTGAATATAGAATTGGCAATGACAGAAAGGTTTTAAGCCTTGTAGTTGTTGTTAACTGGTAAGAATTTTCGGAAATATCATGACATCACCTTTTTTATCCTAGTAACCCATCATCTAGAGGGTTACTGTTATATCTTTATTATATTTTATCTGGGCTTCTTTAAATCAACATACAACTATTTAAATACAGCTCACCCAAAATAACCATACACAACCTGAGATACCCACTTTCAGTTTAAAGTTTCATGTGCATAACTGATAATATCATTTATATAATGCTTTAAGGTTTGCAAAACACTTTATAAATGTTCCTTCTGTGGCTTTCATTCCTATTTTTATATGCAATATATTTTGAAAGGCCAGGATGACTTGAGAAAAAAACACAAAGAGAAATGATCAATTATGATACTCACAATACCTTGACTTGTAAACTTCCACAAAAATCCTATTTTGATGCCTTATTAAAGTGAAAGTATATCCTGGATCCTTCAGTATTAATGGAATCTCCAACTCAAAAGTTCTACGAAACTAAATATGTGGCTGTGAGTATGGCCTTTGTAACACATTGTGTCTCCTGTTTGAAGAATAGCCTAGCAAAATCTGGAGATCCTCAACAGCAGAAGATTGGTCATCTGGTGATAATTTTTGGGAGAAGGAGCAATAGCACTCCATGAAATAGAGCAAGATAGAGAATGACCCTTAGTCCTGTGTCATTCCCTTCTGTGGTAGACAGTGCTAACTATCCCAGCATTTTTAGATTGTCTACAAACATTAATTTCTATACTGGTAATCTTAATATGTGGTCTTTGTCCCAAAATTTATATGTCAATCCTCAGCTTAAAGACCTAGACAATGCCTATTTTGATATACTCACCATAAATGAAACCAGAAGACAAAAAGTAGTTGCATCTGAATAGGAGGACTCAAAGTTCTCCTCAGAGAAGTGAATAAAGTAGATAGTAGAGTTGGTTTTATCATGTAGCTAAAGATAATAGGAACTACCATTCTATGGGATACTTGGTCACCTGGTGTTGCAGTGCTTATGTTGAACTTAAGCAAACAAATCACAAAGAACAAAATTATGCCTTACACACCAACATCACTACATCTATCATGACTTCAGAGAAATTCTTTGAAAAGCTTGACAGGTTCCTGCTAAATTTAACATATATTGATATTTGATGACCTTAGTGCAATGGAAGGCACGGGAAAGGGTAATAAGAACCAGGGAAGAAAACAAAAATTCTGTTTCAAATATGGTACAGGATTAAAAAAAAAAATGAAAAAGGACCAAGGTTTGCACTCTCCTCAGAAGCGTCATACCTGTGTATCATCTATAATTTCTTTATTTTTAAATTTCATTTTCAGTTCCAAATGACCTCCTTTTCCCACTTCATCCCCTTTGCCCACTCATTGGGAAGGTCTACGTCAGAGACTGTCGCAACCAGCAAATAATTTTCTTGCAAAGGAAAGAGACCAACCAAAGCCAATGCTTGATTAGAGCACAAGTTCATTGATCAACAAAAGAGATTGGAAGATTATTCATTAGATTTAATGGTTGTGTAACCATGGGCAAATCATATAATCTCTCAATTACTTGGCAACTCTAATTCATTGAAGTGCTGTGTGAGATAGAGCAAGGCATAATGGAAAGAAGGTTAGGTGTAGGGTCAGAAAAATTCAAATGCAAATCTCGTCTCTGCCATTAAATAACCATGTAACCTTGAGCAAGTCACTAAGCAGAAGAGGCTCAGTTTTCTCATCTGCCAAAAGGGAATGATAATATTTGCAGTACTTACCTTACAAGGTCATTAGATTGACCAGTTAAGACAATACGTGTAAAATGCTCAGTGACCTCATAATGAAAGGGACTGATAAAGCATGGGCTCTACCTTTATCAACCTTGTCATTTAGTAGTGGAGTTTATAGTCTAGTATGGAATAGTAGTAGAAAATAATGAATAATGTGATGATAATTAACCTTTTTAAAAATATTGTTCTTAACTTTTTCCTATTTAGGAAATACTTTTAGTTCTCCAATACACTTATGATTTCAACATGAATATTTTCTACATTGATTCAGCACCTCATCCAACCATACCACTAGAACTATCTCCTTTTACTCATGGGCTTCCCTAAATTCATTAATGGAATTGCTACGCTATGCTGGAGGTGTGCCTCATGTTCTCCTGACAGTGCATAGATATCAATAGAACTCATGGGCTAACCTTCAGTTACACCTCATTTCTTCCACATGATTGACCTATTTCTTTTTGCTGGCTAAGTCTTTATTTTATGATATAATTTGATTAAAATCTAAGATACTTAAATAGGAGTTGTGCCAGTAAAATTCTTCATTTTGTTTCTCCCAGGCAAGCATCTTGATAAATACATTGACTATCTTCAGTTTTATGTTTAGTTAAGTTTTAATAAGTAATAAGGGCATATACTTTTCTTGCATTGGAATTGTACTGAAGAATAATTACTGGAGAAAAAAAAAGACAAGGATTTTTTCTAGAACTCTATTTTGGAATTTGGCCTCGTGAGGATCTTGGCTATTTTGGCATACAAGGTCAAAGATTGCATGTTCCAAGACCACTATGGCATTCTACCTTAAAGTTTATTAAAAATGTGTATTATTGTGTGGTCATTCTTAGTTACCACATTTGCCATTCAATAATATATCAGTGCTTAGCAATGAAATAATTCTTATCAAATGAAACTTATTAAATAAATCAGAAGAAAGAGTACTATAGAAATGCCTAAAATGTAGCTCAGTGAAAAGGATCAAATGATCAAATATACTTTAATAAACAAGTGGACTTTGAATCACATTTTAGTCACTTTGAAGGTTCAATACCTGAAGATTTGTAAGTGTAGATTTACTCAAAGACTCTACACAAATTATAGAAAGGAAAAACACTTTTGTTTCTTAATATCTCCCAAATATTTATGCAAGTACAATGATTGCAAATTAACCAAAGAAATGTTGGCTATTATCTTTAGTGTAAAGAGATAATAAACCTCTAGCCAAAAAGAGCTCTCATTTATCTTCAAATGCCAAGGTTGAGGAACAGAACTTTTTATATTTATTTAACTATTCATAGGTACCAATGGTAGTTCTTCAAGAAGTAGTTATGGTATACTAAAGTAAGTCATAATTTAAGCAAATTACTGTTCTTAACCATTGGTAAGATGATAAACAATGTTGAAAATGTCAAGATAACCTGGAAGGCTAAGTCTTTAAACACCTGTTCTTTGATCTTGTATGCCAAAATAGCCAAGACCATCATAAGACCAAACCACAAAATACAATTCTACTAGAAACTTTGTTCTAAGAGAAAAAAAATATTTAAATGTTTTATCTCAAGAAATTTACTCTTCTAACTGACAAAATAAACATTTAGAAGAATTTTGAAGGTCAGAGAAACAGATCTATTATTTTTATTTTTTGGTGTAGTCCTTTGATTTCATATGTAGAAAAGAAACTTCCTCCAATGAAGATCAACAGCTGCTCTGCAACATAATCTTAGAGAGTTGCCTAGAGCCCTAAGAGGTTAATTGACTTATCTAAAGTGACACAGTCAGCATATGTCATAGGCCATACTTAAATCCAAGTATTTCTGACTCTGACCCAATTGTCCATCCACTATACTACACTGCCTTGTGGTCCATTAAAATGCGTATTGTTTTATTATTTATCATATTTATTATTTATGCAGTTCTTAGTTACCTTATTTGCCATTCAACTTATGCTACAAAACTCATAAAGCTGCCCCAAAAATCTTATTTTAAAAAACATTTTTATTTCTTCTACCACACGACAAGTATGGAGATGGGCAATCTAGTTTGGACACAGTAAAAAGCAATTCAGAATCAAAATCACAGGATTTCTGAATTGAAAGAGACCAGAAAGGCCATCTAGTTGAATTTATTTATATGTATGAAAAATAATTTTCTCTACAATATACCAAAGAAGTAACAAATTTCCTCTTCCTCATGTTTTATCCAGTTTTGACCAGTTCACTACTTATTAACACCTCCATCTGAGAGCCAGCAAAGAAATCAGAGGTCAACTCATTTCGTTCAGGCACCAATTCTCACCTCTTTAATACCTTGATGTTAAAACACATAAAAGGATTTGGAGCAGCAATAAAAATCACTTCTGCCTCTTGATTTGATACAAAACACACATAACA
>CM053584.1:295138222-295166342 GCA_028627135.1 Pseudochirops cupreus
CTTACAACTTTAGATCCTATTAACTACTTTCTCCTCCTAGATATTCTTTTCTCCCTCAGCTGCCATTAACTATGCTCTTTCTGCCTCCTTATTCTCTTCCTCCCCCCCCCCCCATGTAATATGTCCTTCAAATGTAAATAGGAGCAGATAATTGGAGAGAAATACAAAAACAAAGTCTGCAAGAATAGTGCCAGGAAAGTCAAATTTATGAGCCAAAACTTGCAAGGAAAGCTAAGGGGAAAATGAGAAGAATGATTCAAATTTATAAGATTAAAAACCGTGAGTTTTCAAAAGAAGACATCTAAGCTACCAACAGCCATATGAAAAAAAAAAGTTCCAAACCACTGGTGCAAATGGAGAAATGCAAACTAAAGCAACTTAGAGGTTCCACCCCACACTCACAGGACTTACAAAGATGACAAAAGAATAAAATGACAAATTTTGGAAGGGCTGCAAGAAAACAGGTATACTAATATGCTGTTGGTGGAGCTGTGATTTGGTACGGACATACTGGAAAACAATTTGAAACTATGACCCAAAAGTTACTAAATTGTTCATAGCCTTTGACCTAGCTATAGCACTATTATGCTTATACCCCAAGGAGGTCAAGGAAAGATAAAAGGATCCAACGTGTACAACAATGTTTATAGCAGCTTCTTTTAGCTGGTAAGTAAAAACAGGAAAAGAAGACCATAAATTATCATTTATGAATATAATAGATTATCATATAACAAAATATACACTCTCAAAAGAAAATGGGAAAACCTCTCTGAACTTAAGCAGAGTGAAGTAAGACTAAGAGAACAAGTTGTATAATGGCAGCATTATATAGAAAAACATTTTTGAAAGACTTAAGAACTCTAATCAACTCAATGAAAACTCAAGAGCCAAGAATTCTGAAGATGAAACTTTCCACTCACCTTTTTGCTAGAGATGTGATAAACTTAAAATACAGAGGGAAACATGTTTTCTTGCATAGCCAATGTGACAATTTGTTTTTCAGGTCTGTTTATGGTGAAGGTTTTCTTTTTCTTTTCTTCCCCCCCTTTTTGCTTTTGTTCAACTGGTAAGTACCAGGGTTAGGTTATAAATGCAAATAAAATAAACTTATTTTTTAAAAATGAATTTATATCCCTAACCCTTAGCACAGGGCTTGATATACATTATGCATTTAAGTTTTTTTAATCCAACAATAGATTAATTCTTTCTTTTATTCATAAAGATAATAAGAAAGTGCCTAACTGCCCTTGATGATAGTGACTGGGCCCAAACAAACCACATTCCAAGGTAATGAAAGAGGTGCTTCTGGGTTGGAGAGGGGCAAATTTTAACCTGATTTTTTTTTTAAAAGGAAAGAGAATACAATCTGCAAACTGGAAAAGAGACAGCTTAAGGGGAAAATTATAACTGATTTCAAGTATTTGAAGAGCTGTCATGTGCAAGAGGAATTTTAGATTTGCTCTGGTTGGTTCCAGAAGACAGAACTAGAAAGAATGAATTGAAGTTATTGAGAGGTAGAAATTACATTTGGTATAGGGGAAAAACATGACATTTAGCAGTGTCCAAAAATGAAATGGGTCACCTTTGAAAATAATCAAGTCAGGAATCATTTAAATACCTGCTATTTATCAGGTACTGTGTAGGTTTTCACTCACTAAAAGTTCCCAAAGAAAGACTTGGATTACCTCTGTCAAGGGTGCTATAAAGGGGATTAAAATAGGTGGCCTGTGAGGTCCTTTCCAATTCTGTATCTCCAGGATCCTGTGAGTAATATCTGTTTTAATTATCACAATTAATCAATTTGTGTATTTGTGAACATTTTTGATTGGTTTTAAATTTTGGATACACATACATTGGACATGCATTCATACTGCAGACTAAGAATAATCCAATCAAAATACTATTAAAAATGAGTCTGGTAGACTAGATACATATGTCTAACCAAGGTGGCTTAATATCCAATAATTGTATTAATTTCTTTGTGATTTATTAGTTCTACCTTCTATCTGAGATGCAAATAGAATATGAGTGTGCCAGAATACTCTGGGGAATATTCTGATGGATCTTTGAAAGAAAAATAAAAAGGGTTAATTGGAATGATCCCCTAGACTAGTGCTGGTATATCTAGTCCACACTCTATGAATGCCTCTGGGTGAAGCATAAAGGTATAATCTATCTTTTCTAGCATAGTGTAGTCACACTTACTGTGTGACCCTGTGCAAGTCACTTAACTCTATTTGCCTCAGTTTCCTCATTTGTAAAATGAGCCGGAGAAGGAAATGGCAAATCACTCCAATACCTTTGCCAAGAAAATCCCAAATAAGATCATATGGAGTCAGACATGACTGAAACAACTAAATAACAACAATAGCATTAGGCAGCTAGGTGGCATCGTAGAGAGCGTGCTAGGCCTGGAGTCAGGAATTCTCATCTTCCTGAGTTCAAGTCTGGCTTCAGACACTTACTAGCTGTAGAACCCTGGGCAGGTCAGTTAACCCTGTTTGCCTCAGTTTCTTCGTCTATAAAACGAGTAGAGAAGGAAATGGCAAACCACTCCAGTATCTTTGCTAAGAAAGCATTGGAGATGACTGAACAACAACAACAAAATACCATATACTTCAAGAATCTATGACTTTTATGAGGGGGATAAGTCAAAGAAATTGGTGATATTTAGGTTGGAGAAGATAAATTAGGGAGGGGGGGGTGTGTGTATGTGTGTAACATAATAATTGTTGGGACAGCTAGGTGGCACAGTGAACAGAGCAGCTGCCCTGGAGTCAGAAAGACCTGAGTTCAAATCCAGTCTCAGACACTTATCACAAAACTAGCTGTGTGACCTTGGGCAAGTCACTTAACCCCAATTGCCCTACCTTCCCCCTCCAGAAAGCAAAACATTTTTTTAAAAAAGTTAAAAAAAAACATAAAAATTGTCTTCAAGTATTTGAAAAACTCAATATTTGAAGGAGAGAGTAGGTTGTTCTGGACATTGGGGTGAGGAACCTGGGGCCTGGAGGACACATGTAGCCCTCTAGGTTCTCAAGTGCAGCTTTTTGACTGAATCCAATCTTCACAGAACAAATCCCCTTAACAAAAGAATATGTTGTGTAAAACTTGAACTGAGTCATAAGGCCGCACTCGAAGACCTAGAAGGTCACTTGTGACCTCCGAGGCCCCAGGTTCCCCACCCCTAGAGAACCAGGAACAATGCGTAGAATTTGCAAAGAATTCAATTTAGGTTTGATAGCAGAAAAATAAACAAAAGCAATTGGAGCTGTCCAAAGGAGCTGCCTCAGGAGGTGGCAGGTTCTCCTTCCTTGGAGATCTTCAAACCTGAAAGGCCACTTGTTGAATATGCAAGTGTAAGGATTCCTTTCAAATATTGGGTGGTCTAGATGGCTACCAACTTCCCTTCCAGCTCTCAAATCTTGTGATTCTGTGAAACTTCAACTCATCCCTGTCACTTCTTCATGCCTTTCAGTAGTAAACTGTCCATCTGCAGTGAAAAATATTTATCTCCTGGTGGTAATAACCTCTGGTAAGATGCCTTTTTGAATAAAATTATGATTTGTCTTTAGTCTGCCTTCTGTCATCAGGCCCATATTTAAAGTCTTTCCAGGACTAGGGCTTGTACATTGGCAAATAAAATAAAATAAAATAAATATGTAAGAACCACTTTGCAATGAGGCCTTGCAGTAGGACTTCTCTGGAGACACTTCTAAAAAGACAGCAGCAAACATTTTCCCCTCTACCACCTCTAGTGTCTTACACCTCCCCTTTCATTTCTGGGATAAGTTTAAGAGATTCAGGTAGCTTTTTCAGTCTTTTAACTTTATTGCTAGTGACATAGACCAGTTTCCTAAGCCATCCATTTGACAGAAGCAGGATTGATAATAAAAACAACTGTCACTTATCATGAACATTTTCTTCTTGTTTCTCTTCTTGGTAATAACACATTGGAGTCATGGACAGTAGGATAGGGATAGTAGGAAAGAAAGCACAAAGACAACATTCTACAAGACTACAGCTAAAAAGTCATCATATGTGATTGGTTCTCTTGATCACTAAGAACAGAATTATACACGGAGGGGACCTACCAGACTTCCCATGCAATTCACAACATATGGCATTTTATAGTGAATTAGAACTAAAGCCAAAATGAAGCTGTGAAATCCAGCTTTAGAAATTGACAAATGATGGCTAAGCAAAACAGCCCAAGCCCAGTGCCTAAATGCTTTTTCCCCACACTCTTCATTGCTTCAAAACCTTTAAAGTGAAACCATAAGAATTTTGTTGGGGGAAAGAAATCAGTTTATTTCCTCTGAGTTTCAGAAATTTTGCCAGGAAAATGACAGAGTTCTAACTTGGGGGGGTTCAGTGCATTTCACTGAAAAAAGGCACCCAGTCAGGGATCTAGGTTCAAAATCTGAATATGTTACACACTATGAGAATGATTTTGGGTAAATCCTTAATCTCTCTAGGGTCTCAATTTTAAATGTGAAATGGAGAGTTTAATTAACTCGGCTTTAAGAGTCCCTTCTTTCTCTCATCTATAATTCTTAAAGTTTCAACTGGATTCAACATGTTCTTAACTGATGGTCAGTTTATGAACTAGAGGAAATCTTTTGGTCACAGCAATTGACCATTTTATACCAGGCATTCTGTTTGCAAAAATAAATAAATAATCAAAGTTTCACTGCTTCCCTAGCACAAAGATGGAACAACAGCAGCTTTGTTATTTGTCCCATTCAGCTCCTTAAAGAGTGCATTCAGAGGCAAAATTTTCAGTTCTGTGCAAACTCACCTTAAGGGGAAAAAAAAATTTCTTGGGAGAGAAGAGAATCCCTTGGGGAGGAACATTTCCCAGTGAAAATGTTCTTTTCAAACTGTCTGGGAATTATCTATCTTTGAGTCACCCTATTGTATACTGTCTCACTCCCCATCCCGCTACCCCCTTTTGTTTTGGCCCATGGCTTATTTGAAAACTGCTGAACGGAACTTACTCAAACTTTCCAAAACAATTCATCTTTGGACACAGCCCAGAAATTAGAAATGTGACATTTCAGCCCCAAAACATCTTTCTTCCAAACTGTAATGAATAACTGAAAAATAAAGCATTTCAAATGAAACTCTTTCTTTGCTGTGATCTTAGCTAAAATTTTCATCCAAGATTGTTATAGTTCTTTTCTCATGCAGATGTGTATCTTTTCTAAAGTTTTGAATGAAATATTTTTTGGTGACAAACATTATTAATAGAGTTTACTCCCTCCCTCACTCCCTTCCTCCCTTCCTTCCTCTATCTCTCCATTGTTCCCTTCCTTTCCTTTCCTTTCATTTCCTTTGCTTCTTTCCTTTTCTTCCTTCCTTTCCTACTTCCTTCCATCCTTTCTCCATCTCTCCATCTTTCCCTTCCCTTCTCTTTCCTTACCTCCCTCCCCTCTTTCCTCCCTTTTTTCATTATATTCCTTTCTTTTTTCCTTCCTCTATCTCTCCATCATTTCCTTCCCTTTACCTCCTTCCTTTCCTTCCTTCCTTTTCTTCCTTCTTCCTTCCCTCCATCTTTCCATTTCTTTCCTTTCTTTCCTCCATCCTTCATTCCCATTCCCTTCTTTTCTTCCTTCCTTCCACAAATTTTGATTGAATATTTGTTTTCTCCAAATCATTATACTTGAAGTCAGGGTGGTATATAGATAAATACATTTCAGTTTTTGCCATCAAGGAACTTACAATCTAATGGAGGGCTTACAATGATGTTAAACTTGGTATGAGAATACTGAAAATCCTGAATCTGCAGGTATAGTCTGGAAGAGGTGAATATCCTTCTTTTTGCCTCAGAATTTGTTTTGTAAAAATTTCTAAGAATACCTATAATCACTCTTTGAGAATAAACAAGGTTTAGAATTTACTGCATAGTGGACAATCACAGGAACTTTTTTCTCAGAGTGGGGAGAGGCAGTTAGGCAAATCAGATTAGGACATTGGTAGAGGAACCACTGGTAGAAAATATCTTATTTCTATACTTCTATGATTTATCTTTGTCAGTCTTCCCTTCTACCCATATATCACAGCCCGTGCATGTATGCCTTCTCTTCCTAGGCAATTGTCTTCCTTGTCTTTTTAGAAAGTCTCTAGAGGGTTTCTACCCAAATTACTGGAGACTTTTTTCTGTTTCTTTTAACATTTTATGTATGCCAATGTAATGTTCAGGCTATGTATATATCATCTCTTATTCTTATTTTATAACCCTCATTTTTTAGTTATATATGTCTTTTATACCATTTCTCTTTCTCAATCAATATTGGTTTCTCGTATGATATAGCCTACTTTTACTCAATATGATTCTTTCCAATGTAATTTTTATTCTTCTTAGAGCATGGTGCCCCATGGTCTACAGCCATATAATACTCCCTATCAATCCATCTACAAACATTTACTAATCATTTATTACGTGCCTGGTTCTTTGGGGATAGAAATTCAAAAGTGAGACAGATAGTCCCTGCCCTCAAGTACTTTATATGTTACTAGAAAGAAACAACATTTCCTTGTCATTCTAACAGTATAATCCATGTTTCTTCAATAACTAAGAAACTACAGATGGTGGAATTCCTTCATCTAGCAGTATGATCCACGCTACTTCAGTCACACTGTGAGATTTTTTAAAACCCCACTGTTTATTGTTAATTACAAAACAACAACAACATGTAATTCGGCTCTGTTACGTAACAGACTCTGTCATGCATATGCTTAAATCCTGTGAGATTCCTTGACAAATATAATCATGGGGATAACTTTGTTCAATGACTCTCTTTTGATTAATGTGAAGTGAGACATGAAAGAGAGAAACTGATGTTCGCCAAAGGTTATTAGCTACTTTAATGAGCATGACGTCCTGGGTAAAGTCCAAATAGAAAAGATATGGCCTATGGAAGAAGAGGTCCTCCAGATGCACCCATTTTACCAATGATACTCTGTTGACGTGCATCAAGTCCCAAAATAATCAATGCAAAGTGAGTAAATTTCTGAATCTTCCTGAAAGTCAACATTCAGCAGCATCACTCAGCTGCATCATAGGGTGGAGGATGAATGTACAAAAATCCATACCATCAATAAATTTATGGACTTTCTGTAAGGTTAATAGAGAGCTTAATAAACCTAAAAACGTTTGCTAGAATATTTTGATTCTATATATGAGTTAGTTGGTCAATCAGCAAAAATTTTTCAATGCTTATGTGCCAAGCATTGTGCTAACCAGGAGATACAAAAAGAAAGAAAAAAAAAATCCCTCAATCCTTCCCATAAAGAGCTCACAACCTAAAGAGCAGACAACATGCAAGCAACTATGAGCAAACGAGACATAAAGATGAATAAATGAATATATAAAATTGAATATATAAAAATATATAAAATTAATATATAAATATATAATTGAGTATATAAAAATGAATAAACCAGAGATTTTCAGAGGGGAGGGACAAACTTTAAAAGGAAAAGGAAAAAAGACTTCTTACAGAATGCTGGTGTTGGGATTTGAAGGAAGTCACTGAATGTTTTGTTCTTCTTGTCCTGCCATCCAGCAGAGTTATTTGGTAATGATGGGAACCTGACTGACCCTTGGTTTTAATTCTTTCATTTTTCCATTCACAACAGGCTGAAATGAAGTTGTATAGATTGTCTTCAGATCTCTGATCTATGTCCTGATTTTAGATTCAGTCCTGCATTTTGATGGATACAGGGAGAAAGAACTGTGGGCATGTTTCAACTTCTTGAATGGAAAGAAGGACTGAGTCTATATTATTTTTTCAAATGTTCCAGTCTCTTTTGATTTTTTTCTTTCATTGCCTTCTCTTTCTAAGAGCTTCTGCTTTAGGCCCAAGAATCAGAGGTCAAAGTTGGTCCTAGGGAAGACGTCTTATTAGTAATTCCTTCTCTGTGTTCATCAAGCTCAAACCACTTTTCTGCCACAGTTTTTGAAGTGAAGCCGTTCCTGGGAATAGCCAGGTGGGCTATTAGCTTTCAGCCTCTACCAGATCAGAATGATATATTCACTTTTGTTGGCTATTGTATATTAATCCATCCATCTATTCATTCATTCAGCAAGCATTTTCAAATTCCTACTGTGTGCAGTGTCTGTGCATATGCAAAAGGATTGCCTTTCTACTTGGTTTGAATTGCAAGGTGCAGTATAAATATTAAAAGTAGCTACCATTTCTATAGTGTGCAATTTGGGGGGCAGGAAGTTCTTCCCTCACAACCCTATGAGGTGGATAGTTGCAAGCATAATTCCCCATATATTTTTGTAACTGAGGAAACTGAGGCTCTTAGAAGTAAGTGGTTTGCCCAGGAGTATACAGTTATTTAGTGGCAAAACCCACATCTTCAGGCTTCAAGTGGTCCTTTTACCAGTACCAGGCCTCTTTTAGCTGCCGAGCAGTATAATATGCTCATCTTTTAAATGCAAACTTCCTGAAGATCTGCCAGGCAGTGAGGGTGGTTGATATGCCCAGGAAAATTGCAGTGAATATATGAATACATTATGCTTGCCCACCAGACAAGGCAGGCAATCTTTTTTTCAGGGTATATCAGACATTTCACTTGCAGGAGCTTCCTGCATATATGTCAGGTAAGATTGCTTTTTTCTCTGGCATTCAGCTACGTGCTAGGCACCAAGTAGATGTGGATGACCCTGGGCACTAATTGAAGGAACAGACGCAGCTGCCGGTCAGGAAGCAGCCCTTATACTTCCAGCCCCCACTCTGGGCGCAGGCGTTTCACATTCTCCTTCTGGCTCTCCCCCGAAAGTCAGTCTAATTGTGTGTGAGCTGGGTGTTTACAGTTCAGGGCTATGGAGGAGGGGAAAATATTTTGGCTAATGTGCAGTGACGTCAATGGCTTAGATCCCAGTGAGTTGAGGGACTCTGTTGTTGCCTAGCAAATGCCTGAACATTGGCGCGTTCTGCTTTAGGGAGAGAGAAAAATACAGGCTGCTGGCAGTTTTCTTGTAAGAATTGTCAGGGAGGAAGGATGGGTAATTGTAGAGAAAGTCCCTTCAGGGCATGTATACAGTGTGGACAAATTATAGAATTGTCCCATATGTATGTGTGGACAGATATATTTACATATTGATGGAATAATTATCAAGCCTCTAGGTGGGCAGGCTGGAAAGCCAAAGAACATTTATTCTGAGGAGACAGACAGATGAGAGAGAAAGAGAGAGAAAGAGAGAGAGAGCTATAAAGAAAAAATGTATATAGAGATAGAGACAGATACAGACTGATCTCTACAAAGACAATGATAGAGTTAGAGACAGGAGGAAAGAGAGAGAGACAGAGAGAGAGACAGAGAGACAGAGAGAGAGAGATAAAGAGAGAGATGGATAGAGACAGAGGCAGAGATAAAAACAGAGATATAAAGAGAGAAATAGAAATCAAAAGAGACATGGATATGGTAGTAGAAACAAATGGATATAATGGCTAAAGACAAATGGCTAAAGAGATAGAAACAGAGACACAGATAGAGGCAGATAGATAGAAATAATGATAGAGGTAAGTGATACAGTATTAAAAACTTCACCTTCAATTTCATCAGCATAAGGAATTCCTGGGTAAGGAAACTTCCTCTACCAATCAATCAAGCAATAAACATTTATTAATTACCTACTGTGTGCCAGGCACTGTACCAATGAATATTTGTATCTTCTTTGCAACTTGGAATTTTAAAGGGTTTTCTAGAGCATTTATGAGGTTAAGTGACTTGTTCAAGGTCACACAGCAAATACATATCAGAGACTGGACTTGAACCCGGGTCTTCCAGGTTTTAAGGTAGACTCTCTAGTATACTAAACCCCAGGTATATGTATATGTATCAGTCTCTCTCCATTTCAATTTTTCATATGTACATTCTATTTATCTATCATCAATCTATCTATATCATATATCATCTTTCTATATAAAGTCATAGTGGTCTTTGTTTTTCCCAGTTAAATTGATTGTATTATGATGAAATAAAAATAAAATTTTGAATTATAATAACAATGATTAAAATAAACCGTCCATATGCACATGTATGTTACATGCATGCATACTCATTCACATGCATGTACATGTGCACACACATATATGCAATACTAACATACATATACATACACACTCATACAGATCTATTATACCTCCCATTTAACTGCTCCCTGATCCTTGGGGAGTTTGTTCTATTAGGTAGCTGTGTTCAGGAACTTGTTGACAAAGCAATCAGAATGAGTCCAGCTAAGGTACCCCCATTAAAAATCTGAGAGCAGAAATTACCAGAAACCCATTGGCACACTTTTTTCTTCATTCACTTTTTCAATGTTAACAAATGCAGTGAAAATAACTACTTATGTGACAACTAATGCTTTTGAACTTGTTCCTAAATCCACAAGCTCCTAAGTGATGAACCAAAATGCTGGGTGGGGGAGGGAGGTAGGGAGGGGGATGGGCAATAGGTGCCATCCTCAGGACCTCCTGTAGACCTCTGAAGCGTTGACTCAGGATGGATGTGTCATGCTGGGTTACTCGAGGCAGTGGGACTAGGTTCCTCAGTTTTGTGCCATGGATACCTTCAGCAGTCTTAGAGAAGCCTATGGACTCTTTCTCAGAATATTTTTAATGCATAAAATAGTATTTAAAGGAAAGTAATTGTATTGAAATAAAAATATATTTTCCCCTTCAGTGTTCATAGATGCCCAGAAATTGATCCATGTCTGTGGATGCCAGGTTCAGAACTCCTGGCCTAGGGTACAGAGGGTGAAGGTTAGAGTTAGAATTGAGGAAGTTGAACCAAGTCATTTAAAAATCCAGTAGGTATCACAGGTCAGAACTGTTCTCGGAAGGGAGAATAGGGGCCTATGTGAGTAGTGAGAGTCAGGACAAATAAGGGATCAGAATTCAGTCTGAGAAACAAGAACCAGGAGGACAGGAATGCCAGAGGAACAAGCAAGCAAGGTGGGTGGTCAAAACCCATATCCATAGGGAAGAATGAAGAGATGGGAATGAACTTCAGGGAAAAGGAAAAGCAAGCAAGAGAGCAGGTTTTCAAGAAGGACTTGGCAACTGACACATCCTTTTACTGCATCCCAGGAGATTTTATTTGATTTTATTTGTTTTCTGTGAGATAAAAACCAGTCTCCAAACACTGCTAGCCTGAGGCCATTTGTCCAAGTGATACTGCATGTCCTACAGCTTAAGAAGGGAAGCAGGGAATGGAAAGAAAAGTATTTTCTGACAGACTAGCTCCAAAATGCCTACAGAATTCTTATGTGATACCACTAAGTGTCAATTTGGGGGTCAGTTAAGAAACATCTATTAAGAAACATCTATTGTTTTAATTGTTATATATACAAACATAAAAATTAAGTAATCTATTATATAGGAGTGGGAGAAAGGAGGAGGAGAAAACAGGTACACATGATAATAATAACTAACATTTATATGATACTTTAAGGTTTGCAAAACAATTTACGTATAATACTTTCATCCAATCTTCACAATGCCTTAGAAGTAGGTGCTATTTTTATACCCATTTTACAGAGCGGAAAAATTGAAAATGAGAGAGGTTAAATGACTTGCGTGGAAGGTTATATAGACAGTATCTGAAACAGGATTGGAAATGAGGTTTTCCTGACTTAAAATCTAGCATGCTTTCCACTTAGCTGTCTATTGTAAAATATATATATATACATACACATGCATGTATGTATATATATGTATATATAATAACTATAGATATATAGAGACTTCTACCAGTGGTTTAGCTTTTAGAGAAGTATAATCACATAACCACAGTCTAATGGGGGAGACAGCAAGTATATAAAGGGAACGAATGCAAATAAATACAAGACAATTAAGGAAGGAGGGTGCTGAGCAATTAATGGGAGTAAATCAGAAAAAGCTTTGTGTATTTGTTTCCCCAGTACTTATAATAGCTTTTGATACATAGAAAGTGCTTGGTAAGTTCTTTTTCATTCATTCATTCATTCATTTATTCATCTCATATGTCACTGGTTAAGGGAAGCCTCCTGATCTTCCCACATATCTGTGCTCTTTTCCTGTTGAAACAATCAAGTATGGTATACTTATATATGAACCTGTTTGGATCCCCCATTCCTTGAGGCCTGGGACTATTTTTTGTTTTTTCTTTGTGTTTTCAGTATCTAACAAAATGCCTTGCAAATATGAGGCTCTTGATAAATATTTGCTAAACTGGACTGTATTGGATTGGAATAGACTCAAACAGAAATTGTAGCAAGACCAAAGATAGCACTGCACCAGCTGTTGCTTTGAGAAAGGCACTGGCATACACAGCATGTCTCATTAAGGTGTACACCCAAGGAATTTAATTTAAAATTTTTTTGAGTGAGCACATTAATTATTCACTCATAAAGAACATTTTGATTATCAAATGAACTAAAGAATCTAAAACTCAACTCTAATTTTTAAAATTCTAAATTAACAACTGTTTTGTTTAATTTTTTTAAAAGTTGAAAAACATTTTTGAAAAGTTTAAAAATTTTTTACAAGTTAATACTAAAGACATTAGGGTGAGCGTGGGCAAAACCAGTCCAACTTATACACATATGTGGATAACGATCTTCGGTTTTCTAATACCATTAATTTTATGCTTAACACTATACTATTAGCATCCACCCTTTAATGAACTATAATATACTACCCAGGACTTTCATCTAAAATAAATCCAAAACTAAATCTCTGCCTGCAACTTCTAAGGTATAACTCTCTCTGTATGAAAGGATCCTGACTGATTAATATCTTCTCATATTCCCTTTGAGGTAGAAAATTGTTTACACATCAGGCCATTAGTTTCTATCTATGTCTGAAAGTCGAGCCACCCCCTCTGGCTGGATTTGAAGTGATTCACTTATTCACTGATTCACTTATTCAACACATATTTATTAATTGCTTGTTATATGTAAAGCTCTACTAGGCACTGAAGGGAATAAAAAGATGAATTAGAGATGAGATCCTACCCTCAAGGTACTAATTATCTACTTAAGCAGATATGACTGTTTCAAATAACTACGAATCAAAAATGCTCTGAGCAGCATCAAAAGAGGAAGGAACATTCTAACCAAGTCACCTCCCCATCCCACCCCCAATAAATTCCAGCAGCTACCTATTACCTTCAATATTCAATTCTATGGCATTCAAAGCCCTTCATAACCTGGGTCCTTCCTACCTTTCCAGTCTTCTTACACCTTCCTCACCCCCCATGTATTCTGTGATGCAGTGATAGTGGTTTCCTTGCTATTTCTGATACGAGATGCTCTCATCTCTGCGCTAGTTCTCTGCCTGTTCCCTCATGCCCAGAATTCTTCTCCTCCTCCTTATCTCCACTTCCTGGCTTCCTTGGTTACATTCAAGTCTCAACTAAAATCCTGCCTTTTACAAGAAGCTTTTCCTGATCTCTCTTAATTCTAGTGCCTTTCCTTCTGTTTTTAAAATATATATATATTATTTTTAATTTACAGAATAAAACAAACATTTCCATAACTTGGTATAATTTTTTAAAAAGGTGATTGACACGAAAACTTCTTCCTTCTGTGGATTGTTTCCAATTTATCCTGTATGCAGTTTGTACATAGTTATTTGTATGTTGTCTCCCCCATAAGACAGAGCTCCTTGAGAATAAGGACTGTTTTGGCTTTTCTTTGTATCCTCAGTGCTTATCATAATGCCTGGCATATAATAGAGAGTTCATAAGTGTTCATTGACTGACTGATGACTGGCACATGCTTATGTACAATATAAAAGCAAGGAAGTTGTTTCGCTTTTTTTTGGGAAGGAATTTTTTTTTTTGAGGAATATTAGCAGCTGAGAATAACAGGAGAGGTTTCATGTAAGAGCTGGGTTTGATCCAAACTTTGACAGAAACTAAGGATTCTAAGAGAGTGTCTCTATTGTGTATATATTTCTAGGTGCCCAGTCATTTTCAAAATTTTAAATTATTTAATTTTTAATTTATGAACTAAAGCATTTCCTAACAAAGTATAATTTTTAAAAATGATTGCACATGAAACTGCAAATGTATTATGTATAACATTCTATTCCTTTTAAAATATGTAATAAAGTTATCATGCAAAATTATTTATGCATTCATTCATCCAATTGTTTGTTTATTTCTTCATATGTTGTCTTCCTCATTAGAATGTAAGCTCCTTGAGGAGAAGAATTCTTTTTGCCCTTATTTATTTATGTCCTTAGTACTTAACACTTTGCCTGGCACATAGCCAAGACATCATAAATGCTTGTGGACTGACTGGAGTTTGGGAGGAAATACATTCTAAGCATCACAGGATAGATAATGCAAAAGCATAGAGATGGGAGATGGAATTTCCCATCTCAGTATCAATAAGATTAGTGATGATGGACCATTTTCACAGAATATGTGAAAGTAAAATGTTAGAATACAGGAAAAGATTTGTAAAAGATTTTAAATACCAAACAGAAGAGTCAGTATTTGATACTACAGAAAATAGGAAGCCTCTAGAGTTTACTGAACAGGGAAATGACTGTCAGACTTGCTCTTTGGGAAACATTTTTGGGAGCTGTGGGTAGGATGAATTGGAAAAGGAAGAGACTTGAGGCAGAGAGAACAATTACGAGGAGATGGTAATAGTTTGGGCAAGTGGGAAGTAAAGCCTGAACTAGCATGGTAGCTTCAGAGAAGAGGTCAGATGATATGAAAAGAGAATTGATAAGATGTGGCAATGGTTCATATATGTGTGGTTAGGGGGAGTGAGTAGTCAAGATTGACTCTCAGGTTGTAAACCTAAGGGACTTGAAGGACTACGTTGCTTTTAATAGAAATAGAGAAGTCAGGAAGAAGGGTAGATTTAAAGTGAAAGATAAGGGAGATACTGAGTTTGATATGCCTGTGGGAAAGCCACTCTGAAATGCACGACTGGAGCTTACGGGAGAGAATGATTATTTAGATCTGGGAGTCATCTGCAGAGATGATAATTGAACCTATGGAAAAGGAAGGAAGTAGATAGAGAGAAGATAAGTGGGCCCAAGACAGAGCCTTGTGGGACATTCACATTTATAGAAAAAGGATATGTAATATGAGCCAAAAAAAAAAAAAGACAGAGAGAGACAGAGAAGGAATAGCCAGGTTTGTAAAAGGAGAACCGGGAGAGTTATGTCATGGAAACTCAGATAGGAAAATATATCTTGGAGAAGATGGTAAACAGCCTCCAATGTCACAAAGAAGTCAAGAAGTAGGAGATTTGAGAACAGGTCATTAGAAAGAGTAATAATGTCACTGGTGACCTTGGAGAAAGAAGTTTTTGTTGCGTGTTGAGTTTGGAAGACTTTGTGAGGGGTTGAGAAATGGGTGAGAAAAGGGAAAATAGGAACAGACGCCATTTTGTTTTGTTTCTTTAGGGATTTGGCTGTAAAAGGATGAAGAGGTGTAGAATGATAACTATATGGGTTTGGTAAGGTCAAGTAAAGCTTGTTTAATGTTGGGGGGGGAAAAAAACCTGGGCATGCTTGCAAGCGACAGGAATGAGCTGATAGGGAGCAATTGAAGATGAAAGAGGTTTTGTTTTTTTAAGGCAATCTGCTAAAAGAACCAGGAAAGTATGGGGTCAAGAGTGGAAATATAGATTTTTGTCTTGCAAATCATAAGGGCTATCACTTCCTCAGAGACTGGAATAAAGGACAGAATTCATGTCAAGAAGTTTGAAGATCAAGAGAAGAGGAGGAGAAGTAGCTCAAGGTGATCTTGCCCACACTCAACACAGCTCTTTTTTTCCTCTTCCCCATGAGAGCATCTAAATTTAGATCACTTGTAGGTTATCCAAATTGGCTCACCTCCTAGCAACCAAGCGCTACAGTTATCATCTTCTACATGAACATATTAGAAAACATAGAAGGTCAGAAATAAGACTTGGACCTGAAAGTACAAACACATCAACAAGGAAGTCTCTACAAAGTGGCATTGGCACTTCTTGACTGAAGATCTCAGTAGTGTCCTGTCACAGCTCTGGTCCTCTCTGTTTCTAACTTTCCTTGATAACCTTGTCCTACTTGCCCTTCCTCTTATATGTGTCTCTCAGCAGTTCATCATCCATGTTCTAGCAGACTCCATTTCCCTCTAATCAGTGCTAGGGATCTATATATTCTCCTCTAGTCCTTTGACTCACAGTGTCCAAAGAAATAAAGTATTTGCTCTACTCCCATCACTCCACGAACCATTCTGCCTTGAAGGGTAGGGAGAAATGGAGAATGTTCCTTTACATGCCTGCTACATGCGAAAGGTGAGCTGTGGAACAATTATATACTAAATGCCTACTCTGTTCCAGGCACTGTGCTTTACACATATTATCTCATATTATTCTCACAACAACATGGTAATAGGTGTTATTTTTATCCTCATGTTACAGTGAAGGAAACAGAGGCAGACAAAGGTTAAGTGACTTGCCCAGGGTAACACAGATACTATATGTCTGAGACCAGATTTGAACTCAGGTCTTCCTGATTCCAGACCTAGCATTCTACCCATTGTGCTACCAGCTGTCTATTAGTAAGATTCACGGATTTAGAACCAGGAAGGATGCTGGAAATTATTAGGTACCAATCTCTTATTTTATGGGAATGAAGAAAATAAAGGCCATGGAAATCAAGTGACTTCTTCAAAATCATACAGGTAGCAAGTAACAGAATAATTTCATTAGGAACAGAGGTCATTTAAATTCCTCTTCTCTCTAGGATACAGGACAGATTTGAACCATGGTCTTCTGACTCCACACCTGGGGTCCTTTTGGAAAAGGAAAATAGTGCACTGGGAGATTTTGAGCACAAAGGACTGAGTGAATGGTGGAATCATTAACAAAAGTAGGGATGTCAGAACGAAAAATTAGTTAGTGGAGAAAATAAAAAATTCTGTTCTGGGTACATTAAATTTGAGGTATCATCAAGATATCTATATACGTAGGTAGATAACATAGCTATTTTTCTATTTCTAAATCTATATCTACATTCCTTTATCTTAATAGCTATCCTATCAATAAATATATAGATCTCTCTAGATCAATACATCAATATATTGATAGTTTCATCTATCAACCAATGAACATTTATGTAATGTCTACTATATGTCAGGCACTGTGCTAAGAGCTAGGGATACAAAAAGAATCAAAAGACTGCTTCTGCCCTCAAGGAGCTTACAATTTAATGGGGGAGACAAATATATTCATGCATTCACCAAACAAATATATACAAAGCAAGCTATATACAGAATAGGAATAGAAATAGGAAATAATTAACGGAGATAGTCTATGTAGAGATTATCTATCTATCTATCATCAATCTGTCTATCTATTTCTAGCTATCTGATGGAAGAAGAGTAAGGTTCCAGATGAGAAAATGAATGAATCTTTGACAGATTGACTTCAGTGAACTCTGGGTGGAAACATTTCCTCTGATTGAGAAAATATATCACTGTATCCCACCAGGATCCAGTCTTCAGGTGTCAACCTCAGTAGCACAATTGTACAGTCAATTAGACGCTTTGAATTCAGCTTTAATGGGGCTAAACGTATTCTGATTTTCAAGGCACTTCTTTGGCAGGTTTGGATTGAGCCCCTCTATCAAGCTGTTGCCCAGGAGGGGTACCAATAGTACTGCAAACAAGTTTATAAATCAATGACTATGTTGTTGCCATGACTGGCAATGGTCACTGGATGCTGCTTAAGCTACTGAGTTCTGAGAATTACCAACAAGGGATAGGACTTGTTGATATCAACGACAATCATTTTATGGTGTTAACTGGTACACTTTTCATCATGTTGGGTACTGTATGAGATGCTGGTGATATAAAAACATTAGCAACCCCTGCCCTCAAAAGTTTATATTGTAGAGTGATAAGACCTCAGCCCAAAGGTAAGGCTTCAGTCTCCTTAGGATCAGTCTTCAGTGAGGATGGGAAGCATGATGGATTGACAAAATCTTGATTGAGTAAACCCCAGAATATTCCCTACTCTTGTACTCAGAAAATCACTTAAACTTTGCTCTTGTTGATTATTATAATCTTAAAGACTACATTGTCCCTACTCTTTACTCTTTGTATTTTGAAATAGCCTTTGGTCAAAAGCAATAATCTTTACCTGATCTTTGAAATGTATTTATGTGTCCTTCTTGTGAAATGAGATAGAGAGTAAATAACATATGACCCTATGGTCCTTGGGCCCCCCAACCTGAAATCACATGGAAGCAATTCCAATATTATGGGCCTTTTGTAGCCCCAGTAGGGCAGTGGTCTGTTTTTAATTTACAAATCAGATTTCTTGAAAATCTTTCTCATCTTATTCTTACATATTTGTGTTGGGTAATCTTACACACAGATCCTACACATGCTCCTTTCATTCATTATGTGGTATGGTCTTATACTCAGGATACAAAGGTCACATCATAAGCACTTACTGGGTTATAAGTAGAAAGAAGTGGATTCATTTTTAATTTATTATTCAATAAAATTGTTATTGCTCAGTTGGGAGCAGATACTCTATTTGTGGCTCTTTTGAAATTCCAGTCTTCAACCTCATCTCTGGCACTCCATGCTACCCAGAGAACACTGATGCCCTTCTGAGTTTGAGCCTATAAAGTGTTTTGTTTGTTTGGTTTTTAATTCCAGGGTAGATTTTGCAGTCTTTGCATACAGTCTATCATGGTGTAGATTGGAAACTTAACTCATTATTCTTTGGGAGTTTCTCCCTTTTAAAGATGCCTTTGTAACTACTGTGCCTTGTTTTGATTTGAGAGAATTCCAGCTAAAAATGTTAAGTTGTGTGGTTTGTCTCCCACATGCAAAGCTCCATTCAGTAAGTGAAGTGATAGGAGAAGATGGTGCCATCAATATTTGGGTAATAGCAGACTTTCCCACAAAATACCAGGCATCTTTTCCCAGTTTATCTGGCAAATTATCTGCTTCCCCCTTACCACCCCCTGCTACATTAAGATAACTATAATCTTGAATCCTACAATTATTAAACCTGATATAAACTTAGCATGGAATGACTCCTTTCAGTGGAAGAAAATGGGAAAGGAAGCTGTTTTCAGCTACTCTTGAGAAGGGGAAGAAAGGTTAAGAACTTTTAGCCTCCCAGGTGAACAATAACTACAATCAATTGGATTCTGATTAAACCACTTTCTGTATCTGGGAGACATCAATACAAAAAGGAAAGATTAAAAAGTAGAGCAGGAAATTCCCTAGAGATCCCTCCCAAATTTTAATAAATCTTGTGGTGAGTGGTTTAGAATATAAAGGATTGTTATCAACTATTCAACCTTTTCTGGATTCAAATTACCTTTCTAAGCAACTCTTACCTAGGGAATTCATTTGGGGTTCTGAGGAAAAGGCACATAAAATTATGCAGATGAGATATGGAGATGTTGGAAGAATCATAGCTTTTCATCTGGAAAGGAATTTATAGGAAATTTTGTCCACCTCTCTCATTTTACAGATGAGTAAACTGAGATTGAGTTATCTGCCAAATGTCACACAGGTACTAATGAGTAGATCTGCTGTTCCTTCTGTCACACTATGATGCTTCCATGTTTCATTCTATTTTTAAGTATATTTACCTCCCATCCTCTTTTGTTATTAGTGCTCATTCAACATAGAATCGCCACAATTAGCAGACCACTAAACTGGTTAGTAAGACTCAGTTCAATACCTCTTTCTACAGTAGGTGGGATCCTTTCCTCCCACCTGTTAATGCTTTCATCCTCCAAGGTAATCTTCCACCTACTCTGAATATATCTTCTGTGCCCTGCTTATTTGCATGTTGTCTCCATCATTAGAATATAAACTTTTTGAAGATAGGAGTTGTGGGGGCAGCTAGGTGGTGCAGTGAATAGAGCACCAGCCCTGGAGTCAGGAGGACCTGAGTTCAAATCCAGCCTCAGACACTTAACACAAAAAACTAGCTGTGTGACCTTGGGCAATTCACTTAACCCCAATTGCCCTCCAAAAAGCAAAAAAAAAAAAAGATAGGGGTTGTTTTGCCCCCATTTGCATCCTTAACATTTAGCATAGTACATGGCACATGTTCAGTCATTTTTCAGTCATGTCTGACTTTTTGTGACCCCATTTGGGGTTTACCTTGGCAAAGATAATATAGTGGTTTGCTATGTTCTTCCCTGGTTCATTTTATGGATAAAGAAATGGAGGTAAACAGGATTAAGTGATTTGCCCAGGGTTACACAGCTTGTAATTGTCTAAGGCTGGGTCTTCCTGACTCCAGACTCTTTGACTGACTGAACAATGCAAACAATAATCAAGTATACCCCTATAAACAGTTCAGAAGTTTTGTGTGATGCTCCTTGCTTACTTATCTCTGCAGTCTCATTCATTGGGGAAAAGATGTTATTGTTGGTCCTTCATTCTCAAAGAGGACCAATGGCCCAACCAATGGAAGGAGGAAAACAGAAAAAGAAATGCTGTTTGCCATGTTTACTAGTGCAAGGCACTGAAAATGAAAGCAAAGTTTGGTTGTTAGCAGGCAGAACAGGAAATGGAGGGGCTGCCTGGAGTGAAGATTCCAGTGTCCATTGGAATTTACAGTTGAATTTCCTCTAAAAAAGATGTGATCATGCTAAGGTACTGCTTTCTTGTGAAATTCAACGAATAAGATCTGACTGCAACATGACCACACTGATGAAACACTTCTAGAAGAATTCTACTCCTGAATAACTTCAAAGGTTATCTCCTATGTAAAATAATTTCATTAGGAACAGAGACCATTGAAATTCCTTTTCTCTCTGGGATAAAGAATAGAATATCTAGGGATAAAACTAAAACACACCTCAAAGTGATCCCTACCCTCACTTAAGAATGAGCAGATAAACATTTCAGTTTCTCTGCTTGGTCCCTGGACCACTTTTTAACTTCCCTGCCTCTGCCAGAGCATCTGGGGAGCAGTTCATCTCTAGAAGTATACTAGTGGTTTAACATGCTAGTTTCCCTGGTATTGACCCTGGTAATGGAACCAGCAAGGATAAAAAAGAGGAAAATGTATGTGTGGACTGAATAGGTCACTCCTGGCAATCCATTAAGAGAAGATATATAAAATATGTCAATGTTAATGGTAGCACTAGTCTTATGAGTATGTAGAGAAGGTAAGCACCCAACTGATATGATTTCAGAGTTGCTAGCAGGTCTACCAGTTCCAAAGGCCATTTTTATGCTGCCTGAAATTCTACCCTTATATTTTCATTCCTTTGACTTAATACTTTGTCTCTGGCTGAAATAAAAATAGCCCTCAGAGGGATAACACTTATCAGTCAGAGTCATCTCTGATTATAAGAAATGGTATTTATAGTAATAAGTTTAAACCATAAAAATAAATATTAATCTTCATTCCCTAGGCCTTAAGATAAGTATAACAGAGGGATCTAAATCAATTTAATATACTCTATTTCATCAATACATTTCCTTTTGGAGTACCCCAGTTCTTGAGAGTTCCTAAAATGTCTCTGAACAATACATATGAGTAATCGTATTTCTCATATAGTTCAGCTGTGTTTGATCTATTTCCTTTCTGGTTGCCAGTTGTTTCAAGGCAAAGACAATATTTTTGTATGTAGAAATGGTATGGTTTTCCCAGTCCTAATGCTTCCCATATCATCTCTTATCATCATCCTCCATTTCCAAGTGCCAACAGAGGCAATTCCCAAGCCCCATATGTATTGACTTCAAATTAACATGGAATTCTTCATGAGTTATAGATCCAGCTTATAAAGGAAGCAAAATGACAAATGACTCCTCCAAGAAGTCCCCAAACCTGTTCTTTGTCCTATTTACAAGTGAATTGGCGTGCACTAATTTGGAACTTGTAGAAAACTTGTGCCTTTATTAGTAAGGAAAGGGAAAAATCTGTGAAAATTAGAGACAGTCTAGGTAAGGTGATCTTTGTAGCAATCTCCTAAGTAGGGTGATTTGACTATATATTGGGTTCCCTTGCCCCAAAACATTTTCCCCATAATATCCAAATTTTTAAATTTCCATTTTCTGCCTGAAATTCCATTATTGGTTTAAAGATTAAATTTGGTTAGCTAACATCCTCTCTTAAAATGCTAACACTTCATGAAAAGTTTTCATATAGCAGATATTTGTGTTTCAACCACTGGGGCAAAAGTATCACCAACTGGGATCCCACTCATGGTCAGATAATATAGATCAGGTAGGCAAAATGGTGGCCAATGAGAAGTCCCACTTGAAGACGTACTTGAAACATGCAGTGTAGGGATAAAGTATGGGGTGGTATCAGAGGAAATGAATTGGAGTTTGAAAGGACAGATCCAAAAAAGATGTGAGGGAAGTAAGAATAAGCAACTCAAATCAAAGCAGAATGTCAGTGTGTCTGAAATTCAAGACTTGAACCATTTATTTCACTGGCCATTAGTTCTGCATTTTGGGGAGTTGGTCCCACTCCCTTTTTAAGACTAGGAATGAGAGTTTACACTGCTATAATTCATACCTTAACATGACTTAGCTCAATCAGACTGTTTCCTTAATATCAAAAAAGAGGAAATGAAAGTTTCATTATGGAAGAAGAGGTAAGCAAAGTTAGAACAGAGTATACTTTGTGACGGAGTGGCTAAGTGGCACAGTGGAAAGAGCACCAGGCCTGAAATCAAGAGGACCTGCGTTCAGATGTAACCTCACTTATTTACTAGCTGTATAACCTTGGCCAGGTTGCTTAACCCTGTTTGCCTAAGTTCCTTATCTACAAAAGGAGCTGTAGAAGGAAATGGCAAATGACTCCAGTATCTCTGTCAAGAGAGAACCCCACATGAGGTCACGAAGACTCAGGCATGACTGAACAACAAATACTTTGTGACCTATGGTAGTATGTTGTAGCAAGGGACTTAGGAAAGCATAAGGGCATCTATGGCTAGAGGAGAGGAATACAGAAAGGAAAGTGGGTTAATGGCACAGATAACACTTTCATCTGTGAAAAGAGTACCACAAAAACCAAAGGAAATACTTATCTCTTTCCTCATTCTTTCTACAACAAATGACTCCCAGGAATCAGGAGAGTAAGGTCATAGGCTTAAAGCTAGAAGGTACCTGTAAAATCATCTAATGCGGAACTATCACTATACAGAAGAGGAAAATGAAGCCCACAGGATGGAATAGCATGTGTATGATCACAGAGAGAGCAAAGGAGAAGAGCCAGGCTTCATTTCCAGGTTCTTTTTACCCTTGTTTGGTACTGATCCCACTATACTCTGCCTTTACATTCCAAGTTGATGCATGTGTAATGGATGTGTGACAGTTTCTCTTCATCAAATGACAGAGCGTAAAGTCATCTGGGTTTGCAAACACCAGGCTAGCAGATTAAATGAGGGACTGAAATAAATATAAATAGAGTAGCCCAATTGCAATGGGCCCCATTCTTCCTCTGACTGTATTGGCAGGGACTGTGGTGGTTTGTGTAGTCTAAGTGCATAGGGGAATTTTACTAGAAAGGAAAGGGAAAGAAATTAGAATTTATATAGTGTCTATTATGTGTCAGGCACTGTGTTATGGACTTTATAAGTATTATCTCATTTGATCCATACAACCCTGTGGGATAGGTGCTATTATCCTAATTTTACAGTTGAGGAAATTGAGGCAAACAAAAGTTAAATGACTTGCCCAGGGTCACAAAGATAGTAAGTATATGAGACTAGATTTGAATTCATGTTTTCTTGACTCCAGACCCACCACTTTATTCACTGTACCACTTAGATAACCGGAACTTTGGTCATTACTACGTTTGTTGTTGTTCAGTCATTTTCACTCAACTCTTAATGACTGCATTTGGGGTTTTCTTGGCAGAGATATTGGAATGATTTGCCATTTCCTTCTTCAGCTCATTTTACAGATGAGAAAACTGAAGTAAACAGGGTTAAGTGACTTGCCCAGGGTCACATAGCTTGTCTGTATCTGAGGCCAGCTGTGAACTCAGAAAGATGAGTCTTCCTGACTTCAGGTCCTGCATCTATCCTTATCCTACCCTGCGCCACCTAACTACCTTTCAATACTACATAGATAGAGAGGAGAAAAAGGGGTTCTTCAATTTTCTACCTTAACTTCCAAAAAGAGGATTATTGCTTGGTCTAAAGATCACAGGATGGTAGGAGATGGCTACATTAGGTGTGTTAATGTTGCCTACTTTTTTATTTCTAATAATATGATTAAAGTTTGATGTGATACATTTTGCAAATGAATCATTGAAGTACAAAGCCAGTGGTGGAATGAAGAGGAGAAGCCAATGGGTGGAGGCTAAAACCCTCTGAATCTGATTAGATTAATTTACAGCACACCTTTAAACAAAGAAAAGGAGCATTGCCCCCCACAAAGGGACAGAGCTCTGAAGAGAGCCAGATAGGTCTCTGAGAGTCAAAGAGAGCTTTGAAAGTTGTTTCCCAGAGTGACCTCTGTTGTTTGGTGGTATACATGACATCTGGAGAGGAACACTGACTGATTGTATTGAATATTGACTACTGAATAAGAGCAGGCAACTGATCACACTGCCCCCCTTGGCAACTCCATGTATTATAAATTGAATGTAATTCAGCTACATTATACTGTAAACAGACATTTGTGGACTGACTTGAGAACCGAAACATCATTTATAACACCATTAATATGGGGGAAATGCCCTCTGCATTCCTAATAACCAAATGATAGAGCTACTTTGGGAGTACAATCCCTTTCCAAATCAGAGACTGACCATGTGTAAATGAGGGCTGGAACAACTACTTTATTCATGGAGAAAGTGACTTGGGAGAAGATACTTAATTGCTAGTTAGCCCAAACAGTTATGCTAGTGAAATGACTGCATTCATTTGATTACCAAACAACTCCATTTGGCAGGGAAGTTTGATCAAATAGAAAAATATTGTGATAGCTTAACATTTGCTGCATATTATCAAGGTAAGGGATTAATCTGGAAGGATGTTTTCAAACTTTAGAAGTTATATATGCATTTTCATAAAATAATTGGTTGTGCTTTATAGGTTTAAGAAAAAAGTTATTTACAAATCCTCACTCACATGTGCTATTTGCCAGTATTCCCAGAAGCACTTAAGAGAACTTCTGATGGCTGAGTTGACCACCTCATCCCATGATCTTGTTAGTAATTCAGAAGTAACTTTTCATTCCACGTCATTCTTTTTTGCATAGACTGATATTTTCCCAAAGGTGATTTTGAAATTTTATGTTTCTTTCCCTCCTATATATTCTGGCTGAGATATGTTTTTCCAACTTTGATCCTTAACTTCATTAGCAAAGAATTAAGTCAACTTGAGGTCAGGTGAACCCTTCCTTCACTGAACGTAACCCAGCACTTGCAAAAGCTAATTTCTCTGGCAGAGATTACACATGGCCCAAAGAGCTTTGGAAACCTTTAACGATGACACATTCCATAGAGCATATGGAAACTGCAAAGTGCTGAAGGAAATTTTCTGTTTCAGTTCCTGGCAGAGAGAAGGACTGAGAGAGAAGAGGGAATTAGATCATGCCACATGTTACTTGGAAGAAAAAGGAAGCGGTAGAAAGCAGACCAAGAAGAACTCGCAGGCCAGGAGACATAAGACGAAGTTCCCTTTTCTACCTCCTCTCCCCTCCGCTCTCCTTTTGCTGCCTCTTAATTGCTTTCTTCCCTCTCTAATTGCCTTTTTCCTCCTCATCACTGCTTTTAAAAAGTGCTAAAATTCGTTCAGTTATTTCTTCCTCCAGTTATTTCTTCCATTTCCTAAATCACTCTCAAGACTCAGTAATACTTCTTGGCCAGTAGGAAAAGTAGCCTTATCTCTTCTCACCTAAACTATTTTAATAACCTTCCAACTTTGTTTGTTTGTTTGTTTTTTGCCTCTACCTCTTCAAATCCATCTCCCACATCACAGTGCTTGGCTCATGGTAAGTGCTTAAAAATTTTTTTTTCATTTATTCATAACTCATGCCCAGATAATCTCCCTGGTCTTACTAGAAGTAGGTTGAGGCTATGGACTTTTCATCTCTTGCCTGAGTTGGTTATTCCCATCTGGAAGCTGATCTTCTATCTGATACTCACTACTTATTGAGATTTGCTGGGCCTTGCTATCTCTCCTGCCTTTACCCCATGGCTTTTTAACCTGAGGGCTGTGAAGTTGTTTTCTTAATATTTTGATAACTGTATAAGGTGTTCAAAAAATCTCAGAACAGTTTTCAATCATTAGAGCTTAAAACTGCACTGTTTGGGAACACCTTATATTTTGATATAGTTAGTTATCTTTGCAATCCTACGTATTTAATTTTTTTTTCTGAGAAGAGGTCCATAGGTTACACCAGACTGACAAAGGGATCCATGATACATGCACAAAAGTTAAAAACCCCTTCTCTGCCCCCTCCAAACCCCCGGACACTGTCATCTGACCTGCTGATGCAGACTAAGAAACCTTGCCATCTGTCCACTGCTGCACCCTCAGGATTTCTGGGATTTTCCATTTGCCCTATAACTGAACTCTGTTATATCACTACCCCCATTAGAATGTGAACTCCTTGAGACAAGAGACTATTTTGCTCTTTCTTTGTATCTTCACCACTCAGCACAGTGCTCAGCTCATAAAAAAAGCACTTAACCAATGCTTTTTCACTTGACAAAGAAAATTGTATGAGGAACTCTACTTCACTGTAATGTAGTTTGTTTTTCCACAAATAATCTGAAAAGGTCATAACAAAATTGCTCAATTTGTTTGTGTCCCTTTCTGAAGTTCTTTCTGTTTTCTTTCAGACTCCCCTTCAGCAGAGGACAAGCCATTGTTTTTGGCTTTGCTTGGTGTCTGGAAGTACAGAATTTTTATCATGCTGGCTAACTACAGAGATCCAGCAGCTGGAAGGAAAGGATGAAAATCTGACAGCACACGATCGTGATTTATTTCTGACTGAAGTCATACATGAGAGTCAGCGATTATATTCTAAGAACTGGGAAGCTAGAAGGGGCAAAACATGTTACTACTAAGTAGGTGACAGAGTCAATACAAGAATTTATTATACTACTGATGGGTGCTGGGCGTCATCATATAGGAGTATTGGCCTCTGAGTCAGAAAGAAGTCAGTTCAAATCCTGCCTCTGATACATACTGGCCAGGTGACCTGGGTCAAGTCCCTTAACCTTTCAATGTCCTAAGCATCTCTCTAAATCTATACTTTATAAAAGAGGTGTTGATCTGCATTTGCAGAAATGAACTCATAAACCTAAACCCCCTCAAAAAAAAAACAACATGTGCTGGACACTGTGGTAATGACTGGGGTTATTGAATAAAATGGACCGGTCCCTCTCCTCAAGCAACAGAGGGATCATGGTCCAGGGGAAAGAATAATGGAATTGGAATCAGGGGATATGGATTCAAATCACAATTTATTCATTGACTATTTGTGTGACATTGGTCTACTTTCTTAATCTCTCGAGTCTGAATGCCTCCTTTGTAGAGTAAAAAAGTTGAACTACCTGATGTCTCAGGTCCTTTCTAGCTCTAAATACATGATTCTCCAGTTCATCAAGGGAAAAATGAAGACACTAATAAATTTTCATACAAAGCATATGCATATGTTTCTCTTTCCCCCAGAAGAAAATTTTGCCATGCAAGGTGGTGCAGCTTCTGAGGAGGGTGAGATCTTCAGTGTCATTTATAGCCCTTCTAACCAAACTCAACTGCCCCAGGGCATGCAACAATAGCCAGGAACACTACATGATTGTCTAAAGGCCCTAGGGCCCTTGTCATTCTCTGTTATAAATAGCCTCTGGAACAATGAAAACTCAGCAGGTATAAAATAGGAAGAGTGACAGAGAGAAGGAATTCTGCCACAGAAACTTTAGGAGAATGAATGGCAGATGTTGATTACTTGAATTGAAATTTCACTTGACCATAATATTTAGCTGTGTCATTATGGATGCACTCATTGAGATTTTTTAACAACTGAGTAAATGACACTTTACTCTCATGCTTCAAGAGGAATACGATTTAATTTAATTCAATGTAACCAACATTTTCCAGCATCTATTATGTACATGGCAATGTGGTTGAATCTAGGAATC
>CM053584.1:295166842-295206882 GCA_028627135.1 Pseudochirops cupreus
GCTGCTGCAGCCCCCACCAGCTTTGGCTCACTGAAAACGCACCTAAGAACCACCATCCAAGACCGAGATCCAATCCAGGCAGTTCAAGGAAGGAGCACTTAGCCTCTAAATGATTGTTTGGCCCCCCCACAATCTGCAGGCCGGGAGCTTCTGAAGCAGCCACATGGAGGTGGCTGCAAGGCCGCAGCTTCAGACTGCTTTTAGCTCTGGAGGCAGTTTGGCCAGACACTCTCCCCCAAATTTAGCCAACTTCCACTGACCTTTTCCCTTTGTCCTTGGCTCTTGTGGGTTGATGATTCTGGAAATCACCACAGCTGCTGATAATCTGCTTTCCTGAACGCTACAACCAGGGCTTCTCCTGGATTCCCTGAGGCTGAAACCACATGGGGCTGGGCTCTGCTTCCAGCATGCTGATATAACTGCCTGCTAGGCTGCCTTCAGCGGGAGCTTTGTTACTCCATCATTTTTGTGGAACCAGGAGCTCTAAAATTTGTCTAGAGTCATATTTTATAGGTATTTAAGGTGGTATTGGGGGGAGCTCGTGGAGTTCTCCTGTTTCTACGCCACCATTGTGACTCTCTACCCCCCCACCCCATCTCCTGTTTCATTTTCAACAGAGAGATGACAGTTTCCCATCATCTTTGTCTCCCAAGTACCTAATAGGACCCAACGAGCAGTAAGCGCTTAATACATTCTTAACTGATTGGTTAAATGCATTTTGTTCTTGTTTTATCATTTCAATCACATCCAATTCTCTGCATACCCATTTGGGGTTTTCTTAGCAAAGATACTGGAGTGGTTAGCCATTTTCTTCTCCAGTCCATTTTGCAGATCAGGAAACTAAGGCAAACAGTGTTAAGTGACTTGCCCAGCATCATATAGCTAGTAAGTGTCTGAATCCAGATTTGAATTCAGAAAGATGAATCTTCCTGATTCCAAGCCCAATGTTCTTTTCACAGGGCCACCTAGCTACTCAGTAAACTATGTAGACTTAGTGCAAGACAAAACAGTCTCTAGATCATAGCATCATAGTTTTACAGATGAAAAGGACCTTACAGGTCACTGACTCCAACTTCCTTACTTGACAGATAAGCAAACAGCCTAGAGAAAGGAAGTACTTTTTCTATAATCATATATTTAGTGAAACAGGCAGTTTTGAAATTAAAGTCTTTTTATTCCAAATTCAGTTCTCTTGATAGTTTGTAAGTCGTTATGAACTACTGAACAAACAAACAAGTTTGGGGTTGGATAACCCCCAACATGTTACTGGATCAAGCTTATGTTGCTGTTTTACCATTTTCAATTATGTCCTACTGTGATACTGGAATGGTTTGCCATTTCCTTCCCCAGTTCATTTTACAGATGAGGAAAGTGAGAAAAACAGGACTAAGTGACTTGCCCAGGCTCACCCAGCTAATAAGTGTCTGAAGCCAAATTTGGACTCAAGTCTTCCTGACTCCAAGGCTAGCCACTGTGTCATCCACCTGCCTCTAGCTAGAGTTAATTACTTCTGGATGAGCCCCTTAGCTGTCTTGCATCATTCCTCCCTAAGCTTCTCTTTGAAATATAACTCTTTTTCCCTGCCTTTGGTGGGAGAAAAAAAATGTTATTATAAAAGGTCTTACTTCTCAAAACCTATAATCTTGAACAAGTGCCTCATTTTCTTCCTTTTTCCTACATTCTGTTCCCTCTTCTTCCTTAGCTCCCAGTCCTTGCCTCATGAGAGCTGCTATGAGGCCTCAGAGGACAGAGCCATTGGAAGCAGAGAATTTATTTTGCTAGTTCACAGTCAAGGTTTGGTTGAGAAACATTAAACTTTACCACTTTCTGGCTGTCTGCTACAAGTGTGCTGGGTCCAACCCTGTCTGAAAATGAGCCCTAATCATAGCAAAATCAAGAAATATGAAGGTGCTCTCAAATTAGAATTTAAATAATAATAATGACATTGATATTGAAAGAGCACATTAAGTTTTGAAAAGTTCTATTATTTTGTCTTCATAACAATTGTAGGAAGCTATTCATGTAAGTATTGTTGTTCCCATTTCACAAATGAGTAAACAAAGATTTAGAAAAGTTATAGGATCATAATGGATTTAGAAAGGAAAGAGATCTTTGTGATCATTGAATCCATTCCCTTCAGTTGAGGAAATGGGGGAAACAAAGCCCACAGACATTAAGGGATTAACCTAAGATCATATAAGTAATAATTGGAAGAGCCATAACTGAACTCAAGTTCTCTCAAAATTCAGAATCCTTTCCAATATACTGCACAGCTAATTGGTGACAGAGTTTGGCGGGATTTGAACTTAGGTCTTCCTAATGCCAAATCCAGATTGTTTTCTCATTATGCTATGCTGTCTCTATAAAAAAAGGTCAATTGGTGAATATTTATCAAGAAACTATGAGTAAAGTAAGGTCATATTCTCAGCACCATAGAGATGAAAGAAAGTACAAGACACAGTTTAGGGAAAATAAGACAAACACTATTTATGAATATGTGAGATAAGTAACAGTTCAGTACAATAAATAATGAAAGCAATATCTCAAAGCAGTACAGGGATAATAGCTAAATAAATTACAAATACAAGGTGCTGCAAAATTATGAGCTGAAATGAAATCTGTAGGTTTCAAAGAGGATCCTGGGATAATACAATGTGGGTCTAGAGCTGGAAAAAACCTTAAAAGTCACCTAGTCCAACCTCCTAATTATACAGATGAATAAAGATTTAAATTTAATTTTGAAAAGCAAGTATTGATTAAGGCAGTTGGTTGTGGGATAGATAGACTATAGAAATTGGAATCAGGAAGATCCGAGTTCAAATCTTTCCTCAAGCATGAAAGAAATGATAATTAATAACCAATGATTTTTGGAGATCTAGAGTTCCCCCTTTTTTCTAAAGTCTATACTTCAAAAACTCAGTCTCTGAAGGTTGGACTAACTTTCTCCTCAATCAGACCTCACCCAACCTTATAAGGAATCTCTAAAATCTAAGGTGAATTCCACTCAATCAGTCTTGGGTAGAGGTTTCTCCTTTGTCTAGATTGTCCAAGGCTGGGGATGGTTTGGGTATAGAGATAGTCTCTCTGGTCCAAGAATGACATGATATCACTCTCAGCATCTCATTGTAATATTCATTCACTCATTGTTAACCAGTCAGAGTTGATTGCCACCCTTATGGGAGGAAGGAATGCATGGCAATTATTGAAAACCAATTGCTTGAATTCTGTTTTGTGTTTCTTTTCTTGAGAACTGAAATTGTCAAGTTCAATGGAAAAGGGAACAGTGCTGACCCAGAATACCACAATGGAGTTCTCTCCCTCAGCCAAACCTGATTCTCAGTGTGTGGCAGATAGAATAGTTCACTTTTAGTCACTTACTGCTTTATCTAGACCTCTTCTCTGTCACCATAACTATGGTTTAATTCGTTTTAAAATATATTTATTATTCATCCTAGATACCGGGAGTGAAGTTAGAAATTATACTTCAGTAAAACCTCACAAGTCACTTTACTTCTCCGAGGCCTTGCACCCCCCTTGCCTCTAGTCTAAGAAGGATAAAGGCATATAAACAAATAACCATGGTTCAAGGAAGAATGAGAAAAGGGAGACGTCTACGTAGACTCCTATAAGAAAGATGATTTGAAGAGACCACTCAACCATCCAATTCTTCTCTTTTAAGGTTACTAACATTGATCCATGTCACCTTGGCTCCCTCTGTATAATACTCATCTACCCACTTCTATGAATATCTCTTTTATCCTTTAATTATTTCATCCTTAATTATTATTAGATTAATTGAATTGAATCTGCTGAGATGAAATTCAACAGAGATATAATGTAAAATTATATTTTCATTATATAATATATGTATTTTATATACAAATTTTTCCATAAAAATAAAAACAACACATCAATTTCACAGACGCAAGATGATGGAGGTGTGACTGGACAGCATTTGTTCAGGTCCACACAGTTACGAAGTGTCTATGAGGCAGGATTTGAATTTGTTCTTCCTGACTTCAGTCCTAATGCTCTCTTTGTACCACTTGCTTACCTCTAATGTCAACTGAGCCCATTGTGTTGCTTTGCAAACCTTTTTTCTATTACTTATTGACTCTGTGCCATCTTTCTTCCACTACCTGTTCTAAACTTTCTGTGCCCATCTTTGCTCCAAAATTCAATTGATGACATTGCCCTCCATTTTACTGAAAAGTTTAAAGGCAGCCAATTGGAACCGTCTCAACTTCCCTCAACCTCCCCTCTAAATCTCTCTTTGCTGTTTCTCATTCTCTTCTCCCCTCACTCTACAGACACACTTGATTTTATCAAGTACAAAATGCCATCCCCCAACTCTGAAACTTTGTGTGGGGTGTTGTCCATGGCCAGAATGTTCTCCCACCTTCCCTCCTCTCTTAGAATATCTTATTTCCTTTAAAACTGCCCAAATATTATTCTTTAAATGAATCCTTTGTGGATCTCCCTACTCCATCCCCATCCCAAGGAGGCAGTGGTATCCTTCTCTGAATAAAATGATCTTATATTTATTTTGTTCATACTTGTTTGCATAAGAAGCAGCATGAACAGAATGTTGACCTCTCAGTCAGGAAGATCTAGGTTCATAGCTGTGTGACCCTGGGTGGGTCAGTATTTACCCAATCACACAGCCAGTATGTGTACAGATGTCAGAGGTTTTTCTGGCTTCAAACCCTATCTATTTTGTTATGGTGCCTCCCAAAACATAGAAGATGTTTAATTAATGCTTGTTAATTGAGTGATTCTCTTGTCTCTGAGGCTTTCCTTTTGACCAAGTCCAGCCACTATTGCTGTGAACTTGATTTCATTCCTTTCTGTTGTTTTCAGGACCTTGATCCATCTTTTCCTTTTTCCTGTTTCCCTCTCTTCACAGATTCCTCCTCTTCCTACAAAATAGGTATAGGTCTCTCCCTTTCATTGTATGGAAAAATTGATGTATCAGTATTGCTAACAAACCAAGGGACAGAGTATAATTGATGCATAAATGTTTGTAGCAATACACAATGCATGTTACATTAAGAAATCATTCATTAAACTTTGAGGATTAGATTGATTTAATCCTACTGAAGCAAGAACCATGTGAATGAACAGCAGAAAAGTCATCAGCAGTTAAAGCATTAGAGACTGCACTGTGCAGAAGCATTCATAGTAAGGAGAATCCTTCCAATTTAATGCTATGAATGCAGTAATAAGAGTTGCATCACTCTAGTCTTAAGTCATTGTGGTAAATAATGAAAAAGCACTGAACTCAGAGTCAAAACACCTGAATTTGGAGGCCCAATTCTATCCCTAGCTTTTGGAGCTAGACTAAGATGCTTCCCTTCTCTGACAATCAATTTATCTATAAAATGGGTATATTAATATTTTCACTCATTACCTCACAGAGTTTTTAGGAGCAAAGTACCTCTTAAACTATACAATGCTGTAGAAATGTGAGCTCTTATTTTATTATTGTTTTTGAGGCTTACTACATAGGAGCATCTCAGAATGAAAAGAGTGTGATTGTCTCAAAATAATATAAAGGAATCTTTTGATCAATATCCATTGAGATTTTCCACATAAAAGTATTCAGTGAAATGAGAATCTTGTGAGAATCCCATTATATTTCCACTAGAAATTGTTCAGCATTCAGTAAGTTCTCTGCTCAGCTAGATATCGGAGTAGATAGGACTGTGTTTGGAACCAGGAACACCTGAATTCAAATCCAGGCTCAGATATCTATTAGCTGTGTAATCCTGAACAAGTCACTTAAGCTCTGCTTGCCTCAGTTTCCTCAACTGTAAAATAAGGATAATAATAGTACTTATTTCCTAGAACTGTTATGAGAATCAGATTAGATATTTATGTAGCACTTAGCACAGTACATGCATATAGTAGGTACTCAATGAATGCTTATATTCTACACTCCTTCCTTCCTCCCTCGAAGTTAAGCTCCTCTTGGTGAGCCTGACAGCTATAGATTTTGTACCTTCATAAATGCATGAATAAAGTAGTCCTTGTGCATGAGCATGATCCTGAGCATCTTCTACAAGCTTTTCTCAGTCCCCTTCTCTACCCCCAGTGCCTTTCCTCTAAGATTACATTCCATCTGCTGTGTACAAAGTTGTCTTGTATATCCCATTAGAATGTGAGTTCCTTCAGGACAAACTTTGTTTTTGCCCTTTTTTGTAGCCCTAGCCCTTAGCATAGTGTCTGACACATAATAAATAAAGCACAGTATCTGACAAGTACTCAGTAAGTACTTGTTGATTTACTGTTACTCACATTCAATTGTAAACTCTTTGAGGACAGGGACTGATTCATTTTTGTCTTTATAGCCCTGTGACTCAGTACTAAGTCTGGAACACAATAAGTAATTAATAATGCTCATTAATTAGCTAAAAATAGGTATATTCAGTCGTAGTAACTGATATTCACTTGGTCAATTTTTTTTTAATGTCTGAGGTTTTTTTTTTTTCTCTTTTGGTCTTTGGTATCTTCTCCTCTTTCATATAACTTGAGAATTGATCCTTCATAGCCTCAAAGCTTTGCCACCTGGAACATGGATCTCCTTTGTGTATATTTGTTCAAGCCCTGCTGTTTTTCTCATCTTTCTTTTGTTTGATACCATTTTAATTCCCTCATAAAGCACATCTGGGACTGTGACGTGAGAATCTAAATGTGGTAGGTTTTTGTCCTTGATGGTGAAAAGAGTATGTTATAAACACCTTTACAGATCTTTTCCATTTTTCACGTTTGCCATCTTTCTTCCATTTTCCTTTTTTTAATACCCCAGGGATCAGTTTGCTTAGTTGTACTTCTTGCCAAGTATTCTTTAAACATGTTTTTTACTTTGCTGCTTCTTGCTGTTTTATGAGGTGATAGTGCTCTTAATACTTCACCATTCTTCTCCCTAAGATTTTACGAATGAATTTACACATTCAAAACTAGCATTGCCTCCTGCTACCATAGCTTGATTTTTGGCAAGAAAATAAAATGTTTGCTGGCTAGGTTATTTTCAGTGTTCTTTTGTTCTCCTTGTTATGGCGATTAATTTACATTGGATAAATGTTAGGAATGACTGTATTCTATGTAACTCTTTTTTCTTTCATTCATGCCACATTTTTATGTCAATAGATTGTTTTTAATAATTCAGTTATAATATTTTAGCATATCATGCAATCTTCCAAATTTTATTATTTCATCTAATTCTGTATTGATTTTGATCTTTGCTCAAAAAAGTATATAGTCTCACAGTCTACAGAGAGATGATTTAGAAATGATACCTGCATTACTAATGAGTAATTTCCTGTCTGTTAAAATATAATCAATTTCATTTTTGTTATTTGGTGATCACCAGGTCCAATGCTTCTGGACTATCTTCTTGAAGAAAGTATCTGTGATACATGTTGTGAGACTTTTGTGCTATCTACAAGTCTCTTGACTTTTCTCCAGTAACTTATTTCCTAAGCTATTTTTTCATCCTTATGCCCACATCAAAATTAAAGTCATTAAATATCAAAGTATGTGTTGGTTTATTTTGGAGGACTGTAACAAATTCTTTGTCTACTTTTTCCTATTTCCTCTCCTGCAATAGATATGAATGTAAATGCTCCTGTTACTTTCTTCATTGTAGCAGACATTGAAAACTGCTTTAATAAATAAGGATTCATCATTGAAAGGGACATATTTTTATGACTTTAATGTCTAAGTCCTTCCATTCTTAATCCACCGAGAGAATACTGGTGTCCCCCAAAGTAGAAAATGCTGTCTTCCTCTCAGAAGTAGCTGGGCACCTAATTTGGCCCTTACTTTTAAGAATTTATTCCTAAGTGGGTCAGAACCCTATCCAACTATAGTGCCAGTTCAGGTATTAATTCACACCCTTTAATCCTCTTACTGTCATGTATCCAAATAGCATCCCACAGTGTAGCAGAACTGAAAGGGATAGAAACTTCTGATATCCTATGATGATTGGCTATATGTATGTTGGGTCCCTATTCACTATTTACCAGAATTTTAAAGGTTCATGAAGTTCATCCTTTCTATTCATTGCTTCAAGGCAGGACTTCATTGCCAGAAATGGGATTGAGACTTAGGACACTTGGGCTGGAGACCAGGCTTTTATATCAATTAGCTCTGTGACTTTGGGCAAGTTAATTAATCCCTCTGGGGCCATGATGTTCTCATCTGTAAAATACAGAGGTTGAATTAGATGACTGCTAAGGTCTGTTCCAACTCTAACACCCTATGATTCTATATGCAGAAAACTACACTAAACATTTTCTTTTATAATGACCATTACTCATTTAGCTTTAAATACAAAATGTAAATTTATACTCTCATTCTTCTAGACCTCTATAGTTTTGTTTTCCACCCAGCTTGTTTTTTAAATCGAAGGTAGCTCTGGACACAAGAAGGGGCAGTGAGGAGGTACAGTGGATAGAGCACCCAGTCTGGAGTCAGAAGACTCATTTTTATGAGTTCAAATCCAGCCTCAGACACTTACTAGCTGTATGACCCTGGGCAAGTCACTTTACCTTGTTTGCCTCAGTTCCTCAACTGTAAAATGAGTATCTTTGTTAAGAAAATCCCAATTGGGGTCACATTAAGTCAGACACAAGTGAAATGATTGAACAGCAAAAACTGCATGTGAGAAGGAAATTGTTATTGCATTTAATCAGCTGCACTTAATTTTGAAACCTTTGATCTCTGCTTAAAACACAAAATTATTAGTTATTTAAGTAGGCATGCAAATTATTTTATTATATCCATATGACACAACCAGTGTACATTTCACTAGTATAAAGGATTTTTTTAATACAAAGAAAATCTAAATAATTCAACTGATTTTTATCCCAAATTACCACTTAATTTCTCTAGTTTCCAGTTTGGAAAAACACACTAAAACATTCTTACTAGCAAGTTGCTGGCTGACATGTTTGTATATAAATCCATTTTGGATTCATCTACATAACCTATACCACACAAATGAAATTGAATTTTTAAAAATCAGTTGAAACTTCATGTTAGAAGAGGGAAAAGTCCAAACCTCTTAGATGAATTTAGATTGAAATGCTATTATACCATCTACTAGAACAGATGGAAGATAGATTTGGTTTTTTCTATTTATTTGGCTTCAAAACTATAGGTGACCTAGAGGCCAATGGATGAACACATGGTGGGCATATGTAGGCTGATACATATTGTCAATGATGACTTGTGTGCAAGAAATGAAGCAAAGGAAATAATTTAGGACATATGTGACCAGAAAATATGGCTGAAGTCAGTGTAGAATAAATAGAGATTCGTCCCTGGTTGTTGATGTATAGTAAAGAGGACTATTTGTTCCCCTGTGATGGCATACTTCCTCTCCAGTTCCATTGTTCTGCCCACTCCTCAACTGAAGAACAGGTTCTCTACTGATCTAAATCACTATGTGGTACACAAACCCATAGCTCTGACATACCTTTCTTGAGGTCCACTATTCCTTTAAAACCTCAAGTGGATGAGGCCAGGAGATGAGGATCACCCCCAGGAGAGCTAAATATGTGTTTAATCTCTATTTTGTGCTAGCATTGCTATTCCCAGAATCAACACTTTTTGATCCTTTTGAAAAAAAAAACACCCCCTAGTTATAGCTTTGCTGGAAAAGAAAGTGAATTAGCCACATAGTGAGAGCAAGGGATGACAAATGGACAGGTCAAGTACTTCACTGGTACCCATGAAACATTAAAACAGCAAAAGAAAGCATCCAGAATCAAATACGTTAGATGGATAGGAAGAAACTCTATGGAAGACTATGGAAAGATGAAGAAAAAACATGAAAAATACTAAGACACAGAAGAGCTGTGATCTGTACTAATGAAGGGAAAATCCATAGAACTAGTCATAGGTCAATCAAAGTATATAATTGGCTTCCCCTTCATATCACATATACAGCTATATCCCTAACATTCATTGAATTCAAGAGACTTTCATTGTCTGTTATATCAAGACACTGTGGTAGACACTAGACATGGAGAGAAGAAATAAGACTTAGTTCCCTTGTTGTTAGGGAGATCTCACAGGTAGAGAAGATGTGTGCAAATAACGATGATGTAAGTTAGAATTTAATAAGTACCAAAAAAAAAAAAAATCCAGGCAAAACGCTAGGAGACATTTAGAGAGGAAAAGATCATACACAAATCATTTAAATGGTGATGTATGTTATTAAGAGCAATGAGTGTTTCCATGGTGAGAAACATGATTTTGGCCCTATATTGAATAGAATATAAGAACAAGGGAGACAGAAATGGAAGGAAAATCTGAGTTGGTGAGCAAGCTATGCCTGAGGAATTTTTGTCAATGACTTAGGACTGTGATGGCTACTATTTTAGGAGGCTACATAAACAAGAAGTACCATATTTTATATAAACCCATTACAAAGGAGTATTTAGCAAGCTTTTTTGGTGAGGAATGTAGATTCAAAATTATGCTAATAATCTAAATGGAATTATCATTATCCTGCTTTGGGAAAAAAAATAAGTCAAGGTAAAACCTTGGGGACATCCATGGAGGTAAACAGGACTTTATATTAAAAAAAAATTCTTTGAAATTGAAATTATAATTGGTGGTAACCCATCAAGGAAGAAAAAAGTAGACTGCATGATGCAATAAATAGGTTTGATTCCATTAGTCATCAACAGGCTTACAGGGTTCAAATGTTCCAGTGTTAGATATTCCATTGGCAATCACTGTATCAAACAGGCCAAGAAATGAAGAAGCTTGTTTCCAATGGGGATTGAAATTCAAGATTAAGGTGCATTTAGAATCATCAAAGGAATGGCAGAAGGGGAGAGTTTTATGCTGTGGTTTTAATTTTCATTGAATAAACATAGCAAAATTCACCGACATTATGTTTGTTTCTGTTAAAAAAAAAGAAAGAAAGAATGAAAGAAAGAACATCCCCTCCCTCTTTTTTCCATAGGATTGTTTGGCGCCTGTGTTAAGCCTTTGAGAAATGCTATAAATGGTTCAGGAGATGTTGTGGTTCTTCTCAAAGACAGTAAATTAGTACACTTTGTTTGCAGAAAAAGGATTTACTGTACTCCTCTTTGAAGCTTAAAAAGAAAAAGCCAAGTTTGAACTCAGTCCTTTTGTGAAAGAGAAAATTTGTAAAGGCCCTTGGGAATAGAACACAAGCACTTCTTTCCCCATTAGCGAGAGAGTGCCGTTGCTATCATAATTCTGCTTATTATGCATCTGCTTAGAGGAAAAATATATATAGGAAGATTCTGAATAACTATTTTGTTATCAAAACCTTCGGATACTCTTATGTAAAGTCCATATGACACTTCATTTAATGCATGTAAAATTTAGGGGAAAAATGACCATTTGTCTTGAGATACGCTTTAGAAGATTTTTTTTCATAAGTATAAAAGGTGGTCATTTTAATATCTAAGGGGAAAAGTGGCTATAGGCTTTAAGTGTTGTGAAAAGGAAGAAGGCAAATTTAATTTGGTCGAATTCCACAAATGTTAATTAAGCACCTCTCACCTGAAGGATTGCAAGGGCCTCTGAATTGGTCTCCCTGTCTCAAGACTCTCTCCACTCTAATCTATCTTCCACATAGCTGCCAAAGTAATTTCTTTAAGCACAGTCTGACCATGTCACTTCCCTACTTGACAAATTCCCATGGCTCCCAATTGCATCTAGGATAAAATAGAAACTCGTCTGTTTAGCTTTTAAAGCCCTTGACAACCTGGCTCCAACCTACATTGGAGGCTGTAGACTCATTATGCATTAATGAGTAAAATGTATACTCAGACTCATTATACATTCCTCTCCTTCCCAAACTATGTATGGTCTAGCCAAAGTGACTTTCTTGTTCTTCCCCACACACAGCACTCAGTCTCTCATCTCTGTCCCTTTGCACTGGCCATCATCCCCCAATACTAGGGTGCGTTTTCTCATCCTTGCCTCAAAGAATTCCCTGTGTTTTTCAAGACTCAGCTCAAGTATCACCTTCTACACAAAGCTTTTTCTGATGCCCCCCCAACTTCTGGTACCTTTCCTCCTTATCTCAAATTTATTCTACACACATGTTGTCTCCCTGGAGAGAATATAAGCTCTTTTGGAGGAGGAATTATTTCTTGTTTTTTTATACCACTAGTACCTCATGCAGTGACTGGTGCATAATAAGCATTTAATAAGTACCTGTTGATTGACTAATTAATTGATTGTACACTGAGTAGCTATGCTAAATGCTGTGGGACACAAAGATAGACACAACCAGAGCCATAACTAGGGCTGCTGAAATGGGGCTGTGCTCCAGTGCACCATATTTAGAGGATTCTGGTATTCCTTTCCATTCTTCAACAAACTAGAACCAACTGACCTTATTAACTTGTTAAATAGGAAAATTAGTTAAGCCTGGTTTCCTTTGCTTCTGTAGCTCCAAGCAGCCATTACACAAAGATTGTGCTTTAGAGTGACTAGACAGAGAGAGACTATTCTTTGTGCTGACTTTGAGTGAGTGACTTGTAAACTGGTCTAACTTTTTTGGTAGAAGGGGTATTTTGGGAGGGAATATAGTGACGAAGTGCCTACTGTCTGAACTTAATTCCTTGTTATATACCTCACATTCTGTTTTAAGTAAATGTTATGTTAAAATGAAAATAAAGTAGCTTAAATAAGAATCTACCAGATATCAGGCTAGGGTAAACTCTTCTCCGGACCCAAGTCCTCATCGGAAGCTGCAGATCAAGTCAGCAGCTAGATAACTTGGTGGATAGTATGCTGAACCTGGAATCAGGAAAACCTGAGTTCTAATCCTACCTCGAACTAGGTATAAGCACTAGCTATGTGACCTGGGCAAGTCACTTAAATTCCCTCAGTCTCATGTGTAAAAGTTTACTCATGTGTAAAAGAGGGATAATAATAGCACATATCTCACAGAACTATTGTGAAAATCAAATGAAATAATATATGTAAAATACTTTTTCTGAGAGTGTCTGACTGAATACTGACTTTAATATTCCATAGTTTTTCAGACATAATTGGTGGGTTTGAAGTATTTGCAACACACTGCATGCAAGGAATTGCATGGGGAATATGTTATAAACAATGTCATCAAAGAAATGTATGACTGAGAAAGAAGATGGGGGCAGGGTCACAGAGTAAGAGCAAGTGATAAATGATGGAAAGCCCATGTACTCCACTATTATTTTCACAATGTCAAGAGAACTCAAGGAAGCACCCCAAATCATTAAATGTACTCCTTTGGGTTGATGTTAAGGAAGACATGACAAGAGTCCCACAGGATGGGGCCAGCAAAAGTAGTTGAGATCAGCATCACTGACAGGAGGATCCACATCAATGAGATCACAGATCCATTAGGGTGTTGGAGTGTTGGAATAAGATCAATGCATTAAAAAGAGAGAGAATATTAGTTTTAATGGGACCATTTTCCACTTTTGAACCTTGGATATTGAACACTGGAAAGGTAAAGCTTACTACTTCAATCCTATATAAATATTGAGTACAATTTAATAATTAATTAATTAATCTGAATCTGAGATGAGGCACTGACCTGTCTCTTTTTCAAATAAGTCATAGGATTAAGAATAGGAAGGAATTTTAGAAGATCTTAATGCAACCTTATAATTTCACAAATGAGTAAACTGAGGTCCAAAGAAGAAATTTATACAAGTTTACTGGAGCATTAGCTCTTAAACTTCTAACTCAATAGATTCATTTATTTGGATTTTTCTACTAAAATACAGTAGGGCTTCCTGAAAATCATATATCTATTTGAGGGGGGGTAGGGGAAAGATGGGGAGAAAATTTGTAACTCAAAATCTTGTGGAAATGAATGATGTAAACTAAAACAAATAAAATAAAGTATTAAAAAATAAAAAATAAATTAAAAAAAGAATTTTCCTTGCAGTGAAAAAAAGAAGAAAAAAAAAGAAAATCACATATCTATAAGGAATTGAAAGGAGAGATGTAATAAGTTGATGAAGCAATATCAGTTAATAATGGAATACATACATTTAAATGGAACACATAGCATTTACTATGTGCCAAGCAAAGTGCTAAGTGAATTACAATTATTATCTGTTTGATCCTCACAACAACTTCTAGGGGTAGGTAGTATTATTATACCCAATTTGCAAAAAAGAAACTGAGGCAAACAGGGGTTCAGCTTGCCTAGGGTCACACAGCTGATAAGTGTTGGAGGCAAGATTTTTATCTCAGGTCTTTCTGACACCAGACCTGAAGCTCTAATCACTGTGCCACCTATCTGTCCCTATTTTATCCTCTATCCCTTGTTTGGTTAAGAATACATTTCAGGGGCAACTAGGTGGCACAGTGGATAGAGCACTGGCCCTGAAATCAGGAGTTGAGTTTGGATCCAGCCTCAAACACTTGACACTTAACTGTGTGACCTTGGGCAAGTCACTTAACCACAATTGCCTTGCCTTCCCCCCTCCAAAAAAAAAGAATACATTTCATACTCAAACTGGGAAGAGTTAGAGAGAAGGGACCTGGAGTGTTGCTGTTGTTGTTGTTGTTTTCATCTGCATTTAGTACAGCAGAACAACTATGACTTCATTGCTAAATGACCAGACACTGTATTGGAAATCTCCAGAAGGTGGAGATATATCAGATGAGTAGTTGCAAGCCACTAATTGTAAAGATTGAGTTAAAAATCCCTCCAAAGACCCAATAACTGTGGAATGATAATGAAAGTCACTAAACTAACTCCTTTCCCAAGATTGTTCTATCTCCAGTAACTGACTCTAGAAGATGGGAAAAGAGTAGGTAATAACCCTGAGAGAGGTTGTATAGTCTTCCCCTGGCCTCCCAGTCAGAAGTTCCCCTTTGTCTAAAACTAACCAAGGTGGTCCTGGTGCTCTCCATACAGATAGTAGATACATGTATAGTAGATAGGCTTGGAGTGAGGAAGATGAGTTCAAATCTTCATTAACAGACTTCCTAGTCAAGTAAACCTAGTCAAGTTACTTAACTTTTCTTTCTCAGTTTCCTGCAACTACCTCAGAGGATTGTGGCAAAGATTGCAGGTGACAACCTATATAAAGCCCTTTGCAAACTTTTGGCACATATAGATAGTAGCTATTTGTAAGAGCAGTGTGTTGTAATGGAAAGAGCTCTGATGACTGTCAGAGAATTGAAGGAGGGAGGGAGAAGATTCTGGAAGGGGAGAGCTATGGCAACCAAGAGAAGAGTCTGATATGTCTTTGTCCTTAACTTTTATTTAATAGATAGCATAGAAAAACTAGAGAACTTAATATTAAAGATCATATCATAAAAATTAGAAGTAGTTCACATATCTTTCACAGAATATGTATGAGATGTAGCTTTAATTAAACAAAGGATAGAGGATAAAATAAAGACAGAGATAAAATGGATAGCACTGATTACATGAAACTGAAAAGCTTCCATACAAACAAAATTAATTCACCTAGGATAAGAAAAGAAATAGTCAAATTGGAGGAAATTAAATTTCTTTCTTAGGTAATAGTTTGGTATATAAGATATGTAAACAATTAGTACCTTCATTTATATACAATAAATTATATTATTAATATAATATAACATTATTATTAATATAATAATAACTATATAAATAAATTGTATCACAGATCTATGATATGTGTGTTGTGCTTTAAGGTACATATGTGTGTATACATACACAGATACACACCAGGATAAGAGCCAGTTCAAAGTTCACGTGCAGCAGCACCAGCTGTGAGCCTTGGAGGCACCCTAGACAGCAGAATCAGCAGCTTTGGGAACTCTCAGCTCAGAGTTGATAAATGGGTCAGAAAATTGATGAGAAAGAGATCACAGGAGACTGAGTGCAGCTGGCACTGATTGGCAACTCTATTGCCTATAAGCAGTTCTGTGTTGCAGTCCTGGGGTGGAAAAGGGCACTTGTGGTTGGTTACAACTAAGCAGGTGACCTGGTCACAGTTCCAGAGTGAAGAGGAGCTCTCTTTTGCAGATGTAGAGGAGCAAGGGCCCTTCCTGGGTAAAATACCAGAGTATATACCAGGAGAGCAGTGACCAAACTTCTCCCCAGATCACACTACTTGGAAGCACTGAAAACTTGAAGACCTCTAGAACTAGCTCTGAAAACAACAGCATGGAAAAGCCTGAAGGTTGGAACAGTTCCTCCCCATCCTTAGGTGAGCAGAGTTCAACTTCAATATAAAGTCCAAAGTCAAGAAATAGACTGGAATAAACAACAACAACAAAAAGAACTTGACCATAAAAAGTTACTACGGTGGCAAGAAGGCCAAAACATAAACTTAAGAGAGGACAATAATGTAAAAACAGCTTGAAACAAAGCCTTAAAAAAATACTAATTGGACCTAAGATCAGTAAGAATTCCTGGAAGAGTTAAAGAAAGAGATAAAAGTGGTAGAGGAAAAATTGGGAAAAGAAATGAGATTGAGGCAAAAAATTATGAAAGGAGAATCAACAACTTGGTAAAAGAGCACAAAAAGATACTGAAGGGGAAAAACTCCTTTAAAAGCAAAATACAGCAAATGGAAAAGGAGATGCAAAAGTTCGCTGAAGAAAAAGGCCTCTTTAAAAATTAGAATTATGCAAGTGGAAGCTAAATGACTCCATTAGACTTCAAGAAATAATCAAACAAGTCAAAAGAATGAAAAAAATTGAAGAAAATGTGAATTCTCTCATCAGAAAAACAATTGACTGGGAAAACAGACAGAAAAAAAGAATTTAAGAATTATTGAACTGCCTGAAAGCCATGATCCAAAAAAGAGTCTAGACATCATATTTCAAGAAGTCATAAAGGAAAATTGTTCTAATACATTAGATAAGGAGGTTAAAACAGGAATAGAAAAAATACACTGATCACCTCCTGAAAGCGATTCCAAAATGAAAACTCCCAAGAATACTGTAGCCAAATTCCAGAGCTCATAAGTCAAGCAGAAAATACTTCAAGCAGCCAGAAAGAAATAATATCAATATTGTAAAGTCATAGTCAGGGTCATGTAAGATATAGCAACTTTCATGTTAAGGAAGCAGAGGGCTTGGCATATGATGTTCTGGAAGATGAAGGAGTTAGGATTACAACTAAGAATATCCTACCGAGAAAAAGTGAATATAATCCTTCAGGGAGAAAAGTGGATATTTAATGAAATAGAAAACTTTCAAGCATCTTGGTGAAAAGATTAGAGCTGAATGGAAAACTTGACATTCAAACACAAGGCTCAAGAGAAGTATTAAAAGACAAACATGAAAGAGTAATCATAAGGGTCTCAATAAAGCTGAACTGTTTACATTCCTATCTGGGAAGAGGATGTATGTAACTCCTAACAACTTTATCATTATTAAGACAGGTAGAAGGAATATACATACACAGAGGACTTGAGTGGGAGTGGATTATGCTAGGACAATCTCTGAAAAAAAATGAAAGGGTGAGAAAGAGGAATACAGAGGAAGAAGGGAGAGGAAGAATGGGGGAAATTTTCTCATATAAAAGAACTACACAAGTAAAAACTTTTTATAGTGGAAGGGAAAATGGGAAGGTTGTGGGCAATGCATGAACCTAATTCTTCCTACTAAAATTGGTTCAAAAAAGAAACAAAAAATATATGTGTGCATACAATCAGTTGGATATATAGGCCTTATTTCTCAATTATACGGAAAACTGAGTTAAATTTATAGAAAATAGAGCCATTCCCCAATTGACAAATGGTCAAAGGATAAGAATAGATAGTTTTCAGAAGAAGAAATCAAAGCTATCTAGAGTCATATGAGAAAATACTCTACATCACTATTAATTAGAGCATGGCAAATTAAAACAACTCTGAGGTACCACCTCACACTTATAAAAATGACATATGCTAGAGGGGATGAAAAATTGGTACACTATTAAACAGTTGGTGGAGTTTTGAACTGGTTCAATAATTCTGGAGAACAATTTGGAACTGTGCCCAAAGGGCTACAAAAACTGTGCATTCCCTTTAACCCAGTAATACCACTACTAGGTCAGTATCTCAAAGAGATAAAAGAAAAAGGAAAGGATCATATGTACAAAAATATTTATAGCAGCTCTTTTTGTCATAGCAAAGAATTGGAAGTTGAAGGGATGCTCATCAATTAAAGAATGGCTGAACGAGATATGGTATATGATTGTGATAGAGTATTATTATGTTATAACACATTGTGGGAGTTGGGGTGGCTTTAGAAAAAAACTGATGCAAAGTAAAGTGAGAAAATCCAGGAGATCATTGTGTATAGACAGCCATGTTGTGATGATCAGCTGTGAAAGACTTGGCTACTCTGATCAATACAATCATCCAAAGGACTCATGATGAAAAAAAAATGCTATCCACTGCCAGAGACAGAACTAATGAACTCTGAGTGCAAATTAAAGTCTCATTTTTTCACTTTATTTATTTTCCTTGCTTTTTTGCATTACAGCTGAAGTGGAAATACATTTTGCATGAAAAAAATTATTCATTATATAGATGTCTCTCTGGGAAGGGACAGGGATGCTAGGATAAATTTTGATATTAAAAAAACAGGAAAGAAGGGGAAAAAAGGAAGAAATAAAGGAAGAGACAGAGAGAGAGACTGAAAAACATTACAGAAACTCACCTTCACCTAATCTAAAGTTAGCTAGTGTGCATTCTATGAAGCTATGAGGAACATCAGGAAGAATGTTATGGGGAAATCTTACCTGGGTCCCATTTAAACAAATAGATAACAACAGACCAATAAAGGACTCACAAGAGAGGGTTGGAGGAACTCTCAAACTCAAGAATATATCTCTTGGTTTTGACAGATACTTTGGGAAGTTGGTTTTAACAAATGGAGATGAGGGACAGCTATCATGGATACTTTGTCCCAAGTTTTCTGGGTGAAGGCTATGAAAACTACAGCTCATTTCATTCACATTCAAGTCTGAAAAGTCTTTGATATTCATTATCTCCTTTGATCTTCACAAAGTCATTTGACAAGCTGGTTCCTTTTCCAGATTATCATTTTGTATGTGTAATATAACGATACAATACTTCCCTTCACGAGCTCTATGGTCTTGCTAAACTGGCCTACTTGCTGTTCCTTACAAATGATATTCCATCTCCCAACAATATACTTTTGCATTGGAATTCTCTCATTCAGAATTTTTTTAATTTCTAGCTTTTAGAATTTAGAATTCCTTTGAGAAAGCCTGTCAGAATTCTAACTTCTTTAAAGCACATTTTAAAAGTGAATATCAACCAATGAAAAATATCAACAATGAAGAAAGCTAACGGAAAGGGTTAACAAATGGAAGCAATGAGAGATCAATGGACAGACACTAAAGTATTGCCCAGCACAGCAGAGAACAAAAGAAAACTTACAAGAAAGGAAAGAAAAAATGGACAGCTCTGAACACAATACGTAGTGTTTAATATATAGGCTTTCTTGAAATGGAAATTTATTGCTGTATATTTTGAATCCTTTCATGTTCTGCCATGCACATGGCAATACTTTTTTCCCTTTTCTCATTTTATATTCAAGTTTTAATATTTAAGTTCATAATATGTTTCTTTTGCTTTTCTTGTGTGTCCAAGTTTCAGGATTTCAGTTCAAAAAATACAAAGGAAAAAAAAGCATAGCTCAGCATTACCTGATACTTTGAACTTAGTTTTCGCTACAATGGCATAGACATTAAACACAAAATAGGTCAGCACTAGACTAGACATTGAAAACAAAGAGGTCCAAAGCATATTCCTCTGCCCCAAATAAACTGGAATATGGATCTCTCTGTGTTAGCAAATATCAAATTTTCTACCTTGTTTAGAGAGGTCCATGGGAAGCCAATATTATGAAACATGTTTTTACTTTCTAACTAAGGATTATGTGTGCAAACACAAAACATACACACATACATATGTGTATATGTATGTAGAATCTCAAAGGTTCCATAGAGTATTTGACTTGTAAATATCCTATGCAAATAAACCCATGATATTAACCATAGCATACACAAAAGAATCTTGGAGCTGAAGAAAGTCTCAGAATTCATATAATCTAGCCCAAATCAAATCATGAATATTATCTATAACATCCATGGCTAATATTTATCCAACCTCTGCTTAAGGACCCCCAATAACCTCCCTAAGCCAGCCCATTCCATTTGAACAGTACTAATTATGAGCAAGTTTTTCCCTTTCTGGTGAAAAAGTCCTGTGATGGCACTTTTCTATCTTAATTTTTCTTTGCTCCAAGCTTAGCACCCCTAGATCATTTAATCATGGTGCGGTAAAGTACAAAGGGATAAACAAGGTCACATTTTTTTAGTAGAGGAAGGTAGGAGATATCTTCAGATCTAGGATTAAGAGAAAATCTATTACTAAACTGGGGGAGAGGGAATTATACTTAGGCAGCACAGCAAGCACTGAGCCTGGAGACAGAAAAATCTGATCCTGGAAAAGTTTGCCTCAGTTTCCTCATCTGTAAGATAGGGATAATAATACCCCCTCTACTTCCCAGGGTTATTGTGACAACCAAATGAGATAACTTTTGTAAAGTACTTTGCAAACTTTGTGGCACTATGTAATGACTAGCAGCAATCTGAGAATGGAGTGCATCCCAGACACAGGGGACCACTTCTTCAAAGCTACCAGCTATAATGGGAACAGCCAATCAGCCAGTTAGACTAGCAGCAATGTGAGGAGGGAGTGCATCCCAGACACAGAGGATGACTTGTTCAAAGCCACTGACAGTACTGGGAACAGCCAGCTCTCATTTGACTGAAAGGAATGTGCATAAAGTGATACCCTCAGACATCTAGAGCTGGAAAGTCATTCAGAGGTTATATAGTCTGAATGCAAGTTAAATGACTTGCTTAAGGTCATACAAGTAGTGTGTAACTGAGCCAGCAATTTTACTCATGTTCTGTAACTATACTTCAGTGCTCCCACAGGAAAACTAGGAAAACAGAATGTTGAGGTAGATGGGAGCCAAATGCTGGAGGTCTAGACCAACAGTTCTCAACCTGTGGGTCACGACCCCTTTGGAGGTCGAATGACCCTTTCACAGGGGTCTCAGAGGTCGCCTAAGACCATTGGAAAACACATATTTCCGATGGTCTTAGGAACCGAGACACTGCTCCTCTATCTGTCTCTAGGTGGGTCCACCCACATGCAGATATGCCCACATACAAGTACGAAAGGGTCGCGTCATTAGGAAGGTTGAGAACCACTAGTCTAGACTGAGGAATGGAAAGAGTCCTGACTTGGAAGGACAAGAACCAAATTCTAGTCCCAACTCTGTTACTAACTAGCTTTATGAGTCACTTAATCATCCTAAGACTCAACCTATCTCCCTGTAAAATGACAGTGTGGTACTAAACAGTCTTTAAGGTCTTTTCCAACTATAATATTAGCATAGTGCCTGGCACAACATAGGTACTTAATAAATGGTTATTGCTGTTGTGTTGTTTCAGACACATCTGACTCTTTGTGACCCCATTTGGGGTTTTCTTGGCAGAGATACTGGAGTGGTTTGCCATTTCCTTCTCCAGCTCATTTTACAGATGAGAAACTGAGACTTACCCAGCATCACATAGCTAGTAAGTATCTGAAACCATATTTGAACTTGGGTCCCCTTGACTCCAGGACTGGCTCTCTATCTACTGTGCCACCTTTATGCTCATAAATGATTGTTTGTTACTTAATAAATATTCCAGGTCTATATTATGAGAGTGTGTTAGTGTAGTGTGTAATTCATTTGTCAGAAATAGAGAAAAGTACTATCAACACAACCTCCTATCAGGTCATCACAAATATCTGTTCTTAAGTATATATTTCAAACATATTTACATATCTTAAAGAATTTTTGGATTATATAAAGCTCTTTAAATTTTGATAACAATGATTAATGGCATTTGCATTCACAAAGGAAAATAATTTTGTCACCATGTGGGAACTCCCAGTGTGGGAAATTCTTCTACCAAGGCAGATTAAAATATTTCACAAGAGAGTTACTTTAAAAATAGGGAGGTTTAAGTATTTGCCAATAGTCACTTCCCTAATAAGTGTTGTAAGTCAGATTGATTATGGTGCTTAGTAAGAACAAATGTGAATTTGCTTGGTGCTATCTCAGAATTATACTGTTTAATATAGAGCCAGTTGCATTGCTCTTGGGAAACAGTAAGATGCTTCTGATGACTCCAAGTTTCTTCATGAAACAAAGTCTTTTTTAATATCAATCTTCTTCCAGTGATGCTATGTGACTGTAAGTCACGGAAAAATAGAAGTGTAAGATCACTCAAAAGGCAATGATGAGGTACACAGTGGGTGTGGAAAGATTGCAACACAGGACAAATGAGGAGTAACTCAGGACAAGTGAAACAAGGGATGTCATCAAAGAAATACAAAATTAAAGAGAAGATGGGATTGTCCCAATGATGAGAGCAAGGGATAACCTACAGACAACTCATAGTCTAAAACCATTTCTATCCTTAAGATATCAAGAAAATACCTATACACAGTGTGCTCCCCCAGGACATTGGAAGGAATCTTTGTGGGGGAACTTAGAACAAGGAGGATGTGAGAAAAGAGTCCTAGAGGAAGGTTGGTATTGTTGGACAGAAGACCCAGAAAAATGAGATTATAGTGCTGGAGGACTAGAATGTAGAACTTAACCAATTTTAACTACCATAATTTCTATAGATGCCCAAAATTAAGATTTTAAAAATACAGGTTAATGTATATTATTTTATTTTTATTTATGAAATGTTTCATCCCAATGAGTTAACAACTACAAAATCTCCTCCCCCTTTTTTGGTGATTAGAAAATATCAAATGCATCCCTATTTATTCTTATCTAATTACCATATTTACATATCTTCTGCTTTCTGATTGGATCCTACCTCTGTTCTTAACATTGCTTTGAAAATTATATTAAAGCCACAAAGTCAAGGTTTAGATTTGTGGCCCAAAGAGATCTAACACAATCTAAACATTAGAACATAATGCTCTTCACGGATAGTAATGGCTTGGGACAGCTTTCCACTGAGAAGAAGATTGGAGTTTGGGGGAGGGTGGTTAGCCTGAAGTAAGTTTGGGTAACACAGCTGCAAAGCCAAAGAAGCCAAAATTAGGGATGGGTCAGCTTCCAAGGTTCAGAGGTTTTATATTGTTAAATGCTTCCAAATGTGCAAATTTATTCAAAGTCACTTTGATCCTATTTTGTCTACATACCAGGATCAAAATCTTTTAAGAGTAAACTCTCCTGTGAAATTTCCAGTTCATTTTGCCAAAGGTCAGGTCAGAATCCACTTTGAAGAAATGGGGTGGGAAAGATGTCACTGCTTTTGAGGAAATTAGAAATGCAAAATACAGCATCCAACAAATATTTACTGACTGCTTACCAGGAGGAGAAGGAGGCATTTGTGTGCCCAGGGCTAGGTCTGAAAATTGTTTCCCTTCAACTTTTGAAAATTATTTTCCTGCTCTGTTAACCATCCACCAGAGGCTTCGAGCCTTCACTATAGCACATGTGAGTTATCACAAAATAAATACATTCATGTTGAGGAGAGAATAATTTTATCATGCTAAGATATGTGTGTTTAGTAGAGAGCAAAATCACCTTCCTACTGACTATTCTGCTCATTCCTAGTTCTGATGCTGGTATTGAAGTTAAAAGTAGTAGTGGAAAGAGTTCTAGACTTGGAAGAAAGAGTCTTTGGTTCAAATCCTGCTGACATTATTGTAGGAGAGTGAATAAATTCACTTCTTTTAGCTTCAGTTTTCCTTATCCACTAATCAACAAACATTTATGCAGCATTCACTATGTGCTGGGGTCAGGTGCTAGGATTACAAAGACAATTTATGAAAGACATCTGTGGACTGGATGTCCTCTGAGGTCCTTTTGAATTCTGAATTCTACGAATTTAATAACTTGGATGACAATATTTACAGTTTGAGAAAAGCAATTTCAAGGCAACTCTGTCTCGAATTAAGAGAAGTGGACTTAAGGGCTGCAGCACGAGGGATTTTGTTTTGTTAAATTCCAGACTCAGAAATAAGATTCTTTTTTGTCTTTTCATGATTTAAATTCTATCCCTGACTCACTGTGTGATATTTTGCACATCACTTATCCTCTCTGAGTTTCTTTTTTCTTATCTGCAAAATGAGGGGTTTGAATTAGGAACTCTTCTCTAAGGCACCTTCTCTTCTCAATCCTAGATAAATGCATTATGACCTGAAAGTAGTAAAAGAGACCAGCTGTAATGTAAGTATCACTTTCTGTTATATGATTCTAAAATCATTCTTATATTAAAATGAACTTGACAGCTTGACTGTCCATGTAGCAAAGTGACAAGAGATTCGTCCCTGCAAGGAAGTTCTGAAAATTCCTAATTACCTCCTCATTTAAGCAGATATGGTAAGAAAGGAACTAAAAATCATCTACACAAATGGAGGAATTGTTTTGCTGTATTCTTCTGCCCAGAAGAGGTGATTTTGTCAAAGGTCTAACACTCCAAGTAGGATCCATCTTGGCTTTAGGATTAGCTCAGGAGACATCTCCTCCATGAAGACTTCTCTGGTGCCCTCAGGTAGGAGTGTTTTTTCCTCATCAGATTATCCTAGGGCCCTCTTTCTCAATCTCTGTGATTCTCTTATACTCTACCTTGAATTACTACTATATTCAACCATTATTTCCTTCTCCCATCCCCAAAATATTGTAAATTTCTTGAGGGCAGGGAGTATGTCATTTAAAAGTCTTATGTCCCAGGCACCTAGTGTATTTAACTGAGTAGACACTTAATAAATGCTTGTTGAATTTAATTTAATTTAATTCAATTTATTCTTTTTTATCTTTATTTTTTGCTTTTTGGTGGGCATTTGGGGTTAAGTGACTTGCCCAAGGTCACATGGCTAGTAAATGCTAAGTGTCTGAGGCCGGATTGAACTCAGGTCCTTCTGACTCCAGGGCCGATGCTCTATTCACTGTGCCACCTAGCAGCCCCAGTTGAATTTATTCTTAACTGTCACTATTCATTTGACTGTCACCATTCATCTTTGATTTTTTCATCTATATCTTATCTATAAAATAAGGGACTTCAGCTAAACAATCTCTGTGGTCCACTGTAATTCTTATTTTCTGTGTTCTATGAACTTAATTAAATGAATACTATCCAGGTCTTTGTTAGTTTGATGGATCTGTGATAAAAATTAAATGAGATAATACATGTAAAGTGCAATGTAAACTTTAGTTATTATAATTAGTAGTAGTTGTTGTAGTAACTTTTCCACCAAGGTTCATTACTGCTCCAACAACTCCTTTTCCTATGTGATTTATGTTCATGTTTCCCATAGGTCTTTTGTAGAGAATCTACTGAATATACTAGAGGAATCATCTTCCACCTTTTAAAGTATTTTGAGGGCACCCCTCAGGGTGTCCATATGTTCCCTCTCATCCGAGATTCTTAACTAGCCTATACCAATTGAAAAATAAATTATGAAAAATACTTAAAGAAAGCAAAATTATTTAACCTACAAAAAGGAAAAATGATTTAATAATAACTTCAAGCATATGATTAGTTCCTACATGCAGCATGGAAGCCAGCTGTTTTAAATCTCTACTGAGAGTAGAACAATGAGAATCACCATCAGAAATTTAAGTTAAGCATAAGGAAACATTTCCCAATAGGGAGAGTTGTTAAAATGTTGGATAAACTACCAAGGGAGACTGTAGAATCTTCTTTCCTAAAGGACTTTGAAAATAGACAGATTCTTATCTGTTTAGAAGATTTTGGGTGGTCCTGGCTGAAGGTGCACCAGATGATATCTCTCTCTTCCAACCCTAAAATTCTGATTATAAGATGATTATGAGGCTCAGGAGAAGGCCCAGAAGAAGGATAGGGTCAAGAGTTTATGAGTATAAACATTAGTTTATAGAACAGATGTTGTAAAAGCCAACCAATCAACCTTACAATGAAATATTCTTTCATATTTTCATCAATTGCATTTGTCTTCTAAGAAAACCAGGTACATTTTAATCATTGTTCATCCTATATTTTAAAAATGCACATTAACTATTCATGATACATCCAGAATGAATGAACTTTTGAAATATCCTAAAATGTTCAGCCAAATGATACTATCAGCTGCACAGAAATAGACCTTCCTCTTCCCTATTTCTATTTCCAGTCAAGTATTACTTCAGGTTTCAAATGTTTAGCCTTACCATAGTCCTACATCTGGAAACCCAAATCTAAGCAAACCTTTCACCTTCTGACAATCGTCAATGGAGTTGCTCTATTTGGGCCCCAGTTTTTTTTAGGGTAGAAAACAGTTTGGAGTCATCACTGAGAATTCCTTCAGCACTGTGTATCAGTTTTCGAGGTTTCCGTAATTGCCTTTTTTTATAACTGTGTGCAGTATACGTGAAATCATGGCACTTGTATTATATCATGCTCAAGAATCAGTCTACTATTTTATATAACATTTGGCTAAAAGTTGATTTATCAGCTTTCATCTGAAAATATGCTTCTACAGAGCTCTGGGGAACAACTTTGCAGTTCTAGTCAAAGGTTACAGATCCACAGCTCTTCTTTTACGGTTATCTAGACTCCAAAACCACTTGTCCCAGTTTCATCCTCAGTTTCCGAGTCATTTCTAGAGTCCCAAAGACTCTCCTTGTCTGTGTAAAATATCAAGTCTCTGGTACAGTACCGCCACTCTCAATCCATGCATCATCTAGCCAGAATGTCATCTTATTACTGTCATTATTGGATCACAAGGAACAAGGAAAATGGATCTCATTCACAGTGCTGGTTTGCTGGCTCCATCTTTCCCCTGCTCATCCCCCACCCACAGCTCCCACTACTCCTATAGTGAGTTCTAAACTTCCAGAATTACACAGGGAGAGTTCTCAATTACATTCCATTCAATTCTATCCAATTCTTTGAGCATTTATTAAACACTTAGATTTATTCTCACCCCTAAACAAGGCAATTTCTAAGGTAATCCAACTCTAAGATGCGTGATTCCATGACTAAACAAGATAGTCCCTTGGAGAAAGTGAAGTAATCTACCTTAGGAACTTTGAGTACCATAGAATACTTTTTGCTCTGATGGAACTGAAAAGATTCAGAATTTTGAATCTTTGACATTGATTCCACATTGTTTTCAAGACCATATGTGCTTATCTTAAAAATATCACATAGATACAATACAATAAACATTTATGAAGCACCTGCTCTGCCCCAGGTATAGTACTAAACTCTGGGGATACAAATAAGTCCCTGCCCTCCAGGAGTTTACAATCTAGTGGGAGAAGATAATACACAAAAAGGTTGGGGGAGGAGAGCAAAGGGTACCTGGTGTGGGAGCATAATGATGTTGTAGTCAAAACCAAGCAGAAAAATTGGTGGGAAATAAGAGAAGGCTTTGAATTCTGAACAGGGAGGCTTGGGGATGGGGGTGGGATTCTTTTTGTTTCACTCCCCCACTCTCCAGTTGGAGGTGTAGGGGCAACTGAGGGTACTGATGAGACAAGATTACCAAAGCCGAAGCAATTTTCATGATGATGATTTCCTGGTGTTGAGCTTATTCTGGGAGGGAGAAGAGGAGCATAGTGATATTGGAGTGGAAACCAAGCAGAACCACCTGATGAGAATTGAATAGATTTCTTTTGTTTTTATATCATCTTGATTTCATAACAATTTGTACCCTAATTCCTCATTCCTTATAATAAAGAGCAAAGAATAAAGAGAAAAAAAAGCAGTGCAGTAAAATTAACTAACAACATCAACCAAGTCTGATGGCGTATGTAATATTTCACAACCATCATCTCCCACCCTTGCAAATAAGCAAGGGAAATCATCCTCATATCTCTTTTTCAGGGCCTAGCTTGGCCATTATTATTACATGGCTTTCACGTTCATTTGTTGTAACCGTGGTTGTTCTTTCCGTTTAGATTTTTATAGTAGTAGTGTATTTTGTTTTCCTGGTTCTGCTTGCTTCACTTCAAATCATTTCATGTATCTTCCTGCATTTATTTATATTTTATGCATACATTTTTCTTGCTTTCTTCTTACATTTATCACTAGGTTACATAGAGACTTGTGTCTTTTTATTCAGTATTCTATGAACAATCTGTATGATGTTCTGTTCTGTTTCTCTTACTAGCTCCCTTGAAAGATTTGCACTAAGTGGTCATTGTTCCTGATATTCTTCACTTTCAATATTCTTGGGGTTATTTTTCTTGTTCACTTGGGTAGAGGCAAAACCAAGAAGGCTAAGGAAAATGATGGTCTTTATTCCATACTTATTTCCTTATTCTCTCTAATCAAAGTATTTTTCTCTTCTCCAGCATGTAAGATTTTCTCTTCTTCAGACTTTATTTTGAGTTTCATTAAAAATAACATCTCAATTTTCAAGATTCTAAGAAGGAAAAGATCTTAGCCCTAAGGAAAGAAATTTGGTTCCTGAAAAATTTTTTTTGTCTTAACACCAATTTTAGACTTCCAACTTGGTTAATGTTTCTCTGAGCCTCATTGTCTTCATCTATAAAATGAGGGCATAGACTAGAAGGTGACCTTTGACTCCTTCCATCTCAAAACCTATAATTAAATTATAAGTTTTTCAAAGTGTTTTTTTCTTTACTCCCTTTCAGTTTGTTCTAGTGGCATATAGCTATTATGTATATTTTCCTAAGGAAAGTGTCATTGCTAAAGCTTAGCACACAAGCTCTTTGAAAAGCAATGTTGAAATCAGTTACAAGTGATAAGGTATTAAAATATAAGTAATTATATATATACATATATATGTGCTAAAGATAATGAAATCCTATTTAAGTAGAATTTTTTTGTTATAACTATTATGTTAATATTCAAACTATTCTTTATCTTTCATAACGTCATTACTTCTAGGGGAAAATAAATTGACTTAAAATAAAAACACGTAACCTAAAAGTTCTTTTTCCTTGAACTACATGAGGTAAGGTAAAGTGAATTGTCTCTCACTAAAAATGTCTCAGGAGTACTGTCCCTCTTAGGTTCACTACCTAAGGTTCATTTTGTGTTTTTCTGGTCAATGTCCTACTTCTCTTTGGTCCATTCTGCTTACACAAAGACTAAAATACCCTTCCTCTGTACCATCCTTCAAAACTGCTTAATTTAAGTTCCTATCATCCTCAGTGTTATCTCCACTACCTTTTTCATTCTGTAATTCTTGTCCATGTCTTTCTGTAAACACTCATTTCTCTAATTTATCTTGGATAGATATTGTTTGTGTATAGGTGTTCTGCATTTGTCTTCCTCATTAGACTATGAGCTTGATGGGGTGTGGGGAACCTGTGACCTCAAGACCACAAGTCCTCTAGGTCTTCAAGTGTGGCACTTTGACTGAATCCAAACTTCACAGAACAAATCCCCTTAATAAAAGGATTTGTTCTGTAAAACTTGGACTCAGTCAAAAGGCTGCACCCAAGGATCAAAAGGTGGCATGTGGCCTCAAGGCCACAGGTTCCTCATCCCTGTCCTTGGGGTAGCAACTATCTTTCTTCTTTCTTTGTATCCCCAGCACTTAGCGTAGTACCTGACACATATTTCATAAATACTTTTTGACTGATTGACTGGGGGCTTTGCTCAGGTCAATTAAGATATTGTAGGAAAAAGGGTGACATCTGAGTTGTCCTTCTGCTATTTCATGCTCTCATTCCTACAGGAAAATATAAACTTAGTGAGGATCAGGACCTTTCATTTCTATCACTTTCATTTCTATCATTTCTATCCCCAGCACCTAGTACCATGACTTGCAAATAGTTTGAATGTAGGCTAAATTTAACTGAACTGAATTCAGCTACATGACATGATATGCCCACTTTCCTTTCCCATCCTACATTTCCTTTATGATATCTTCCAAACTCCTTTATGTTCATGACATTATTAGTAATATGTTTCAGCCTACTTAAAACCATCCTATCCATTTAAATTATTCTTTGCATCACCTGCAATTTAATTATTCTGAGATCCTAGTGTTCCATGATTCATAACTTGAGATCATTGACATGAAAATGTTCTTTAAAAAAGTTTATACCTATCAGATCAGCTATTATGACAAAATAAAAGGAAAATGCTGAATATTGGAGGGGATGTGGGAAAACTGGGAAACTAATGCAATGTTGGTGGAGTTGTGAACTGATCCAATTATTCTGGAGAGCAATTTGGAACTATGCCCAAAGGGTTATAAACAACACCACTGCTAGGTCTATATCCCAAAGACAAAAAAAAAATGAACAAAAATATTTATAGCAACTCTTTTTGTGGTGGCTAAGAACTGGAAATCAAAGGGATGCCCATCAATTGGGGAATGGCTAAACAAGCTGTAGTATATGGTTTTAATAGAATATTATTGTGCAATAAGAAATGACAAGCAGGATGATTTTAGAAAAAATCCTGGAAAGACATGAACTGATGCATAGTAAAGTGAACAGAACCAGGAGAATGTTGTACAGAGTAAGTAACAACACCATTGTACAATGAAGAACTGTGAATGACTTAGCTATTCTCAGGAATAAAATGATCCAAGACAATCCCAAAGGACTAAAGATGAAGCATACTATCCACCACCAAAGAAAGAACTGCTATTATTTGAATAGAGACTGAAGCATGCTATTTTTCATTTTCTTTCTCTCATTTTTTCTTTTATTTGAGTCATATAAAATGACCAATTTGGAAGTATTTTACATAATTGCACATGTATAACCTATATCTGATTACTTACCATGTCAGGGAGGGATGGATAGAATTTGGAACTCAAAATTTTAAGTGAAAATATTTTTAAAAAATTTTTTTTAATTTTAAAAAGTTTTTTTTTGTAGCAAGAGGTAGTCCTTATATGTATTATACAATATCCCATTCTCTTCTTCCAGTTGATTCCTGGGTCCAACTCACCAATCTATAGAAATCTAAGATGGATTAATGCAATGGGCTGCTTATCCATTTTGTGGTCACAATTTGAGCAATATGTTTTATTTGCCCACTGGCTTTTCCAGTGCAGATTCATAAGCCAAACTCTTTGACTACCCATAGAAAGAAAGGGTTTAATCTTTTACCTTCTTTTGCTCTCACCAGATGAGAAGGCTTCTTCTCCTTCTTTCCCAAATTATAATCTCATAGGGGTGTACCAGGTGTTCATAGAGGACTAGCACCTTTGGTGTGAGGGCTTGACAACCCTTTTCAGAGTTGTTCATCTGCCTTTGGCACCCACCTTCACCTTACTCTCACCTGTGGCTCCAAAAAGCTATAGCATGCAAAGCAGCCATACCCCAGCAAATTTTCTTGGCAAATGGCTTAAACCAGATTGAGGGTAACTGACAGGTCTCAAACCCATCAATGAGTTGGGGGGGGGTGGAGTGTCTACCCAAAGCATGGGAAGAGTTTTCCTGGTAGAACTGATAGATTAGAGTAATTTGTTCCAAAAGCCGCAAAAGTGACTGAAACAAGTGTTGTGGAGCACTTAGAGCTTGGTCAGACATTGACCACCTCAAGATCATCCACTGCATCTCTGTCCAACATCAGTCATTCTGACTTTTGTCTTGCCCCTGGACTTCAGTGACTGGAAGAGAAGGTAAAGCTTTGTGAAACTACCTCACTTAAATCCTCTTCACAGATGAGTGAAGACATCACCCTGTGATGTCATCAGTCCCCTTAAAAAATGAAGGACAAATGATAATACCTTCACAGATAAGTACCTCTTGGCCCAAACAGCCCCAAAATATATGTTATCATATATAAGACCCCCCCCCATATTCCCTGAAAGTCAAAATTGATTAAATCAGAAAACATTATAATCTCATATTCTCATTTTCTTCAAAAAAGTGGTGCATTGAAAGATCCTAAGGTATAGATCAGAAAGCAGAGCAGGAAGGTCGTTCATTAATCTCTATCTTAGAATTCTTCCCCATAGATTAGGAGGTCCTTGTGAGCAGGGGCTGTTTTTTTTTTCCTTTTTTTGTTTCCCAAGCATTTAGCACAATAACTGGTATAGTAAGCATGTAATAAGTATTTATTGAATGACATCTCCAACACATCAGTGATGGGCCTTCTCTGATACAAAAAAGGGAAATCTGGAAAGTCATCTTGAGAGCTACCACATCACTCCAGCTTGGGAAATGGCCACACCATCACCCCCAATCTGTATACACATATTAAGTACCCTGTAGCATCCTTTTTCTGCCTCTAACTGGATCTAAAGAATATCTTTGAATAAATCTCTTATATATATAAACTTTGTCTGTGGTTTTCTTCTCTTTTTCTCTGGGCAGACACTGAGTTATCACATATCACTAATTTAGAGAGTTATTTTATGCAAGATGTAGCAATTGAAATGGGAAAAACAGATTAAGTCTCCTCATTGTTTAACTCCTCAAACTCAGAGAGCCCCTCCTTCTAACTGCTTCAATGAATGGTCCTTGTTTAATGCTCCTTTGTTTTATTTTTTCTTACTGGTTATAGAGAGTCATGGAATTAAGTCATCTCTGTTGTTACATCTTTCAAGTATTCTTTTGAGAGTTTGACATAGGCATGGGGAACACTTTAAGTCAGAGGTTCTTCACCTGGGGTTAACAGACCTCTAAGAGATCCATGGATAGTTTTCACAGAATCTGTAAACTTGGATGGGGGAAAAACAGCAATGTCTTTAGTTCATTAAACTCTAACTGAAATTTAGTATATCCTTCAATGATTATCTTTAAAAAAACAAACAAACAAACATTAGGGGCAGCTAGGAGGCACAGTGAATAGAACACCAACCCTGGAGTCAGGAAGACCTAAGTTCAAATCTGGCCTCAGACACTTAACACTTACTATCCATGTGACCTTGGCAAGTCACTTAACCCCAATTGCCCTACCTCCCCGCCCCCCCAAAAAAAAAACAAAAAAAAAAAACAAACTCCCAACATTATTCTAACAAGGGATCCGTAAGCTTCACCAGATTGCCAGAGTAGCTGTGATGCCTTCTCTCCTGGCCCAGGTCCTGCTTCTCCAGATTTCACCACCATACCTCTGCAGGTACCCCTTCTCCATATTCCCTAGCTTTCCAGCATCATTTATGTGTGATTTTATCCCCTTAGAATGTAAATTTGTATTCTCAAGACTTAGCACAATGCCAGGCACATGGAAAGTACTTTAAAAATGCTTGTTGACTTAACTTGACACACACAAAAGAAGTTTACATAATCTTCTCCTCTATCAAATCAAATATTTTTTTACAGTTAAGAAACAATAAGTTCAATGGCTAGAATCATGTGTTTTTGACACCTTCAGATATGATATGCTATGCATTAGCGGTTTTCAACCTGTGGGTTGTGACCCCTTTGGGGCTTGAACAACCCTTTCACAGTGCCCACCTAAGACCATAGGAAAACACATATTTCCAATGATCTTAGGAACAGAGACACTGCTCCTCTATCCGTCTCCAGGTGGGTCCGCCCACATGCAGATACACCCACATACGAGTATTAAAGGGTCTCGGCATTAGGAAGGTTGAGAAGCACTGCTATAGATTATTATTTATAATAAATTACCTGTTGCTTTCTCATATATTTATCAAAGATATCCTCTATGTATGCACAGATTTTTTCATTAAAATTTATAGAGATTTAAAATAGACATATAAATTGGCAATTATTATTATTTTATTTGTTAACTTTTTTCCTTGCTCCCTTTTCCTATGGCCAGTCATTCCCTGTCATGTCTCACCCTTGAATTACTCCCAACATCACCTTCACTCTACTCATTTGCTTATAAGTACAACTAGAGAAATGTATGAAACTGTATTCAGATTTTATGGGGAAAAAAATGAGACTCTACACCATGAACTCCTTCTTCTCCTCTCTTCCCCATCTGTTAAGTTCTCCCACAATTTCCTCCTTTGCTCTGCAACTTCAGTATCATCTTTGACTCCAGACTTTCATTCACTCTAGGTAACCAGTTAGTTACTAAGTCCCATCATTTCTACCTTTCCATTGTATCTCAAATATATCTTCTCTCCTCTAAGACAGCCTCCATCCCGGTGCAGACCTTCATTACCTCACTCCTGGACAATTGAAAGAGCCTGCCATATTGGTCTCCCTACCTTGATTCCTTCTTTCCAGTCTGTCTTATACTCAGCTGCCAAAGCACAGGTCTGACTATGTCATGTCACTCCCCTACTCAGTAAACTCTAGTCGTTCTCTCTCGCCTCCAGGATCAAACACAAAAAAGTTTTCTATTTGGCTTTTAAAGCCCTCCATGACCTGTTCCGGTCCTACCTTTCCAGTCTTCTTATACTCTACTCCTCTCCATTGCTAGTTCTACAAGCCGGCGATGGCTTGGCCTTCTTCCTACTCCTTGCACATGAAACCCTCTCTCCTGACTCCTTTTATATTGACATGCCTAGAAAGCTCTTGTTCCCTTTCTATCCTTCCTATTTTACCTGGCTTCTTCCTTCAGTTCTCAGCTAAAACCCTACCTTTTTCAAGAGGTCACTTCAATTGTGATGTCTTCTCTCTAAGATTGCCTGCAATTTACCGTATGTAAATATGTAGTTATTTGCACATTGTCTCCTCCATTTGAATCTGAACTCCTTGAGGTCAGGGACTATTTTTGCCTTTCTTTGTATTCCCAGAACTTGGTACGCTTGTGGATACATCATGATTCTTTACAAATCCTTGTTACTTGACTTTTGCTAATAATAAATATTTTTCCCCAAACCTTTGTCATTCTCATTTATAAAAAAAAGTAATTTTCTAATATAACTTTCACCATCTTCCCATATACATGTCTACTTTTACATTGAAATCAAGTATTTATCTATCATCTATTTATCTGTATATTCATATGTACATGTGTATATGTATATGTACATATATGTCTATGTATATGTGTATACATACACATATATATACATACATAATGTGTGTATATATGTATTCCAAATTGAATGTGTCTATCTATCTATCTATCTATCTATTTGGAGGAACTCATCAAGTTCTTTTTCTATTTTGTTATCCTCTGTAACAGATGGTACATCCACTGCAAATATCGACAGCAGTCTTTTTGCTTCAGCTCTTCATGAACATAACAAAATGATATGAGTAAGTTCTCATTGAATGATGTGTCTTCTTACTTTGGGGCATGTGAGGTAATCAATTCCAGCATCTCTTTACTTTTGTCCCTCCAAGGACAACATCTTTTCCCGTAACTGCAACTTCTTCTTGCCTACTTGTTTCACTTATAGAATATGTCAATACTGATATGGGTCAGTGCTTGCAATATGTCACATTGGACTAGAGTACCAAAGTTAAATTAATGATTTGAAACACTTTAAAAACCATGATTCTTAACACCCTCTGCCCTCTTTTCTTATGACTCTGCCACCATCACTGCTGAAGACTGAGAGCTATTTATACTTCTTTTCGTTTCATGGGTTACCATAACCAAAGACTTCATTATGTAGGGAATAGGCCATAAATAATGAGTTTCTCTATTCACAGTTAAGCTATTCTTCAAACAGCAGACACAGACTGTCATGGGGACCATAACTGAAGCTTTGCCAGCACAGAGTTTGTACTCCCCTGGTATTGCTTTTGAAAACCCAGGGTCATCTCCATACCATGATGAGGTATCAGAATAGAATTGTAGCAGACAAATTAGATCCCAAAATAAAAACTTGTTTCACCAGTTATGCTTCACTTTGACCCTCTTTTCGTAGTGGTAAGCTTTAAGTTTTTATTTCTTTTCCACATAGGTCAGAAATAAGAATTTTCAAGAGCAGCATACTTTCTCAGTTAGCATTACAAAATGGAAATATTTATTGCCTCATGCTATGATGAAGGAATTCCAAGGATACTCTTAATGAAAAGTATGTTTCTGATATCTACATGCTTCATTGAATGACAAATGCTATATTTCATATCCCATTTTCCTTTTTTTCATTTGAGCTATAACACTGCCCAATGTGTGGGAGTTCTGGAAGCTGGAAGAATTATATGTGAAGTGGTTCCTACACAGCCCTACTCCCATGTTTCAGTTTTGTTTGGAACCTAAAGATGTGATTACATAATTTTTGTGCTTACCCCTTTTAAACAAGACAAAATAAAAATCAACCGAAAGGCAATTTAACTAAAGATACTCCCTTGTTCTACATTTTCTATGCTTTCATTTTAAACCAAAAAAAAAAAAAAAGATTTTACATCTGTAAAGGAACTACATTATAGGATGTGACTATAAAGTAATGTGATTTACTTAACAAATACACCAGATTATACACATCAAAATGAGTGCCATATCCTTTAAAGCAGTCACTTTTGTTCCAATAACTTTGCCATTATTTAATATATTTTTGAAACTTTTTTTTGAAATTTCCTTCAGATTCTCCGATATAATTTCTTTTTGAATGTACTCATTGGTGGCAAGCATTCATCTTTTGAAGATGGATATAATTTTTGAAATCAGTCAAAAGTCATTTTGTACCAATTTCAGTGAACTATGTTGGAGATCAAGACTTAGGCATCATGTTTTTTATTTTTAAAATAGACTTTGTTGCATGAGTCATGAAAATAATTCTTAATAAGAAGTCTCAAAAACGTTTAGACCAATTGCAATTTCAGAGAATAAAGTCATAGCCTCCTAAAGTGACAACCTTGAAGGATAACAGTTATTTGGATGTATAAATTTGGTACTTTATACTTATGTGAATACACAGTTTCATCAGTATGAATGTGAAATTCTTTCATGTCATTGTCTTCCATGTCTTTCCATAATTGTGTCATAGAAGAATTGCTCTAGGTCCTGTATATTTCTCTTTCTTTCTTTAATATTTTGAGTGTGCTAATGAATCACTTAAATAGTCTATCTTTTGTCTTTCCTTCTAAATAAGTGGCTGGCCACCTCATTTTTCATTTGTACATATACTTGTTGAAGTTTATGTAAATTTTTGGATAGGTTAGTTTATAACATGCTGTAGCCCGCTTACAACCACTTTGTAAATATCCATTTATATTGCCTTTTCAGTAATTCTTTTAAGATTGGGCTGTTCCATCATTCATTATAAGGAGGGGAAAAGAGTATTGCATTTGGAGTCAGAATACACAAATTCTATTCCAACACTTTGTAAGACTTTAGGCAAAATAATCACTTCTGGCCTCAATTTCTTCATCTGTAAAATGAAGAAGTTAGATTAGGTGGACATACAAGTCCCTTCCAGTTCTATGATTTTAAGACCAAGATAATATTGTTATAAAAGGGATAGGCTTTGCTGGCAGTGAATAATGTTTTAAATGATCTCAGGTAAGTTTTGCTATATTGGAGGAAGTATGACGTAGGTTGGAGAAAAAGGTGTGGAATTCAGAATCACAAGACCTAGATTTAAGGCCTTGCTTTACTACTTACCAGCTATGTCTCCTCGAGTACTATAAAGTGCTTTCTTCACAACAACCCTGTGAGGCAAATGGGGCCAATATAATCCTACCCTTCTTTTCAAATGAAAAAATTAAAGCTCAGAGAGACTATATAACTTTTCCAGGGTCACACAACTCATTAGCGTCATAATCAGAACTTGAACACAGGTCTAGAATATGTTAAAGTCATTTAGTTAAATTTATTTTACATCAACAATAAAATTAGCTCTTGTGAAATATTAACAGTCCAAGCAACTGAAATCTATTATTTATCAGAGACCTCATTACTACAGAAGCAAATTATTTCCTATTCTTCAGTTACATAAGCATTTGTTTCATTTTAAAAGAATAAACACAAGTTAGAGTCAATTAATCATTAGGATGCCCATGATACTGGTTGGCTGTTACGGATCATGGCATTCTTGCAGAAGAAGAGCTGGGAGAAAAAAACAACTGGAATGCAAAATAGTATCTGATATTGAATGTATTTTTTTTTGCTTTTCTGATTTGAAAACTAGATATTAGAAACATATGGATTTAACCCTGATCTTAAAGGATATTCCCATTTTTTTTGTAGAATTCAAAGTTAACATTTTATAACTATAATCAAAAGAATAAAGAACTCAGTTTTTTAAACAATTTTTTCCAAGGATCTAGTAAAATTCCATTATTCAGACTATGATCTCAGACCAATCAAATCAGTTCCATAGGTTGAAATATTGTCCTCCATTAATTACACTAATCATGGAGAATTTTCAGGAGGTTCTGAAGGATATATATTCAAGGGTCATTATTTGCTTTGATGTCAAAAATAGGAATTGTTCCAAAGTGAATCTCTGCTAGAGAAAATGAATTCTAGAAGGTTAAAGATCCAAGCATTATATGTTTGTGTTCTTATCAGAAGTCAGTCCATTTTATGCAAGTTTTTTTCACTTTGCAAAAATATGTTTATGGAGGCGATCTAAGAAAATGATTTATAGAATACACAAGATTATCTGGTTTATCAGATTTAGATCAATGGAAATAGATTCAGTTTACTTGTGTATAACTTTAAATCATGGCTAGATGTAGAATAAAATGTTGTTAAGTTTGTATCTGTTTATTCAAAACTGAACACATGAAATAATTGCTGCTAGCCAGCTAAGTAGCTGATCTATGAATCTTAAAAAAAATTGTATTAAAAAGAAGAGTTTGATGTAACTGTGTTCAGATTATTATTTACCTTTTATGTTAGCATTGTCTCACAGCGTACAAAAACAAAAATGTCACCAAGATTGCTGATCAAGTGAGTAATCGTATTTAATTGATTGAAATAGAATTTGATCGAATCAGATTCAGTAACTTTGGGTGTATTTGGAGAGACAAGACTAAAAAAATTATCATTTAAGGTAGACAGCAAAAGAACCTCAGTATTTGGGGCGGAGTTAAGATGGCAGAAAGGAAGCAGTAGCTTTTCCAAGCTCCTCTAAGAATTCTGTCACTAAAAGCTAAAAAGTTAATTTGAACAGATTTAAGAGTAACAGAACACATTAGGAGACAGAGTGTGGCAGATTCCCAGCCCAGGAAAGTGCCTACTCAGGTCGGTGCAGGGAAAACTTGGAGCACACAGGAGCTACACCAGCATGGATCTGAGAGCAGAGAATGGCAGACTGAAAAGAAGTCCCAGTCAGCAGACTCACCCAGCCTGAGGGCAATATACAGCCCCATCACCACAGGACCCAGGATCTTTGGAGCTGGGTAAGAGACACGTGGCCACAGCAGGGTCAGCACCTGTTCTTGGGGCTACCAGCCCCCAGCCTGGACATTTAAAAATTACATACCTGAACTTCCAGAAATCAAGATGGAAGAATAAAATTTAGTTGCTCAGACCCTCCTCCCTGACCCAGAAAAGTCCAAAGATAATTGTTCCACCCAGACTAAAACCTGAATTAGTAGAATATCCTCAGGCTTGGGAGGCACTGAGGAAGGGAGAAGCCCAGGAGGATGGATCCAGCAAACACTAACTACACATGCCCAGGGGCAAGCTTTAACATCACCAGGAGGGAATCACCTGACAGCAGCCCTTCTGGCCTCCTGCTACTGAGCCTGCCTGAGCTGTAGCCCAGAGACACAGAGGTGGAAACCTGAAGGAGCCAGACCACACCTCCCCCACAGGTTGCTCTGTAAGCCTCAGGGGAACTCAGGGGAAATGCTGAGAGTCCTGCCCTTGGCCTCAGTCTAGTCTCTCAGAGGTTACAGCTCACAAAGTGAAAAACCAAACCCCTACTCCCAGCCTGAGAAGCTCAATACTTCTGTACCCCAAAAGCAGATAGCCACTTTTAAAAATCCAGGACATAGGCAATCACAATGGAGAAGAAGGAACCTACCAAATCTAGGACCATCAAATCCTTTTATAGTAAGCAAAAACAACCAAATTCAGAAGGCAACATGAACTCTATATTCACCCTGGAGACCACAGAAGGAAATGTGAATTGGTCTCAAGCCCAAAAAGCATTCTTGGAGGACCTCAAGAGGGATTTTAAAAATGAAATTAGAGAGGTAGGAGATAAATTTAAATCTACAGTGACCAAATTGGAAAAAAATCTCACTGAAGCAAA